>WEIT01019424.1:191324-217872 GCA_013389985.1 Dryoscopus gambensis | reverse complement strand
CTGGGACGGGACGGGACGGGACGGGACGGGACGGGCTGGGGGGTCGCGGGGCCCGGGTGGGTGAGATGGTGGCGGTGGAATTTACCCTTTTGCCTTGCCCCCCTCGCGTTTTTCCTTTCTCTTCCATTTTTCCTTCTTCCACTTTTACCTTTCCCTTCCTGTCCCCTTTTCCTCTCTCAATTTCCTTTGCTCTTCCTTTTCCCCTCTCCTTTTCCCATTTCCTTTTGCCCTTTTCTTTTTCCTTTTCCTTTTCTTTCTTTTTTCCTCTCATTTTACCCTTTTTCTTTTCTCCTCCTGATTCATACCAGTGACTGGGGCCATGGTAGTGGCCTGTGCTCGGTTCACTGTGCTTGCTCCCTTGTGAGCAGATGCTTCTCAGAGCCATTGAACTCATTAAAAAGTGCCATAATTGGTGTATTCCCACCTTGTTCCCTGCCAGGGCACCTCTGGCTGTTCCGGGACGCAGGGACCAACGACGGGCTGCTTGTCAACCAGCAGGAGCTGTTTGTGGCAGCCCCCAATGTGACCAAAGCTGACATCACACTGCCAGGTAAGGGACAGGACTGCATGTGCCCATGGGAATTCTGAACTTGGTCTCTTTGGACCTGTTACGATTAGTAAGAAATCAAATCCTCGTGAAATTAAACCTGCTCAGACACTGGGAGAGATGCCTCTTGGCAGAAACCACATCTGTCTGCTCTCTGGAGAGCCCAGCCTGTCTCAGGGCACTGCTGCGGGCTGTACTCAGTGTTCACACACTCAGAGCAGCATCGTTGGCATTGGAGCAGCAGCTGAGAGCCCTTGTGACAAGGTTGTGTTGTGCTTGTGTTTAACTGCAGTGTTTACCCTGAAGGAGAGATGTCTGCAGGTTGTGCGCAGTTTGGTCAGCCCAATGGACTACAGGAAACTGGACATTGTTCAGTCATTATATGAAGAGCTGGAGGATCATCCTGATATTTGGAAGGATCTTCAACGGCTTTCTCTGGAGAGGAATGAAGCACTGAGGAACAAAATTCTGGAATAACATGATTACCCACTTCAGACTCCTCAGTAGCAAACCCCTGAGTCTGAGCAGCGAGAGTCACCAGGAAACACACCAAGAACTGATGCATCCATTTAAAGTTTTGAAACATAAACTCAGTAACAGAGATAGTAAGTCACATCCCAAAGACTGAACAGCACCTGGAGGCATGCCAGGTTCTGATGGTTCAGTTCATTTCTTAATTACATGTATTGCAAACTGTAAGCTAAGATTAGGGCAGCTATATGGAACATACCCATACAAAGTAACTTTTATTGTATTAGAAAGCGAATTACACCAAGGATTAATTTAGCCAGACTAAGGGTTGTAAGTGTCATCGGTTTTGTTTGAGTAATTTGTTCTGATGGAACTTCCCTTTCACGTGTAGCCTCAATGTGCCTGTGGGTCACGGAGCGTGGGGGGTTTGTACATGAGGGTTTCCAGCACCACTTGAGGGTCTGACAAACATTACGTTGGTGGAAAGACAATGTGTAAATGCTTGGAGGTTATTCTGCCTCTTACCTTTCCATGTAAAAAGCCATGTCGTATCCACTCTAGGTCTGACATGGTTTTACTTTCATCATACCTCGAATGCCTTATTTGCCTTTGTCATAGGGTTATTGCCTGGCTGATCTCAGCCACACAGACCAGATCCTAGTTTTGGGACACCCTTGTCCCCCACAGCTGCTTCCCCAGCAGCCTGTACAGGGTTCACAGGAGGTAGATGCCTTAAGTTCTGTCTTTTACCCTCACAGTGCTGTAGTCCAGCTCGTAGCAGAGGCCTTTTCAGGGAGCATGGGCCTCTCGAGCTGCCTGTGTCTTCTCAGGACCAATGGGAGCTGTATTGGCTCACACAGCCAGTTCACAAACAGGGCCATGCTTAGCAGCAGGTTGGAGAAGCAGAGATAACATTTCTTTGCCTGTATTCTGTTCCCCCACATCTCAGTGGGACGTGCTCTTTTGTGAATGCACACAGAGAGTTTGAAGCAGCGTAGTTTAGTGTTACATGAATTGTCCGCTGAGCAAGATGTGGTGCAGCTCAGGTTAGCAGCAGATTGGTAGGAGATTGATTACAGCAGGTTATTTCTGTGAATACGTTTCCTTCCAGCTATACATTCTGAGGGCAGCTGTGAAACCGAGAATCTCAATGTATTTTGTAAGTATGGAGTTTGTAAACTTCTTTTCCTTACATATTTGAAGAAATTGATCTTTGACATAAAAATAGAAATGTGTGCTAGCTTTCTGACTGTAATTCTGTGAGGTGACTCCCCAGTGCCTGTGTGTTGTATCCCTGTGATACTTGGACAGTTGTGGTTGATCAGTAAACAGACACTTGGGACTGTACAACCTGCCCAGCCCGTTGTTGCAGGACTGTGTTGTGGCTCTCATGAACCATCAGCACAGCTTCAGGCAGTGTCTGGGCAGGAATGGGGCTACTGGCAAGTTCTGCTCTTACCACCTCTCACAGATCTCTGAGGGGAAGGTGAGCCCCTGCAGACCTTGGGAGCAGACATGGGTCAGTGCCCTAGGGAGCCTGAGGGTCAGAGGGTGCTGTTCTCTGCTCCTGACCGTCCCTGAGAGGAGGTTCCCTCCTGATGTCTGTGAGGTTGTGCACGGCAATTAGCATGGCAGCTCTGCCAGACCCTGGCAGAAAGCTGGCCTGCTTGGCTGCAGCTTTTCCTGTAACGTAGTTGGTATTAGGTGTTGGGTTTAACAGTCTCTACACAGCACACATGTTCTGGGTATTTCTGAGTTGGGTGGGGTCTGTGATTTCTTGTGTTTCTTGTAAGAGTATTTTTCTGTTCTGGAGTGCTCCTTTGGATCAGAATAAAAGATTGGAGAAACTCCAGCTGGCTCTAACACATGAAGATTGGAAAATGCAGTCTCCTACTAGTTACTCAGATGGGTTAGTGATGAGTGAAAGTCGTCATTTACTTGTGGCAGCTGCATTAGCACTGGGTGGTTTCAGTGGGTCCCAGCACGGCCTCTTTGGCCATCTCGAGAGCAGCAGTGACAGCAGGCCAGCCCGAGGGAGCACGGTGTGCCGGGAACCTGCTGTGCAGGAAGCAGCGGGGCACAGCTGAACAGGAGAAACCCCAGAGAAATAAATGGTTCTGACATCGTGCAGTGTCCAAGGGCTCGAGGAGAGCACCCAGCAGTGCAGAGTCCTGCCCCACACCTTGCTGGAAAGGGAACAGCAGGAATATAGAGGATTGTTCCAGTCTCTATTCAGTCGATTCCAGTTCCTCAGTAAGACCCTGCATTACCTGAAACATTCAGAGCAGAACTGAAGCCCGACACACAGTTGGATGTATTCTTTCCCCGTGTTTCCCCCCGAGGCAAATAGCTCAAATGGTTTCACAAGTTTTTCTGGTTCCCAAGGGGAAGAAGTCTTTTCTTCCTACTTTTATGTAATTCTTTGCAACACGATTTCAATCTCGTCTTACATCACTTTCAGAGATGTTCTGATCATCCTCCCATGAAAGCATTTAGGTGTGTGTCAGAGGGACAGTAAGCAGGGAAAAGGGAGGGGAAAACCCCACAAATGCAACTATTATTGTGGAACTGGTACTACTGATAAAACAGCTCATCCCAAGGCAGTCTTTGAGTTGTCATATTTTAAATACATTTTGGATATTTTTTTTTCCTGTCCTTTGATCTTATAGCTACAATAATATTGCATTTTTCAGCTTTTCCTTGTCACAGCAGAGCTAAGAAGTTCATTTGAGAGGTTCATGATTTCTGAGGCCAGGAGTGCAGAAAACTACAAAAGTTTGGAAGTTTGATACTGAAAACAAGAGTTAGCTGTACTGTAACATATGTGCAGAGTACAAAGAAACAGTGAAAAGCTGTCAAAACTTACATCACTTCTTGCAATTCATACAAATTTAAACCTAGGGCTAAATATGAACAAGAGCAGGACGGATGGTTACACTTTCATATCATTGGCAGTCTCTAGCAGCAGAAGTATTGCAGGAACGCTCTCCTTTTTGCCAGAAGTATTTGTCGCATTTACACACGCAAATTAATTAACCATACATTTTTATCAAAATCTCGTTAAATTTAAAAAAAATTCAGAGAAGATTGTTGACTTCAAGAACTTGTTTTAAACCTAACCCTTGACAAGCAAGACCTGGCCCTGTGACCACTTCTGACGTTCTTTAGTTCTCACTCCCTGCATATCCTACCGTACCACGTATTGTAATGAGAGAGCGCCCGTGTGCTGTCGTGATGGCAAACCCTGGCCGGAGGATCCCTGCGCGGGATCACCTGGCGGCATTTTAGTGCCTTCTCTGGTGGTGCCCGTTCCTTTCTCAGCCACTGTGAACTCTGTGTCTCGCTGCCCAGTGGTACGGCCCCAGCACGCCAGGGAGCGTGGCGGGTGGAGCTGTTGGGGGGGGTCCATGTTTACCCCCCCTCTCTGTGGTCACACGGGTGAAGGAAGCACCAGCTGAGTGCCCGGGGGACGGGGCTCTGCCGGGCTCGGCCCTCGGCCCGCACACATCCCGCTGGGCCCGTACCGCCGGCCCTGCCAGCAGTGCGCAACACCCGGGAAAACATCTCTCGCTTCCGGCACGTGAAACTCGTAATTTGGCAACCAGGCTGGGGCAATAACTAGTCATGGAAAGGAAAATCTGATTTGCATCTGGGGCCGGAGCCTGACGTCAGCCGGAGCAGGAAGCAGCGCTTCGGAGCCTGGCAGGGATCGCTTGCAGCGCCGCGGGCTCTTTCCCCGGCAGCGAGCCCGCCGGCCGGGCGGGGGCAGGCTGTGAGGGCAGCTCCTCAGAGAAGAGGAAGCTCTGGGAGATAAGAGGAGAGGCCAGCGAGCGTCGCTGCCCGCGGCCGCGGTGCCTGCGCCAGGCGCGCACCATGCGCAGCCGCTGCTGATGGCCGCGGAGGGGACAAAGGGCTGTCCGGAGAGGGACCGCGGAGCGATGGCCCTGCAGCAGCCGCCGCTCGCCCTCCGAGGGGGATCGGGCCCGGTGCTATACATCCATAGCATGCCCGCCTGGGTGCTGGAGGACTTCTGCCAGAAGATGGACTGCTTGAGCGACTACGACTGGATGCGATTCGGTGAGGGGGATATGGGACAGAAGGAGTGGCGATGGGGCTGGCGCTCCCCGAGCCGGTGGGCGGGCCGGGGGCACAGGGACAGCAGCAGGTTTGGGACGTGCTGGAAGGGCGTGAGGTTCGGGCGGGCTTCGCGCTGTCCCTCACGCTTCTCCGCGCTCGTGTAAGCAGGGAATTCCCGGGCACCAGTCTGGTTTTGTTTCTCAAACACAGGTGGAATGCCAAACTTCTGTGGTCCCTTGGCTCTTCCCGGGCAGCCAGGCTCCTTCCCCTCACTCTCCGCAATCTTTCGCACTTCCCTCTCCAGTCACACTGTATCTCCTGCCACTTCTCAGTGCCTGTTTTAACAAGGTCCCTCACGTCTGCCCAGATGTTCTATTTTTTTCTTTCCTCCTTCTCTTCATGTATCTACCCTCATACTTTCTGCCCCTGTTTTTCTCGGTCCTGGCTGTGTACAGTCAGTAAGTACAGAAAATGCAGTCCTTGAGTTATTTACCCTTTTCTCTGTATCCTAGTGCAAACAATTCTAATCTGAGTCTTTTCTTAGTGCCTACCTTCCTTTATTTGGCATGACTTCCCTAACTGTGTGCTGGATAAGCTCTTACCTTAGTTAAACTTCCTGATGGAGGGTGGGATTCATCTCCACTACCTTCAGATGCATAAAACTTCCAAAGCCAGCCATGGTGAGAACTCAGGAATCTTTGTCTCCACACAAACACCCCAGCCCCCAGCCTTTTTCCTTCAGGCACAGCCCCTCTGAGACTCCCTCTCTGGGGCTGTGTCTAGGTGTGTGGGGTGGAGCTGGGGCTACACGAGGGGAGATGGGTTTTGTATGGGTAAGTGAGCTTGGAAGAATACAGTGGGGTGACCAGTGTGGTCAGGAATTGGGACACATTGGGTAGGGTCACCTTTGGCACAGGATCTAAAAATGGCTGCATTTCCCTGATAGCTTTATCGGAGTGATTCAGTTAATTGTTTGGCTCACCACAGCACAGGGATGCAGGAATGCAAGTGGGAGTACAGCCACCCCACTGACTGCTGTCACCTTTTTTAGGGAACATCACCCCAGGAATTTAATCTAACCTTACTTTGGTACAAGGTATTAAGGAGAAAGATTACAGGGAAAATATG
The DNA here is from genome assembly GCA_013389985.1 of Dryoscopus gambensis. Lineage (NCBI taxonomy): Eukaryota > Metazoa > Chordata > Aves > Passeriformes > Malaconotidae > Dryoscopus > Dryoscopus gambensis. Next base: position 211,649 of record WEIT01019424.1, on the reverse strand, counting down.
CTGAAAAGTGTAAGCAGGTCTTCTTTTCAAGTGTCTCTGATAAAATTTTTCCAGGATAGCTGAAGGAAGAAAAGGGATATCTTACTTTAGGAACAGAATTTTCTTCATGTCCACATAAGTAATTTATTGTGATCCTTTCTTTTAAAGATATGCAAATGCAAAAGCAAACTGTGTCTCACACCTTAGCCTTCCCTGCTTGCCCTTGCCTGTTTTTTCTAACTTTTAAACAGAAATATCCATACTCTCCCACCAGCCTCCTATGTGATCACTGATCAAACAGAGCTACGGAAAATCAAGTGTATGGAGAAGACAGGGATCAGCATCACGAGGGAGCTCATGTGGTGGTGGGGAGTGAGGCTGGCGACGGTGCAGCAGCTCCTGGACCTGCTGCAAGGGCTGCAGCTTTACCGAGCGGCTCAGGTCATCCTGGACTGTGAGTAGCTCCCCTTCCTCCCACGGGTCTGTGCTGCTCCTCACAGCACCCAGGCCCTTCCTAGGACATCTCCCTTGCTAGCTGAAGAAGATTTTTGTTGGGAGTCACATCCAGTGTCAAATTCTAAAGTGTCTCCATTGATTGTGATTTTCTGCTCACTCAAGTAAAATTGGTGGCGAGAGGGAAGAGTTGACACAGGCGGACACACCGGTCCCCGCAGCTCATCACCCCATCTTTGTAGTGCCCATCTTGGACCCTCCAAGAAGTGCCAGGAAGACGGGCCGTGGCCAAACCAGGGCTGATGCTTTTATAACATCAGACAGGGTTTCAGAACGCAGAGGCTGCACGAAGCATCTCTGCCCTTCAGGCCTGGTCCTATGGCACTGGATCACATCCCGAGAGTAAATATTGAGAGATCATGGCAAGAAATGGGCATCCTCCATCCAGCTCACCAAGCCACTGAACTGCTGTGATAACAGACCTGTGAGACAGTGAGCAAGCTGTAGGCTGGATTGTGTAAAGCAACGTGAAGGCTTGATAAAGGGGGTTTCAAAGAGGCTGGAAGTGACAAATCCTGTGAAATGTTCACGTTTTAGTTATTCATCTGGGTCATCAATATTAATTTTGTCCCAGATCAATTCAAATACAACAAATTGAAAAATTACAATGAAATTATATTTTAAAAAATCTTATCGTTGTCTTTTATATAGAAAAACTTAATGTAAGCAGCAGAAAGGCTGGATTATTTGGTGGTTCTGCCATGTGGAAGTAGCTAATTTGTTTCAGGAATTAACTCAATACAGACATTCCACTGTGTGCTCACTCATAAGCAGAAGTGATTTCTAGAGGTTTAGACAAATCTTTGAAGTCCTTACCTTCTACTTCTGCTTTTTTCTCTGTATCTGAATATGCTTACTCAGGTGATCCCTCTTGGGCAGATACAGAGGATGCTTTGCTTGTTCAGTTGGGCACTTCAGAGAACGAAGCGGTCCTTACATCACCATAGTTCAATTTATTCCTATTCAAAGGAAACAGACACAGCACGAAGGGAGATCTTTTGCTGGCACATTACTTTCCAAAGAGTTCTACCCTCCTTCAACAGTTTCTTGCACTCTCTAGTCCTACTTCTGAATGTCCATAATAATGTTTTCTATGTCAGTTCTTTAGCTGCAGTGCTGCCCTGTTTGTCTGACATGCAGGAAGTTGCAAAAGTCGTGAAAAACCCTGAAAAGTAGGTTGAATAAGGGAAGTGATTCTAAGTTCTGAGACTTTGAGGTTAAACTATGTGAGGAAATAAACAGAACACAGGGATTTGCCTGCAGAATGCTGGGGCTGTCAGTTTTGACTAAAGGCCTGCAGACTGTTTGATAGCTAGTTTTAAAACCCTGTAAATTTTGTAGCATTCTGACAGAGTCACAAAAATACCTGAGTGTTCTGAGTTTTAATTTTCAGACCTGGTTTCATTCAGACCTGAATTCATAGGTGGCACTGAAGAAAGTGGATAGAAGCCTTAAACACAACATGCCCATTTCTGCCATTACTGCTCTTTGTGTGCTGCTGCTGTTCAGCCTCAGTGCCTGAATGTGCCATGGCTTGGCTTCCCTCCCACAGTTCGCTGACTCAATGTTCATACAAGTAGCGCAGATTACACGAGAAACACTGGGCTTCCTGCTTGTTCCAGGTACTTCCCTGGCCTTTCTTTGTACAAGTAAAAGAACACAAAGCTGTTGTCTGATTTCAGAAGCAAACAGAGGCCTGGCACATTTGATTCTGAGATCACCAGATGTCTTGGTTTAGAATTTGACACCAGATAAGATACAAAGCTGACAGAACAGCAGGACAAGAACCACCATGTAATAATATTTTTGCTTGCGTTTTTTCTGCGTGAAAATAAAACATTAATTTGGATTTTTAAGAGAATGTTAAATGTATTGCTGATAAAAGATGCCAGATAGAAACAGAAGTTTAGAACTACCACCAGGAAAACGTTATCGGGGGTAGAAAGCCATTATATCAGCCCACACTGAGCATTTCCAGACTCCTTTTCAACCTGAGTTTTAAATGCATTTACAGATAAGGGTTCATCTGCTTCAGAGATTTTGACAATCTCATATATCATAGTATCTTGAACTTCTGTACTTTATTTCTTCCCATCCTAACTGTAGCCTAATCTCATCTGAATAATTCCCCCTCAGCTGTACATAGTTTTAAGTTCCTGTACACTGTAAGTGTCTTTGTACTTTTTAAAATCAGACTTCAAGTTGCTTTTTTGTGCCTGACTGAGGTTTTGCCAAGCTGCGTACAGCACAGGATCTGTTAGAGCTGTAGTGAATCGATAATTCAGTCTTTAAGCTTTCCTTATGTATCAATAAGTTTTGAGGTTTGACCATGGGGTTTTTTTCCATAGATTGTCTTTGGTTTGTTCCTTTCTGTTGCTAAGAGTCTTACAAATGGTCCTGTATATGGAAGTGCTTCCTGAGAATGAACCTAGTCATGCCACTAAAATCACACAATTGAAAATAGTCCTAAAATGTTTGACTAACTAAACCCAACACAGTTCTGTCCATCTTCCCCTCAGTCCCACAAAAACTGACAGAGAATTCAATGCCTTCCTTAGGCTGGGAGGTATTTGTGGTTTGAGATCATTACCTGAAGGATGCTATATAGAAAATGATAAATATCTGTTATTGCTAATTTCTTCTGCAGACTTTGCATATCTTGTATAGTCATTGCTGGTATTTGTTTGAAGCCATCAGTTCCTGTTAATTTTCAGTAGAAGTTAATGTCATGGGTATGGTCTAAATTTAAATGCCATCTGAATTGCTTGACTGTTCATTTTAATGTTGAGGTTGATTTGAAGCCTGTTGTCCTGACTAGGATTATTTTCTGGTCACTGATTAGAGTCAGACTCTATTTTCCCTGGTTATCCTCACGTTCCTTTTGCTCTGTTTTGAAGGGACATCAGGCTCTGATGTCACCAGCTCTAAGAAAGAAGAGCCAGAGCCACCGAAGCAGATCATATCTGTACCTCCCACAGAAGGCGAAAGGAGAGAGAAAGAAAATGAGATAAGTTTGTTGCCATCCCCAGACTCTTCACACCTGGGAGCAGCCCCAGCAGGCAGTAAGTACAGTACTGGACTCCGAATTTGCTCTGACATGAAATGACTGCATAGCCAAGGCTGCTGTGCATTTGTGGTCAGGATAGTACAATGAAGACACTGATCTCCCAGGTGGGCACAGCTGAGTGTTTGCCTTTTACCTAGCACTGCTGTCTCCTGCTTATTCCTGACTTTAGCATGGAACCTCCTGGTCATTCTTCCTTTAGCCCCCTTGGCCTTGACAGATGCTGGCTGTATCTATCCTCTGGGATCTCAGGACGACTCCCAGGTCTCTGAATGCCTTGATCCCATCCTGGCTCCATACCAAGACTACACCAGTGCATGCATTTCCTGCCCCATGTCCCTCTCTTCATGCGCAATAAATCTAGGCCAGCAGAGAGCCAGGCAGGGGTCAGCAGCCGCTCTGCTGGAAGAGGGAGGGAGAGAATCCCTGCACATACTGGGGAGAGCATCTGCAACAGCACAGACACAGGGAGCTCCATGTCCCCAGCCAGGGCTGGAGAGGGCTGTGCAGTTATCTTGCAAACAAGAACCAGGAAGAGAGCTCCCTGTCTTCACACAGAATTTCAGTTTGGCAGCTTGTCACACATTATCCCTGGTCAGAAAATTTAAAAAAATACCCCAGATCTTCATAATTCCTAGACCTTTGTAGTTAGTCACAAGTGGTGGTATTACAAAAATAAGGTGTGTCTTCAATGCTGTTATTTCAGTTTCAGGTGCTGTTTCTGAAGGAGCCTTGTATTCCCTCCCTGCTCCACCACCTCCCCCAAGAGACCTTTTGAGCTCGCTACAGTCCAATCCTCCTGTTTTATCAAGTGTGAAGGTAAATCCCCTTAGTACTCACTGACTGTAACAAGAAAAATTGCCTTTATGATGTTCCACCTTTTTTCAGTTAAAGTTTATCCCTCTACTTGTACAAAAACCATTGATGTAGTGAAAACTTTGGGCTCGATTACAAAGGGTTTGGACTGAATACAGTACTAATGCTTCAGTTAGATTGCTTATGGTTTACATCACTTTTTTTGCCAGTGAAGGACCAGTGAGGGAAAAATTTACAGTAGTACACCCTGCATAGCTCAGAACGGATAACATACCCACAAATAGCAATTGAGTTTGAAGGGCTCTCACGTGTAGATTTTACATAGGACTTATATTTCTGGTGTGATTGCAGGACAGAACAGTATATACCACTGATCAGAACCACATTGCTGTTTTATTTTCATTTTATACTTAAAATGTGGTTTCTGCTCAAAACTGAGCTAGTATTGAATTTAAGTCTTGTTGTCCATAGCCTTGTGTAGCTGACAACTGAAAATCTCCCATGATAAAGGTTCCATCACCTCTTTTAGCCCCCATTCCAGTGCTTAACCATGACTGTGGGAAAAATTCTCCTGTCCCTAATGATTTCAGCATGAAGTCTCCTGTTCCTTCTTCCCCACAGTTCTCTCATCTTTCATACAGTCTAGCTAGATCTGTCCTGTCCTCAGAATGTTTCCCACATCTATGGGCACACCTTAGTCCCATCATGGTTGTTCTTGGCCTGTTTTCTTTGGTTTATTTTGCCTGAGGCTTTAAACTCTTCCGCAGTAACATGGTTCAGGAGTACCAGCCAGGAGAGAAGATTGACTCAGAGTGCAGTAGTTTCAGAGTTTCTTGAGAAGAAGTTAGTGCTTTGTTTCCTCAAGCTGGGTGCACATTAAGGTTGTGAAATCTGCATGATTAGGCTACAGTGGGACTGTAATTGTAGTTGGTGTTAGGGCTTACCACACTGGAAGCAACAAATTATTGTGCAACTGACACCAGATGCTTCAAAAGTAGATATGAAGTTTCTACCAGAGCATAATTACATTATGAGGGACCCCACTTTCTCATCCAACTGTTTCTTAATATATAATCCAACCATAAAGATAAATATTTTTTGTAACTCAGACTAACAAAGTATATGGACTTTTAAACAAAACTAAGTCTGTTTCCTGGGAAAGGTGGAAATGCAAATTGGTAACTGATTTCAAGTTGCTTCTACTATGCAAAAGTTTTATATCATCCCAACACATCAATACAGGAATTACCTACACCCTAAGGAGTGATTGCATAATACCTTTCACAGTTTCATTCCGCAATCACAGTGATTGCTTAAAGCATGGAAAGGAAAATACGACACTGAAAGAAGGAAAAATCCTATGGATTATCATGAGATTAACTTGTTTCTTCTACAAATGTGTAGCCTTGCAGCTCTTCTACTCCTCAGCAGGAGACGGTGGCTGACCTCCCTAGCGGGAGTCTCCTGTGGACCCAGAGGGAAATTGCTAATGCCACAAACAGTTTCAGTGACAAGAACAGAATCTGTGAAGGTACTTTTGCAGATGTCTACAAAGGTCAGAGGAACAACATGGTGTATGTCATCAAAAGACTCAAAGAGGCAAGTACTGCACCTTTTTCTAGAAGACGGTATGTTATTAGCATCTCTTGCCCATTAGCAGTTGTTTAATATTGTGTGGGCAAGGAACCAGAATAGCTACACAAGAGGAGAGGTGAAAATGAAATGATGTAAATAAGTAAACCAAGATTCAGAAAACACACGTGATGGATACTTTACTCATGTGAGTAGTTCCATTAACGCAGTACATAGGAGTAGCCTGCAGTATAGCTGCCTGCATTGATGATTGGATCGGGGGTGTCTTTACACTAGTTTTTGTTCTAATTCTCAATTAATTGTTCCCTTTGATGTAACGTTGCCATCAGTGGTACTTGCCTGTTTCCTACACCAGCTTGTCATCTAGACACTACCAGATCTGTATAAATGCAAAGTCCTAGTAATTACTAATGACATTCACTTGCATGCTTTCATTTTTCAGCTGGAATGCACAAGCCCAAATTCCACCCAGAGGTTCTTTCATACAGAAGTGCAGATTTGCTTTCGGTGAGTGGTTGGCTTTCAGAGGCAGTGATGCATGTCCTGCTCGTGGCCTGCTGCTGGGTGTTCCATCAACCCTGGGGTGTCTGCTCCAGGCACTGTGCTGGGCTGGGGCAAGGGGTCGTGTGCTGCCTGTGCGGGAGCCCTGGGCAAGCAGCACAGCATCCCGGGCTACTGCTGGTCCTGGCTGAGCTGGCACAGCCGCTCTGCAGCCTTGGGATGGGGAGGACACAGTGCCCACCTTGTACCCCTGCTGCGATGTGATTGCCTCTCGTTCAGTCGGCCTTCTGCTGTCTCATGCCTGGGACCATGTTGTGCTTCCAGCTGCAGCACACCATTCCAGTTGCCTTGAATTTAGGAACTTATTCCAGCTCAGGAATGTATTTTTCTGTGTTGCTCTTACATCATTTGCAAATCACTGCTGATCTGTGCCTGCAGGTGTTGTCACATAAACGTTCTGCAGCTGTTGGGGTTCTCGGTGGAAACTGGATTGCACTGTCTGATATATCCATACCTGCCCAATGGCTCCCTGCAAAACAAGCTTCAGTGCCACGTGAGCAATAATCTGGGTCTGCTATCTACTTGTGATTGCAAGTCCTCTCCTGGAATTGCAGGAAAAACCATTGCATCTCTTTGATTTCTGAGAAACAGCCAGAAAAAAACGGTGCCCAAGTGCCTTGGCTGCGAGCACCAGAAAGGCAGCAGCTCTTCTTCTGGAGTTTGATTGGGACTCAGGCTAAGCCTTTGGTTTTCTGAACTACCAATGTCTTACAGTGTTTTATTCCAAAAAATTACCAATTTTTCCTCCTTTCTTTGCAGGATGATTCTGCTCCACTGACCTGGGAGATGCGAATTAGCATTTCTGTAGGAGTCGTCAGAGCAGTGGAGTATTTGCATAATTTTGGAATTCTTCATGGGAATATCAAGAGGTGAGGGCTTTGGCATATCAGCACTTCCTTGGTCACCTGGTAATTCAAGGATTTCTTTAACAATCATAACTAAAGTTTATGCAATTTGGAAATCCATTTGCAGTATCTTCTGCTGTCCCTTGTTCTGTAGGGCCTTTACCCTTTTTTGTTTAACCTGTCTCTCTTTCCTAAATGATGGAAGTATGTTCTTTTGAAGTAGTTTTTGAGTGCTTGTTTTTCCCCTTCTTGCTTTCTAACATTCTTAATCCTTTCAGTCCTATGCAGCAGGCCAAATGCTGGATGCTTTCAGTGCTTAACTTTGAAAGTATAAAACTAATTCTTTGCCTCAAGATAAAGTAATGATTTGACCAGTATTGTTATTTGTCTGTCATTATCACAGCTCAAATATCTTGTTGGATGAAAACTGGACACCAAAGCTTGGGCATTCTGGCCTGCGATTGCATTCTTCTAATAAAAAATCAGAATATGCCATGATGAAAACCAAAGTCCTACAAGCGTCTCTTACTTACCTGCCAGAAGATTTTGTCAGACACGGGCAGTTAACAGAAAAAGTGGATATATTCAGCTGTGGTGTGGTATGTTGCCTTTTTCCCATGCTCTGTTGCATCTTTTGGTGCTTCTAGACAAGAAATTGAATATAAGAACAAGTACCTTATACGGTTGTTTTGCTGGCAATTTCATATTATAGTTGCTGGCTCTATAATGTGTTGAATCTATCTCAGTTTGTGGCAAAATGAGGTGAATCTTTCGAACAAGGGAAACAAAAGTGTTTCTAGTTGTAAATAAAATATTACTGCTGATGGCTCAAAAATTCTTGCAGACTCACCACAAGAACTGCTACAAACATTGCTTGTTCATTTGTAATTGCAGCTAAAATAATTGATGGTTTATAATATCACCCATCTCCAGCTGTTTCCATTTAAGCAGGAAGTTACTCTGTTCAGTGTGATTTCTTATCTACATTTAGCTTTACTTTCTTCTTATTCTTTGTTTCAGCAATATCTATTGTACTATAAAATCTGGACTTGGCTCTGGAGGTAGATCTAGTCTCATAATTGCCCTGAGATGACATTGTTGAGCCTTCTGAAGCAAAAATACAATGTCAAAATGCATTGAAAGTTCAATATTTCTTTTGTTAAAAACTTACTTTTTAAAATTACAGTTCATTCTGAATAAATGGTTTTCTCTTTCAAATACACTTTCTAGGTCTTAGCAGAGATACTGACAGGAATTAGGGCACTGGATGAAGACAGACACCCGATTTACCTGGTAAGGAAAAGCAGCAGTAATGAACACCAATAGGAATGAATGGGGTTGCTGTCATAAAAAGTAATTTTAATTTTATTTAAATACAATTTGGTATTTGCTGGCTGCTCTACATGTCCTGCAGAAGGGATGTTTAGGAGCCATATTCTGGCTCCATTAATGTCAGTAGTCTGCCTGCCATTAGAACAGAAGCGCAATAGGTATTCCCATTTCACATACCACACTCATGAGTGCTGGCCTGAATTTTATTAGGAGAGACTCCAAAATAAATAAATATTTAAGATACAAGGCTTTGTGCTGAAATGCTGCTGCATGTTTTCTGTGTGCCAGGAAGAGGTGGTATGAGCCACAGTGAGTGGGGAAACCTGGGTAGGCGAGAACTGCAGATGCTCATCAGCATGTTTATCAGGTGTTTCTCTTGTGCTCATGCCTGGAACTGATATCCCGAGCTGAGATTAGAGCTACACAAACCACTTTCACAAGCAGTCAGAACAGCCAAACTCACTGAATGCATTAAAACCGTCTGTAGAAAGCAGCCTCCACCTGCATTTCTTCTGTGGGATGTGCTCCTGATTTCTCATCTTGCTGAAGCCTTGTGGGGGAGAACAACAGACTTCTCATTATTTGCAAGCAATTCAGAAGTGTTCAGAGGGGTTCCCAAAATCCAAGATCCTACGTTCCTGATTTCTTTAACATGTGTTATAAAGGCCTGTGTAAGAATGCTGCTCTTCACAGTGCTGGCACTTTTTCATTCCCATATAAATGAGCACAAGCCAAGAAGAGCTGGCTCTGCTTTAGGGAATTTGACATTGCACACATGCAGAGAAAGCCACTGGCCTTTTTCTCTCCTGTGAAAACAAGTATTTCAGTCAGTTGCATGGACTTTATTAAAGCTTTTCAGTCTGTGAACCAGATATTGAGAAGCACTAATGACAAATACACAGCAATACTGATTCTCAAAGATTCAGACAAAAATAAATGTTTGTGTTCATTTTGCCTTCACTAATGCATCTCCTTCCTTTGAACAGAAAGATATGATTGCCGATGAAATTCAAACAGCAAAAGAAAGCTCACAGTCCAAAGTAAAAAATTTGGAAAAACTGGCTGCCAAGGAAATCTGCTGCAAATACCTAGACAGAAAAGCAGGGCACTTGCTGGAAGAGGTGGCTGTTGATTTTGCATCAGCCATCTGCCTTTGCCTGAGAAAGAAAAATTCAAACATAGCAGAGGTAATATTTTAAATACATGGCCAAGTCTCCTTGGCGTCAAGGTGCAAAGCTATAATGTTCATGTCTTGCTTATTTTTGTGAGTGTTGACATAAGAATATGTATAAGCAAGGGTACAGGAATTATTATGCACTCACAGATTTGGTTGTTAAAAACAGGTACTTGGAATTATGGAAATGGCTGAAAACAAATTAAAAGAGCATTACATCTGTGGAAGCAACACTTCTGGTTTCTCCATGAACACTCCAGAAGAAACTGATGATGAGACAGCCAGTCTGAGTGTGGATGTGCCTTCTGCAGTGAGGAATAAAGAGGAGAGCAGCCAGACAGCAATCGTGACCAGTGGCAGCCCCTGCGCCCCTTTCATGGGAGCTGTGGCTCCCGACACGTATGGCACCTACATGTCACGGGTCCCTTGTGAATCAGATGAGTCCAGTAGTTTCATATGGAATCCTCCAGAAAAATCCACAGACTACTTACCTAGCCACAGCTGTACCAACTCAGAAAAAGTGGCAGCCTGTGATTACAAGATCAAGCAGGAAAAGCCTGCCCATGGACTGCAGGAGAGAAACATGGCGTGCGCCAGAGGTGATGGCATCCCAGAGACAGCAGCTGCAGCACAGGGCACCTGTCCACAGGGAAACACAGACCTGGACTCACCATGTGCTTCACAAGGTAAAAGTGCCCTGGTCTTACAATGCTAGGGACAAATTACTCTCTTCTCCAGAACTGCTTAGGTTCCTCTTCCTACTTTTAAACACCTATCAGTAAATCTTTTCTCCTTGGTTATGAATTGACAAATAAATCTACAAAACACTTAACGGTTTTCTATCAGCTTTTTTCCTAAGCCAGTTTTGTTGGTTGGTTGGTTGATTGCTTGCTTTTTTTAAAATTTAAAATTATCATCTATTCCTTAGACAATAGATGGATTTTTTCCCTCAGTATTTGTGCTTTTGTTTTTCAGTCTTAGCCAGAGAGACATCTTGGAAAATACAGATAAATGATCAAAAAAAGAAGCTCATGGAAAATATTTTGCTGTATGAAGAAGACAAGTTAAACAGTTCTGAACTTTTTGAATCATAAATTGGATGGATTTTTTAGCAGTTGCCAGCTCAGAAGAAGAAATAAGGACTGTCTCCTCCTTAGAAAGATGGCAAAAGTGTACCTCTCACGTAAGATTAGGTAGCAGATTTGGATCAGGAACATTAGCCCTGCCTGAAGGAAACAAAAGTACCACATGGAGAAGCAGCAGAAAATACCTATTCTATAGCAGATTAAAGCACAGTCCCACTCTGTACAGAGAAATGCCTTTTACCTTTTCATCTACAATGTGAAAAGGAATGGCAAACACAAGTGCCAAAATAATTTATTATTCATTTGCAGTGTGTTTCAGGAAGCATCTGTTCATCTCAGTAAACCACAGTCCCAGGAGTTACAGAGCAAACCCTGACCAGTGGCCAGGCAGCAATACCCTGTGTTGTTATCCCATGGCGTACAGCAGACAGGAATCCTCAGAGTCGCTGGGGAGGTTTTCCAATGACTCTCTCCTGTTCCGTATAATCTTGGTCCACATACTCAAAAGCGCTGCATTACCAGAGAGGGGGATTTTTATGCAAGTTCTCAGAATGTTATACATTGCTTCATCTTGGTTTGAATTGCACTGGCCACAGGTGTAAGTAAATAACTTCAGCCACATTCCTCTACTCTCTGAGCTTCTCTCCCACATATACCTGTGACACCGTTTAAGTCCAGTCTTTCAGTTCACTGTTGGGAGCTCTAAGACCGTGTTTAGTACTTCATAGGAGTACTTTTGGGAATTATTTGTTTCTAAATGTCCTTTACATGTTGATGTTTCTCATTGTGTTTCACATGGTAACTGTTGTATATTTTGGATTACAGAAAAGATTTTAATTTAAAATAGCTTTGTTTCTTTTATAGGACACTTGAAATTTAATTTGTTGTATTTATTTTGGCAATGGGTCAAATATAAGCTAGTAAGGGGACTTGCTGATGGTTCCATGCTCATCAAGTGTTCTCAGAGGAGTCCCTGTGGGTGTCCCTTGGTTCACCCAGCAATAGGAGCCTTGGTCTCAGTCCCAGGGATCACATACTAGATAGAAAATAGAAACATGTGTGCTGGTGTATTTAAGATCAAGTGAAACCTGCTTAAGAAAGTATCACTTTTATTTTTATGATATTTATTATTTGTACTATTGCTAGCATATTCCACTCGTGTGCAGTCTAGGGAAATACAGGTTTATTATAAACCAAAAGAACTGTCAAGAGTGTGTAGCCCAGCTTACAGCCAGTTGAGCTGTCTCCTGAGCACAGGGAGCAGGGCCTGATGTGCAGAAATGGCTGCAGTTCATAGTGCAGTTTAGGAAACAAAGAAAAAATTATATGTAATTATTTTAATTGGAATTGTGTAATAGTATATTATCCTAGCTTTACACAAAGGCCTCACACCTCTTATTTGTACAGTACCTAGTTCACTGTATGTATTATGAGCAAGTAAATGTATTTTAACTAAAGACCTGAGTACTGGAATTATCTACACATTTCTCAAATTATTCTCTACACTAAAAACTGGTAAAACTCCTTAATTGTAAGTGCCTTGGATGCTGTCTATATATTTACCAGTGTCAGTTTTTTTATTTTACCAGAATCAAACCAAGATAAGATTAGTACTGGCATAAGAAACATTGTATATTCACATTGGTCAATAACCGTTTAATTCTACAGGAGATTTAATCGAGATACCTTATGGTGCTGAAAATGTAATATTCATTGTTTTTCATGGGTATATTCTGGGAGACCCATGGTAAAAACCTCATATCTTCTCCACAAATGAATGCACATGTATACACTGCGGAGCTGAACAGGAAACATGAGAGTTTTAAACTGAGAAGTGTAATTTGTACACAGTTCTGTTTCACGAAAGTGCTTTAGAGATTTTGTTCTCCTGTAGTGACCAAATGGAATTGTTATTTTTTGCCTTGTACCCTGATAGTTTTAAAATATTCTGAGGTGATAGAGGTGGTTGTATAGAGTTAACTAAATATTTAACGTAACATGCATAAGACACTGTGTGGTCTCACATTAACGCTGTTACATAACTTGGAAATTCAGAAGCCAGTTTATGCAATACCATTTACTAATAGCTTTGTGAATAAAAAAACTGAAAAATTCCTTTCTTTCTAGCCTGCTTTTTCATGATTTATGGCACAGAATATGTGTCTCATTCCATCCTATTTGGGCAAATCTGCGTTTGCAAGGAAGCAGCTCAAAGTCTCCTTGCTCTTAGTAGTAATTATTAGTACAAACATGTTTATTCAGTCTTAATTCACTGATAAGTAGCTGATTTTTTTTTTCCTTTCTGATGTCTCTAGAGAAAAATTTCACCGTAAAATTAATTTAGAAGATTTCTGAGGTACCGGTGGGCCGCGGCTGAGGGCAGGGGGCGCGGCGCCCTTCCCGCCCTTCCCGCTACAGCCAATCGGCGCCGCCGCCGCCGCCCAATCAGCGCCAAGGTCCCGGCCCGAGGCGGGGCTGTGTCCTGAGGGGCTGCGGCCGGCCGGAACCGTAAATAAACGCGTGGCTGTCGCTTTTCCAGCGCTTCTCATAGAACACCGGCTAACGTTGGTTTTAAAAATAACTTCAAAGTGTGAGAATGGGTTCACGTCCTTCTTTCTTCCCTTATGACGAGTAAAGTTGTAAGAGCAGAAAAGGGAAGCTGGCACTGCTTACGCTCTCCCTGGGAATTGCCAAGACCAAAGGAAGAGCCATGGCTTTGTAAAGCCTAGTCTCGTGATGTACCATTACAGGAAAAAAAAACCCACCAAAAAACCCAAGCCCTTGCAAAGCTAATTCCATGGATGGGAAGACGTGACTGTGGCTTGGCTGAAGACAGACTCTAGACTGCCTTGATCAGGTCCCTGTGAAAAGATTATTTAGTACAGCACACCAGGTTTTAGCCAATAGGACTTTATTCTGTTGGTACCCCAACAAAAAAAAAATTCCAACTGAGGTACAGTACAGAAGTGTGACTAAAAAAAATAAACCTTCAAACCATGGTTTGATTTATTGATGTTGTTTAAATAACCAAGTTTGAAATTATCGTAAAGCAGAAGACGTATGCATTCCACTACTCCTTTTCATCTTCAAGAAAGCAAAGAGACTTTCATGTGGCCAAGCACATTATTTTCAGAAAGACACAAGTACAAGGTCACTGTTACCAGCAGGGCTAGCTAGCACACTACCAGCTAACCCGAGAACTCCCCCAGCCCTTCCCTCACTTGAAACAAAGTTCTGGCCTTTGAGGGCACAGAGTATTTGTCCCCTTCCATAAAGGAGTTCACACCTCATTGTTTCAACAGCTTCCCCTGTTCAAGTGCTTGAACTCTGACCACAGCACATCCAATCAAATTTGACCCCCAAACCAGAAAAGCAGGGAATAATTCTTACAGTATCAAGGAGTAGTATCAGGCACAGTACTTGGCTATACTATTTTCTTTAAATTTAAGGGAATGTCAATTAAGGCTGATTATCAACATATTGTAGCCTCCCAGTAACAGTTTTAGAGTGCTCATAAAATTGAATAATTGTTGCCCATGTTCATGTCCAGTTTAGATAAAATCAGTTCTCATCCAGCTAAAGACACGTTGCAAATCAGGGACACTAATCACTTGGTGCAGTTGGAGTATTCCGCTGTGCATCACTGCTCATTCTGCTGCCCTTCTGTCACAGCAGACACCCCTCCTTGGCCCTTGTTCACGTCGCTGATACACGCCCACAGTCCGTCCACTGACTCCTTCCACAGTGTCACCTCAAAAACAGAGGGGGAACAGCTTTCAGCTTTAAACACATCCTGTTTCACCTTTTCTTGTAGCTACCACAGCACCGATTTGGTGATAGCCTGCAGTCATATGAGGAATGAATTGTCAGTACCCCACAAAATCAAGTTCAGCCTGCATTTCTGCCCTCCAGTAAGGACTCAGAATGCAGTGCAAGTAGTTTTCCAAAGGTTATGGTCTTCCTGCCTGTTTGATCAATCAGAAGAAAAAATGTCCCCATTGCAGCAAAGGAGACTCTACAACAGCCTTGTGTTAAACTAGTGACAACAGCCTGCCTCATCTCAGCTCTTCCGGAAACAGGACACACAGCGGTAAAAGCCAAGGCAGCAGTACTCACTTTGTTATCTCCTCCAGACACCGCAAGGATATTGGCAGTGATGGACCAGCTCACGTGCCAGACAACATCATTGAACTTGTGCAGCAGCTTTGGCGACCACGAGTTTCCAGAGGCATCGTCACACGTCCAGATAAACACTCGGCCATCCTGCAAAAGCACAGAGACCAAGTTGGCTGGGCACAGGAAACATAACCCTGACTTGCCCTTGGAGCTACACTTCCAAATCACAGCTCAGATACCACCCCTTGATGTGTCTGCATCGATTTGTGCTCAGCACAGTAAGGGGGCTGTTTCCTTGCTATGTATAAAGGCAGGGCAGGAGTACAGCTCTGATGAAAAAAACTACCAACAAACAATGACTTTCAAACACCAGAGAAGAGCCCCCAAAATACACATGTATCAGCTGAAATACTTCCCCAAAATGAGATTTTGTTTTCCAGTCAGATGGCACAAGCTCACTAAGGAGTCTTCTTGATATTAAAAGAAAAAGGCATTTACAGATTGCAGCAAGATCATAGCAGTCAATATGAAGACTGAGGACATCAGAGATGATTAAGAATGCCAGTTATTAGCGGCCAGTATTTTTAGAAGGAAGTTCAGTGAATTTGATCCCAAAACACTAAAATACGACATTAGTTGGAAGGTTTTCCTCCTAGTGAGACCATTCTGCTCATGATTTTCAAAACAGAAGCCAGTCTTTGGTACAGAAGCACACATACATATAAACCTTTGTCCGGAAGTGCTTCTAATTGGGCTTCTGAGTTTGGGAGGAACAGGAATCAAAAGCTCTTATGCAGAGACCAAGATATAGCAAAAGATTGCCCAGAGGACTTGTTACAGCAGCCCTATCCTTACAATTCCTTTACTAGAGAAACAGGGAAGGAAGCACATGGAAGTGAGCGCACCAAGTGCCTGCCGCTGTCACTCCAAAGAGCCCTCACCTGTGAGCAGCTAGCAATGGTGCTGGTTGGCAAACCTATGGATGGAGCCCAGGCCACATCTCGCACCCAGTCACTGTGAGCCTCCAGCTTCTGCTCTTCTTTCCACTGACCATCTTCTTCCCTGAAAACACAACTATATAGTCAGAAGGATAGTGGCAGCATTTCTCATCCCCTGCTTGGGAAGGCACTGGATTGTAGTTTTCAGACTCCTTGTTCATCCACATAATACAAGGCACAAATGTTGCCCACTTCTCCAAAAATCCCTGTGGCTTGAACTGACAAAATCCCTTCCAGGAGCCAGAAAGCAGCACAGGCAAAGAGGTTCTGACCTTCAGATACTGTCAGAAATCTGCTATTGCCCAAGTGACAGTGGTAATCAAAGACCATTAGAAAGCCACTCCTGGAGGCAAGATCACACAGGGCTGGCATAAACTGCAAGAACCATGGGAGATACTGCGCATCACTAAGTTTCCATTTTTAAAACACTTCCCTAAAACAGTAATTCAAAGATGATACTATAGGGATGCTGAAAATATTACTTGAGATACTAACAGAGACACTCAAAGCCTAGAGTGCCAGGTTTTATCTGGCAACAGAGCACTTACTTCCAGATCTTGACCAGGTTGTCACAGCCACCAGATGCAAATCTTTTGATGTAGTTTGGCTTTTGACCAGAAGGTTGTTCTATAAGGCTCCCTGGTACAACAGCAGGAGCCCAGCTAACTGCATTACATCCAATCTAGTTAATGAAAAACATCACTGTTAAAAGTTGCTTACTTTAATTAACTAAATAAATAGATAAAGGCTGCTGAGGGAGTGAAGAACATGTAGCATATTCTCTGTTGGGAGTGGAGAATAAGCCCATCTCAGAAAAACTGAAGTCTTGCACAACGCTGGATGAGTATCGGATTAGTAAGAAATCCGGATGCAGCCTAGTCTCACTAAGGCACTTGGAAAGCCTGAGGTAGCTAAGGATATTTGCACACAAAATAGTTCATCTTGGATGTGTAAATAGGAGAGACAGGGATGGAAACTGCAAAGACACAAGGCACACACAGTTGCTAGTATCTAGGAATACAGGAGTAGAAGGAACCTTTGGTCCTAAGTCAAATTTCCTTCTACTGGGGGCCACTGCTGTTAGCTTATTATGTTCTGCTTAAACAAAAATCTCCACAATTTTGGGAAAAACAGGAGTCCTGCAGTTTTTCCAGCTTGTTTATTCACCTGGTGCAGGTATTCTTAGGACCAAGGCCATTTCCTACTAGGTAACTTTCAGCATTGTGTTTAACAATAGTGCCCAATAGACAGGCATTGCCAGTGCTGTTCAGTGAACTTCATCTTATTTCCACTTCATTTTAGGGACTATGAAGTATACCTGCCTACTCGGGATGAACTTAAACTATTCTTGGTTCTGGATGTTTCACATCATTTCATTGCATTTCAGTATTTATCTAGTCAACTCTTTGAGGCATCACCTCAGTGTTATCTGTAGCTCTGGGAACTCTGAGCTGCTCCAAAGGACCAGACTCACCGTGTGTGCATTGCTGATCTTTTTGACTTCCCACTGCCCATCACCCGTGTAGCTCAACAAGGAAATGGCCCCGTCAGAGCTCCCACAGGCCAGGATCAGTCCATAATCGTGTGGTGCCCAGCAGACAGAATTCACTGGGAAGGGCAAGACAGACCAGATTACAGCACAGGGACTACCTAAAACTGACTAATTCATTGACTGGTATCAGTGGCATAGTCACCAAAACCAACTGGCTTTGAAAGCTGAGAAGGCGTCAAATTTCAGCAAAAGCCAGCCAATGAGCATTGTTTACTGAATAACAGAGAACTGCCTTTATTTTTGGCACCCTATTCGAAGGAGAACACCAACCTAACACTTTTAGTGAGGTTAAAAACTCTTGACAACAGCAAGGAGCATCGCTGATTAGAACAAGAGCTGAATGGGAGGCAGAGGATTTAAAGTCCAGACCAGTAACCCAGCAAAGCTGGAGACTTCAGATCTGCATTGGGAGGGCAAATCATCTGAACACAACAGTTTCCATTTTAAAACAAACAACAGCATGATAAATGCAGTTTTTCTTACTGGAAACATATATTTTCCTCAAGAATTCAGCTCCCTGCCATCTTTATCCGAAAGCTGACTTATTTGTGTAACACCACCTAGGGAAACACGGTGTGAATTGGTATAGAGAGTTATCCAGCAATACAATATTAGGGAAATGTCCTATTAGTGCTAAACAGATTTACTCTCTTCAGTTTTTATCCTTTTCTGTTTGACAGAGGCTTTCTTCCTTAACACTAACAGATTTATTCCAACCTTACCCAAATCCCCTCATCTCCCCAGTCTCCCTACCCAGCTCCACACTCCAACCCTCCATACCTGAGGAATCATGTCCTGTATACTCATAGGTCTTTTCCCAAGTGCCATTTTCTTCCTTCCAGATAATAACCTTCCGGTCATAGGAACAAGAAGCCAAGATATTCCCATACATAGGATGAGCCCAGGCAACCTGCCACACGGGACCTTCATGCCTGCAAGAAACAAGATCATTTGGAAGAGCCAAGAAAAATTCCTTCCAGCTGCAGCTGCCTCACAGCATCACTGCTGTGAATCACTGTTCTGGGAGGGATTAGAACCCTGACATGAGGAATGGATAATGATAAGATGGCAATATTAGTGCCCTGCCACAGGGCTCTCACTGTCACAGAAAACAATTCCAAATGTTTATTCTTGTATGAGTGTATTTTACTTCTTGAAAATCACAGGTGTAACGTACCAAATGCATGACCAATCCCCACTGTGTTTCCCACTGGGGCTCTGTCCCCGCCCAGCTCTGAGAAGTTGTTCAGCACAATCTTGGAGGAGTTCACCCTAGAGTTCAACCTGCACGTTATGCTGCCCAAGGGCAAAAGGACAAAGCATTAAGAGTTTGCCCTGATTAACCTCTCCTGTTGTGACATCTCACCCCCTCAGGTCTGCAATGAGGATCTGCCCTCCGTTCCGGACGTCGAAGATCTTCACAGATCGGTCCGAGGAGCAGGTCGCCAGGCGCGTGCCGTAGTAATCCATCTGTGCATCATGCTGCAAAGAGAGCAGGGAGAGCTGCGCTCAGCATGGCGAGCTCGGCCTGTGACTGACCCCACTGCAGCACAGCCACCCCAGGCCCCACATGGCAGGGTCAAAAGAACGGTTTTAAACAATCCAGTCATGCCACATAAGCAATTTGTTTCCCCAACTGCTTCTTCAATCACTATACAAATGTTACACAGAAGGAATCCAGGGAACTCTGAGCAGCAACCCACAGCATTTTCATGAGAGGGAATTCAGGCTGCTGACTACAAAGCAGTGACCAGTTATGTATTTTTGTTTCTTAAAATGTATAGTGGGTGGACGAATACTGCTCTTAATTATGTTTGACACTTCATCATCAATGAACCACAGAATCTTTAGGGTTGGAAAAGACCTCCACGGTCATTGAGTCCAACCTTTGACCGATTGTAACTTGTCACTAGACCAGAGCACTGAGCACCATGTCCAGTGATTTCCTGAACACGTTCAGGGATGGTGACTCCACCAGCTCACTAGGCAGCCTCTTGCAATGCTTGATAGCCTTTTCTGTGAAGAAATTCTTCCTGAAGAACTAGGCTCACTTAACGGGGCTCCTTTGTTCTACAAATCACTTTGAAACTTTTCTTCCTATCCACACTAATACATCTGCTCCCAGAAAGATCCATGTAAAGGAAAACCAGTTTTATCAGTTGAAGTTCTGTACCAGTAAATATACACATATATCTATTATTTCAGAGAAATGGACAGAAACAAGCCCGCACATGAAAATTAAGATTTTAAATCAATTTCCCTTTCCTCCGAGCCAAGTTTTCCTCTCCACCCACTATAAAACGGCAAGATCAGGATTTCAGACAGCATTCTGCATCCAACACCCCACGAGCACATACATGCCGCCCTCACTGCTCAGAGAGCCCCAGAGCAGCTCTGCTACAGCAGCCACCGGACCAGGCGGAGCAGCTCCCGGGCACACTTACGATCATGTCCTCGTGGGACGTGTCCACGGTGTTAATGACCGAGACCTGCGGGGAGAAGGAACAGAACGAGCTCAGGGCACCACGGCCTGGCCGCGGCCCCTGGAGCCTCAGTCCATCCCCGGCCGCCCACCCGGGGGCAGCAGCTGGGCCCAGTGTACCCTGTACCGTGCCCCGGGCTGCTCGGGCCGCGACGGGAGGCTGCACCCGACTGTGCTCGGGCGCCGCACCGGGACGCCGCCGGTTCCCCGCCCCC
>WEIT01019424.1:175568-191087 GCA_013389985.1 Dryoscopus gambensis | reverse complement strand
CGCCCCGGCCCCCAAAGCCGTCTCGCCCGGCTCCTCTCGCCGCCTTGGAGCCGCCCGGCACGGAACGGAGCGGGCGGCGACCCCGGGCCCCGCAGAGCCCTCCGCCATGGCCAGCGTCTCCTACCACATCTCCAGCCTGCTGGAGAAGATGACCTCCACCGACAAGGACTTCAGGTGTGGCACCGCGGCACGGGACGGGCCCTGCGGGCGGCAGCCACCCGCGAACGGCACCTCGGGGCCCTGGGAGGACGGGGCTGCCCAGAGAGAGGTCTCTTCCCACCGGGGGTGCCTCCGTGCCAGGAGCAGGTGTGCAGGAGCCCTGAGATTCGGATCAGCTTTATTTACAGGTTTTCAAGCCGACTGTGTCCTAGCTGAGGGGGGAAGGTAGAGAAGCCAACGGTATTCCCCTCCTTGCCTAGATTGCTGCTTGATGAAAGTGCAAGGGGAGTAAGAGTCTTGACAGCTGGACTTCAAGTTGTTATTTGTTCTGCGAATAAAGAACATCGTAGCAGAAATGCTTCTAATTTGTTTTCACAATTTTTGAGATAGTCAGTACATTAAAAGGGTTGAGTAGACCCCCCGGTCCCTGGGTGATGGATGCTGCACATGCTGGCTCTGCTCAGGCTGCTTTGAGAACTTTTTCTGTGTGGTGCAAGAATGGGCCTCTCTAACAGGACTGAGATGCTTTTATTTCTTTGTTTATGTCGGCAGAACGTTGACATCGTTTCAGGGTTAGGCGGATGGCTCAATATGTAAGGCAGTCTATAAAAAGTAATTAAAACTGACATATATGAAAGGTTTACTCCTGAGCATATTGTTCTCTCAGTACCAGCCTGGAAGATAACATTTGGGCCAGACTTGGTATTTCGAGGTCTAGGAGAGGGGTTAGTAATAGCTTAAAAGTAGGTTGATTTTTGTAGAAGCTGCTAATGTTCTCAGATATCAAAATTGGTACTTTATACAGAAGTCAGTGATGGAGTAGTTGTACAAACAGTTTGTTCAGAGAATTTACAGTTAACACTCTAAACTAGATGTGCCCAACACTGGGCACGTGTCACGTCACAGAGGTATTGCAGGGCCTTTTCCTCCCAGCACACGGCCAAACATGACCTGATACAGGACCAAGTTTCTCTTGCTCCCCCCTCACAGATGGATCTGTTTGTGAGATCCCAAGGTCCTGGGGCAGGATGGCAGCAGGCAGCGAGTCCAAAGCTGGATGTGTTGCCGCGGAAGGCTCTGTTCAGCCTGTGGCCATAATTGGTCATGCTGGTTCCATGCAGACACTGAACTGCAGAGTGCAGCTGAAGAGCTCTTGCAGAATCAGAAATAGATTGCACGATAACATCTTAGGGCACATTACTGGTGTTTTCTCGTTCTGGATTTCAGGCTGGCTATGGAGCACCACAGCAGTCCCTCGTTCCAGATGCACCTCACTGCTGCTCAGGAATGGGCTTGCAGATTGAACGATGACCTGTACATGAGAGCTCTTATGTGCTTAATGAGTGACATCAGAGCCTAATTTAAAAAGGAGCTGTCATTTGGTAACAAGAGAGAAGGACTTTGTGGTTCCTGTTAGACATCCATTCTGTGCAGGGCTAACATTAGAAATCAGCTAATGCACGATAGCCACACTGAGATTTCTTAGAACCTCAGATTCCTATACCAGCACCTTGTGCACTTCCTGCTCCCAGGAAAATAGATTCCAGATTTTCTCAGTATTCATTTTGTCCCTGTTAGAAAACTGACTGTCAGTTGGGTCTTTGTTTTTCTTTCTAATCTGGAGTGATAAATACTTGATTGGTTTTGCTCACAGCAATCTAAATAAAGCCTAGTGCACTTCGGAGGTGTAGTTTGCATGAAGTCGTGACTTCATTTTTCTTTTTGAAAATGATAGGCCTTGTCCATCTGTGGAGTCATACTATCAGTGCTAAGTTAGCCAGAAAGAACAGAGCTAGGTGCATTCTTAGACTCCAAACTGCTTTTCCTAGGCCAGGCAATTGGTGGAAAAACCGATCATGATTTTTTTCTGGCATAGTTAACCATCTTCATTTAGTTGCTGAGAAAAAATACACATGATGAGTGCCACTTTTAGAGTTTTTGTTTACCTGACCCCTGTTAGGTAGTTATCTACTTGTAAGATAGTTGTGATTTTCCTTTTTCCTCAGGACAGTGTTGTAAGTTACTCTTTGGTAGTGTTTTCATACAAGCACCAGTTGCCACGTTCTGTCCCAGGTGATGCAAAGGTGATGCATCTGTGTCTGTACATCAGCCAATCCACTTTTTCCCTGTGTCCTTTCAGGTTTATGGCTACCAATGACCTGATGATGGAACTGCAGAAAGATTCAATAAAACTCGATGAAGACAGTGAGAAAAAAGTTGTGAAAATGCTTTTGAAATTGCTGGAGGATAAAAATGGGGAAGTACAGAACCTTGCTGTGAAATGGTAAGAACCTGGACAGTAATAGCCATGTTCCCTGGCACTAATGAAGCCATCACAGACTGCAGAGTGTGTGTGAAGAGCAGAGCCTGGCCATTGACACCTCCCTCAAACCTCCTTTGCAAGGGACTTTGCCCTCTCTTGCCAGGCACTGCACTTTCTCTCTCCGTAGACACTCACAAGGGGTGAGCACACAGATACCTTTGTAGCAGCAAGAGATGATTTTGGAAGTACTTCAGTGTTCTGTTATAAACTTTACCACATGGAAAGCGCATCCGTAAGATTTTATTTCTTCAGGGAGAAGCACAATTTAAAATTTTGGTCATCGAGCTCTTGGTCTCTCTCAGGCTTTGAAGTCCAGCTGAATTTCTCCATGGTTCTGTCTTTGATAGCAATGGTACTAAACATGTACAGCCCTTATGGCATTTCAATTTCAGGTCCAATTCCTTCTCTTCAAGGATGTTTTCATTGGACTTTATAATGATCTTGGATTTTTCCCTGCCTTGACTCTGAGTGCAGCCTGTGCTGTTGCTTTGCCTTTACCATTCCTATATTTTTTTTAATCCAAATGAACAAAAGCAGAAGGTTCCTCTATTAGTGAATCCTCTGATAAAGGGATCCTGCTGCTGACATGTTCTTTCCCACCTCTTTCCTCAGCATGGCTAAGTGGGAGTGTTCAGTCTAGAAATGCCATTGAATGGCTCAGTTCACCCTAGGGCTCCAGAAAGGTGGGCCATTTAAAGACAACTTTAGGTTCCTCTATTTTTTCCTGCTGTGGATCCTATTCATATTCCCTTCTTTTCAACCACGTGCTGCTTCTATCCCTATTCTTTCACTGTTATCTTTGGCCCTTTTATTTTCATTCCCACTGTCCTGACTTTTTTTGGCCCTGCTCCTGTCTCTGCCTGCTTTGGGTTGGTTTATTCTGGGTTTTAAAGCAAAACAGTTGGCCACTGAGCAGAGGACCAACTTCTTAACTTCTTTGCCTATTTATCTCTGGTTGTATCTGCAGTAAATCCATACTCATTGCAATCTCTCATCCATCCAGAGTGTGATAATGAGGAGGCCTCACAATGGAACCCGGAATATTTCCTTTCCGTGCTTAAGGAGGTGCTTAGAGCGAATGTCAGCCATTCGCAGATAGGTGGCCAGGATCTCTAAGAAGGAGCAATGTGATGGTTTGAAGTTGGATTGTGCAGTGGGATTAGGCCCTTTATCCTGACAGGCTTCTCCTCCCGCAGCCTGGGCCCGCTGGTTGGCAAAGTGAAGGAGTACCAGGTGGAGACCATTGTGGATACGCTCTGTACGAACATGCTGTCGGACAAGGAGCAGCTGCGAGATATCTCCAGCATCGGCCTCAAAACAGTTATTTCTGAGCTGCCACCAGCCTCCACAGGTACACTGTCTGTCCCTGTTTGTCACTGAGGAATGGGGAGTCCCAGCCTTTGGCAAATGGGGGAAGACGTAGAGTTCAGAGCCTAAAAGTTACCAATTCTTTACTCACCTGCCAGAAGACAATTAGTGAAATCAGGAGGAGAGACAGTAGAGCTGAGATACCAATGTGATGAAAGATGGAATGAAATGAAAAGTTGAGCTGTATTTGGAACTGTGTATCCCAAAAAGGCATCAGCTTTTCAGGGGATGCCTGAGGCTCCCAGCGATAGGATTTTCCTCTGCAGCCATCTCATGAATCTGTCCTGATTAGATCTCCCAGTGGTGATTTCTTTTTTCAAAAAGGGAAGGAATGGTTCCTCGTAGGAAAAAGACTCCTTGTTAACTGACAGCAGGGAAAAATATCTCTCTTGCAGGTTCCACCATGACAGCAAATGTGTGCAAAAAGATCACAGCCCAGCTGACAGGAGCCATTGGCAAGCAGGAGGATGTGTCCGTGCAGTTGGAAGCTCTTGACATCCTGTCAGATATGCTGAACAGGTACCAGAGGATTTCCTTCTGGCAGCTGTGCGTGGCAGGGGGCTGCAGGGATGTGTCTGCCTTTGATTTCTTTATTTCCCTAATCCTATTACTGGGACTTAAAAATGCAGGATTTGGTTGGCTGCTCCTAGGGAATATCTGAGTAGAGCAGGTCCCCAGCAGGGATGAGAGATAACATGCCAAGCCTTTCTGTGCTTGGGAGTGGCCGTGCCTCTGGTGATGGATCCCACAGAAGCTTAGCTCACACAAACGTGGAAGGGTGAGGGCAAAGCAGGGAGGTTTATTTTAGCCCTATGAGCCCATCACACATGCTTTTTTTTTTTCCTGGCTGCCTCTTGTTGCATAAGTCAGAGTGACAGTGTCGTATGTCATCTGCATGCAGGAAATTATTAGCACACTCTGGGGTCATCCAGAAGGACACAGTCAAAAACTCCTCCATAATGGAGACAAATAACCTCTCCCTGTGTTTTACAGACCAAGTCAGTGTTCAGACCAAAATGAGAAACCCACCTTTGTCCTCCCCCTCCCCACAACACACGTGAAGTCTCCATAGCTAAAGGATTTTTAGATTTGTTGCTGCCAAGAGAGCTTTTTTCTGAGCCTTTGGCTTTCACCTTCTGCCTTGTTGTGTTCACTGCAGGCTGGGAGGAACACTCTACTCATTCCATTCCTCCATCCTGACCTGCCTGCTGCCCCAGCTGACGAGCCCCAGGCTGGCAGTACGTAAACGGGCCATCATTGCCTTGGGGCACCTGGTCTTGACCTGCAGCGGAAACATCTTCTCAGAGCTTACAGAGCATCTGCTGGCAGAGCTGAAGAGGAATGAGTCTACATCTACCACCAGGACGTACATTCAGTGTGTGGCTGGCATCAGCAGGCAGGCTGGGCACCGCATAGGTAGGATGAGCAGCTTGATACGATGCTGGGAAATGTTCATGCATTTTAGAGCAGCTCCTCTTAGTGGTAAAAGAACAGTGCTCACTGTTCTTAATGTATTAGTGGCTTGTGCTTGTGATCCCCTCTGCGGTTCTGGCCTGGTTCTCTGATCTCCACTTGGAAGGGAGGAGACACCAGAGTATCTCTCTGGCTGCCCTTCACTAGTGACTTCTCAAGATCTTACAGCACTTCCCTGGTTTGAATTAACACCTCTATGAACTAGGTCAGTGGATTCACTCCCTTTTAAATGACAGGAGAAGTGTATAGCAGCATATTGTATTACTTGTCTAAAAGACCTGCCAGAGTTGCGATTAGGTGCTAAAGAGATCTCTAATCACAGCTCTTCCTGTGACTGAAATGCCAACAAGAGGCTGCAGACAGGGAGCAGGGATCGAAAACCAGCACAGCTGGTTTTGGTGGGCTGTTGGCTCCTTGCCCGTGAGGTTGGGGCAGGAATGCTCTACCAGGCAGGCACAGGAAGGAAGTGGCAGGTGGCTGAGCTGTTAGCTGCCTAGGTGAATGACGGCTGGGATGGTTTTTCACTCCTGCTTGCTTTGTCTTTCCCAGGAGAACACCTAGAGAAGATAATTCCTCTGATTGTTCAGTACAGTAACGTGGATGATGATGAGCTGCGAGAGTACTGCTTCCAGGCCTTTGAGTCCTTTGTGAGAAGGTGTGTGCCCTTGGAGAATGCCTCTGCACCATCCAGTGCATCCATGTCCTCCTGGTGTAAATATCCGTATGTTCAGCATCCTTGAAGGAGGGCCTTCCTGCATGCATTCCTGTTAGGAAGACAGTTCACATATGAAACCTCATCTGCACATGCAGAGTTGGACTGGAATTATGAGCTGCTTTGCCTCAGCATGTGAGGCTGTCCTATATTGGTTTTGCAGGAGTGGGAGTTTTCCTTGTCCTTGGAGTGTTTCTTAGCCAGAGGAAACTGCCACACTCCTGGTGCATGGAGGGAGCTGGAGGCAGGCAAGGGGGTTGGGCAGAAAAGCTGCTAAGCTGCAGCTCTTTTGTTGTTTGGTCAAACATTTGCTGCTTGGAAAAGGAGCCCTGCACAGCTGCTGAGGTGTTCTCCCAGGAAGGGAGGATTCAAGCAGGGTGTGTATGTGTGAACTGACACACACAGGTAACCAGGGGCAACCATCAAACCACAGCTGAAATGCCAGCAGTAGGTTTATTTCATTACCTCGCTAATAACGCTGGGCAACAGAGACACGTGGGGACACAGGCTCTGTTTGGCTTAGTCCATCCTAGGTGAGAGGAGGGCAAGGGGGCTCGCTGCCTGCCTCACTCTAACAAAAGGCTTCATGCATGTTTGTGAGAGTGTGTTACCTCTCCACAGGAATTGTTCTGAAAACATGCAGAGGATGAACAACATTAGGTATAATAAATGGAGTTTTCCCACACTGACATCTTTAGCATTCCCAGCTGCAAGGTCACTTTGAGCAAAACTATTCCCTCCTCCTCACCAGATCTTGTGGTTTTAACTCATTCCTCCCAACAGGGTGAAAGCAATTGATTTATTTATTTATCCTTATAAAAATTGCATCCTCCCCATAGGGGAATGTGGCCTTGCTTCATGCACAGCAGGAAGGAGCATCTTTGGTTTAACTCGTCTTATCAAAATGTTCACATGGTCTGTGAAGCCCTTTGGGATCCTTTTGAGATTAATAATATTATTTGGATATTTAAAACAGCTTAGTCTCTGATTAACTCTTAGAGTTTTCATTTGTGATAGGTGCCCAAAGGAAATGGACCCTCACATCTCGAGCGTGATGGCACTGTGTTTGAAGTACATTACCTTTGACCCAAACTACAACTATGATAATGAGGAGGAAGAGGAAGAGATGATGGAAACTGAAAATGGGGAGGATGAAGAGCAAGGTGCCTGCTTGTGAGGATGGCTGTGCTCAGCAGAACAAGGGGTTAACATTTCTCCCCTTCCTGCTTTCTCCTCCTGGAGAGGGCAGCTCTGAGGATCAAGTGATCCTTTAGCTCCAGTTTTCTCATAATGCTGGACCTTGTTTTCCCTTGTGCTGTTTCTAGAAAGCGACGATGAGTACAGTGACGACGACGACATCAGCTGGAAGGTCCGCAGGGCTGCGGCCAAGTGCCTGGAGGCCATTGTCAGCAGCAGGCACGATCTCTTGGAGGACTTCTACAGAACTCTCTCCCCAGCCTTGATAAGCAGGTTCAAAGAGAGGGAGGAGAATGTCAAAGCTGACATCTTCAATGCTTACATCTCCTTGCTGAAGCAAACACTGCCCACCCAGAGCTGGCTGCACTCTTCCGATGCCTCTGGCAAGGATGATGTTCCCCTGACAATGCTTCAGAACCAGGTGTGTGAGCAGGTGGTGGCTGGGTTAAATCACAAAGCAATGAGAAGTAGGTACCTTGAGGATGTGGCTAGCACCCTGGGGCCGGCATCCAGAGGGCACCAGATCCAGAGGGCTGGCTGTTTCCTGTCTGTCTCCTGCCATTCCCAGGGGAAGAGTGCTGGCACAGCACAGGAGCGTTGGGGCACCACCAGCACTGCCCCTCCACCAGCCACTGGCATGTGTGTGCAGGCTGAGGCAGGGTGGCTTCTGGGTGAAGTGTCTGGCTGGGTGCCTTACTGCAGCTGTTGCTCAGGAAACTTGCTGAATAAACTGTGGTAGAAATGTACCAGAGTGAGCCTCTGAGAGCAGCTGGGATGACTGAGGTGTCTCCTTCTCATTTGCTTCTCCAAACTGCAGGTTCCCAACATCATCAAGGCCTTGCACAAGCAGCTCAAAGAAAAGAGCATCAAATCAAGACAGGGTTGTTTCAGCCTCCTGACAGAACTGGCCAGTGTTCTTCCTGGCTGCCTGGCAGATCATATACCTGCACTTATCCCTGGTAAGCTTGTCCATGGTCTGGGGTGAAGGAGCATGGTTTGCAAAATCCCTTCTGAACACATGTGCTCCTTGCCTGCATGTTCCAGTTTTATTCCTGTGAGTTATTCTGCTCAGCGTTAGGACATACACATGAAGTTCTGCTCTGTGCTGATGTGCTGAACAGCTCCCAGATTAATTCTGGCCTCCACACTGAAAGCCAGGATAACAATGTCAAGTTCATTTCCACAGTCCCATGACAAGATCCTTTTGGGAGGGCCTGTTCCTTTTTCAGCCTCCTCTGAAAGCAGCTGGAACTGTGCTGTTACCACACTGAGATCAGAAATACAAATGCCATTTCCTTTGGCAAAATGCAGTGGCATTTAAAAAAATTCTTTATATTGACTGGTTCTTTAATTTGCACCACCACATTTTTCTCTGAGCTCTCTGGCATGTGGGCTTAGGAAGCATCCCACTGCTGGACGGCTCAGGTCCTGCCTTTGCTTTTGGTGTGACTGTGCAGTGAATATGAGAAAAGCCTCCTGTGATTGTCCCTGGCTAGATCAATGAACCTCCTTCTTTGGGAAAAATATGACATCATCATATTTTCTTCTGCACAGGTATTGTTTTCTCCTTGGCGGATAAATCCAGCTCCTCCAACATGCGGATTGACACGCTGTCCTTCCTCCACGTCCTTCTCTGCAACCACCAGCCAGAGGTATTCCACCCTCATGTCAAAACCCTGCTGCCTTCTATTGTGGCCTGTATTGGAGACCCCTTTTATAAGATCACATCAGAAGCTCTGCTGGTGACTCAGCAGCTTGTGAAAGTTATCAGGCCTTTGGACAAACCTTACACCTTTGATGCCAAGCCCTATGTGAACGACCTTTTCCCTGGTACTCTGAAGCGGCTGAAGGCAGCTGACATCGACCAGGAGGTGAAGGAACGTGCCATCTCCTGCATGGGACAAATCATTTACAACTTGGGAGACCATTTAAGCACTGACCTCCAGCCAACCTTGAAGATATTTCTGGAGAGGCTCAAAAATGAAATCACCAGACTAACAACAGTCAAAGCGTTAACCTTAATTGCTAGTTCTCCACTTAAAATAGATTTGAGACCCATCCTAGGGGAAGGTCTCCCCATTCTAGCTTCTTTCTTGAGAAAGAATCAGCGTGCCTTGAAACTGAGCACTCTGAATGCTCTGGACATCCTGGTGAAGAACTACAGCGACAGCCTCAAGCCTGCCATGATTGAGGCTGTGCTAACAGAGCTCCCTGTCCTAATTACTGAGAATGACATGCACGTGTCCCAGGTGACCATCATGTTCCTCACGACTCTGGCCAAGGTTTATCCATCCTGCCTCTCCAAGATCAGTGGCTCCGTCCTTGCTGAAATCTTTAAGCTTGTCCACTCACCTTTGCTACAAGGAGGGGCCCTGAACGCCATCATCGACTTCTTCCAGGCACTGGTCCTGACAAAGACGGCTGCCATGGGTTACCCAGAGCTGATGAAGCAGCTGACGGCACCCATTTACTCCTCGGGTTCGGCCGGGGCCTCCCTGACGTTGCACAAACAGGCTTATCACTCCGTGGCAAAGTGCGTAGCAGCCCTGTCCTCAGCCTGCCCAAAGGAAGCCCCTGCGACAGTGAACCAGTTTGTCCAGGATGTGAAAAGTCCCAAGTCCAGCCCTGCTGTTCAGGTGCTGGCTTTCCTCTTCCTGGCAGAGGTGGGCCGCACCACGAACCTCAGTGCTCAGAGGGAGCTCAGAACCATCATCCTGGAAGCGTTCACTTCCCCCAGCGAAGAGGTGAAATCTGCTGCCTCCTACGCGCTGGGGAACGTCAGTGCTGGTAATCTGAAGGAGTATCTGCCCTTCGTGCTGAAGGAGATCGGAAGCCAGCCCAAGCGACAGTACCTGCTGCTGCACTCCCTGAAGGAAGTCATCAGCTCCTCCCCAGCCGACAGCCTCATGCCTTACGTGGAGGATATCTGGGCTCTGCTCTTCAAGCACTGTGAGTGCACAGAGGAGGGCACGCGCAACGTGGTGGCGGAATGCCTGGGGAAGCTGACTCTGGTGAACCCTGCTGAGCTGCTGCTCCGGCTGAGGAAACAGCTGTCAGCAGGTAATGAGTAGAGCAATGGCCAGAGTGGGAAAATGCTGCCTTCTGATGGAAATTCATCTTGTAAACTGCTTGTGGGTACAACAGGGAGCAAAGCCAGTTGAGAGGAGAGCAAGTAATAAGATGGATCTCTCTGCAAGGGGGATCTTGTGGTTAGCACAAGAGTAGGAGGGTGCTGGGAACAGGGACTACACAAGGAGATTGTGCAGGAGCAGATTGAAACACAGAGATAAGAAGAATCCTCTACTCCCTTATCTCTGTAACACATGTAAACAGAACCAAGGGCAGAATATCTACTAGAGAGTTACAGCAGTGATATTCTCTTTGATTTTTCACTGTTTTTCTTCCCCTGTTCATTGCAGGCTCCCCACACGCCCGGAGCACCGTGGTTACTGCCATCAAGTTCACAATTACAGACCAGCCTCAGCCCATCGATGCTCTCCTGAAAGGCTGCATAGGTAGGCTGGTATGGACAGGGGTGTGAGCTGGGGGCACGAGGGGTTGGGTGTTGTTAGCGGCTCAGGGATTTTCCACTCCTGTGTGAACCTCATCTAGTCCAGTTAGTTTTTATCTGTGTTTCTCAGCTTTTGGGATTAAAGAGCAACACCGTAGTGTGAGTCCTTGCTAAATGCACTGATGCCTCACTGTTGGGCATGTTCCATTGTTTTTTAGAGTGCCTAAGTTTCTTCTGCATTTAAACTCAGAATTCCAGCATCCCACAAAAAGGATCTTGGAAAGTATAACCTACATGAGAAGTGTTTGATGTCCAGGAAGCCCATACATGGATCTGCTCTCTAGAACTGGGCCTTTCAGAGAAGTTTGATCAGATGGGATCTGAGCAAGAAAAATCCCCCACAACTTCCTTGAATAACAAAGCTTCTGATTTGACTTTAGGGTGAGGTAGCTAGAGTCACACCGTTTGTTTTTATGCCCAAATGCAGGGCTCGTGTTCGTTTACTGTATCCCAAATGGAGGGAGAGAAAGCACCTCAAATGGCTCTGATAGACCGTGATGCTAGTTATTTTACCATAAATAATACGGCTTTCATAACCAGCCTCCTTGAAATACACCTCAACATACTTTTAAAATGCTGCAAAAACATTGCAGCCTGTTGGCTGCAGGACTGACTGATGTGTTCTTACCCCACAGGTGACTTCTTACAAACCCTGCAGGATCCAGACCTGAACGTTCGCCGTGTGGCTTTAGCCCTGTTTAATTCTGCTGCTCACAACAAGCCTTCTTTAATCCGGGATTTACTGAACACAGTCCTACCCAGCCTGTACAATGAAACCAAAGTCCGAAGGGAGCTCATCCGGGAGGTAACTGGGCTCGGCTGTGTGTCACACTCGCAGCAGCCTGTGAAGCCGAGATGGAGCTGTTGCTCTGTCTGCTCTTTGGTGACACCTGTACTGTTTGTCTTGGTTCAGGTGGAGATGGGGCCATTCAAGCACACAGTGGACGATGGCCTTGATGTGAGGAAAGCCGCTTTTGAGTGCATGTACACCCTGCTGGAAAGCTGCCTGGACCGGCTGGACATCTATGACTACCTGAACCATGTGGAGGATGGGCTGAAGGATCACTATGACATTCGGGTAGGTGCTGTGCCCGAACTGATGTAATTTTCTCTGGGCTGCAATCAGGCTTTGTATCCCCACAGCCCCAGGCTGGGCGGTGCAGTGTCCCCAGGGCTGTCAGCCCTTTGCAGACACCTGCAGCACCGTGCACACCTGGGCCAGCTGCAGCTCCAGCCCGCTGGCTGCCAGGGGTGCGCTTCCAGTACCACCAAAGCTCTTACCAGAGCCCCCTGCACAACCACAGTGCGGGTACAGCCCGGCTTGTCAGCAGAGAGGGCCCAGCTCTGAGCCTGGAGGCCACAGAAAACCAACGCCAGTTTACCTCCCCTCCTGCACAGATGCTGACGTTCATCATGCTGGCGCGGCTCTCGGTACTCTGCCCCAACGCTGTGCTGCAGCGGCTCGAGCGGCTGATCGAGCCCCTCCGGGCAACCTGCTCCACAAAGGTATGGGCAGCGTCGTGCAAGGGCCTGGGGTGGGTCCTGCCCGAAGCTGCCTCTGCTCCTGGCCTTCTCCCCCAGGGCTGCTGAGCCACCCGCTTCCCTCACTTCCCGGCTGGAAAATACTCTGCTGGTCTTTGCTGCTGTGTTGGTTCTGTGCCTGTATGGGCTTTTATAAATGCCAGCTGAATCCAGGGCTTTGGATTTGCAGGTGAAGGCTGGTTCGGTGAAGCAGGAGTTTGAGAAGCAGGATGAGCTGAAGCGCTCAGCCATGCGGGCAGTGGCCGCTCTCCTGACCATCCCTGAGGTGGAAAAAAGCCCAGCAATGGCTGAGTTTTCATCTCAGATCAGATCCAGTCCTGAAATGGCATCACTTTTTGAGAGCATTCAGAAGGATTCTGCTTCCCTCCCCACTTCGGAGTCAATGGACATGAGCTAAGATGTTTTTTCCCCCAGCCTCCTGCCCTCGGGATGCCCCAGCCAGACACCAGCTGGGCAGGGAGGGCACAAATGCCATTGAGCTGCTCTCCTGCCACAGCCAAATACAAGTCCCTGGGCAGCCACAGGAGAGACTGGGGATGGTGTGTGAAATATGACAGCTGGATGTGACTGGCTTGATCCAGCTGCACTCACATCAGGTGCCTCACAGAACTGGAATGAGACCTGAGATCAGGGGAATACAGCCTCATGTAGGGGAGGGGCTGGAAGATGATTAAAGGGGTGCACAAAGCAAGCGCAGGTGTCGTTCCATGAGCAATGGACACTACTTCCTTAAATAGTCCTTGCTGCAGTACAAAGGTTGTTAAATCACTGCACGTGCACTTTCTACCTTAAATTGCCCAAGAATGTATTTATAGTGTTTCACTAAATAACATGGCTAACAACTGGAAGCCATGTCTTTGTGAATGGGTTCATCCCACATGCCTTTTGGGAAAGGAGACTTGCACCTGCCACGCTGCAGAGGCTGCATGGGGCACGGGGGTTACCTGACACCCCCATCCTCCTCCTGGGGCTTCAGTTTGGCATTTGGGCAACACAAAGCTTTGTTGCTTGGCTTCCGTATTTATAGTTTTGACTGCAAAATACCTCAACTGTCTTCTCCAAGGGATGATTAGTGACTGTTTCAGTGACAAACCCTGCTTTAAGCTTAACTTTGCACCAACACTGGCTTCTCTCTCCCCTTGGAGCACGTCAGTGTTGGTGTCACCAGCCACAAGGGTCTACTGGTCCTGTCACAGATCAACAGCAGGCATCTGCAGGAATGCTGGTGGTCAGTGTTAGTGTCCTGGGGGTCAGAGGCGGCAGGCAGGAGCCAGGGGTGCAAGCACATCGCCCATAGTGGCTGCTGTGCTCAAATCCTGCTTTGTGCAGGAGAAAATGCCTTAAGAGACGAAGGTTTTAACAGCCAACTAGAAGATGAGGCCATCATGATACACTGCTCTAGCCATGAACTGCTCTGTGCTTTCTTTTCTCTTCTGGCAGAGTGGTTGATGTGAATAGTATTTATAGTGCTGTGTGAAAGGACACCTGTTGCCCGGGTGGTATAGAAAATAAAATACACTTGTGAAGCTGCGTGCCCTGAGTTCACTGACCATCACCATGACACTGCTCCTTGAGTGCCCCAGCAGCAGAGCCAGGGCTGCTGGAGCCAAACACAGGCTGCTGCCCCTCCTCTGCCCACGCAAAACAGCACCCAAGTTGGACTGACACTTTATTAAATACACCTGGGCTGTTACTCGTTCTCCTCGCTGCGCAGTCTGGCATTGGGGTTGGTGATCTTGATGGCGAGCTGGGCGGCTCTCTCCACGATCACCTTCCTGTTCTTCGAGGACACGTTGTGGGCAATCTCTGCGCAGTACGACCTGTTGGAAACAGACAATGTCCTGGGCTTGGCTCTGGCAGCACCAAGTGCCAAGGCAAAGCCCTCTGGAGCCATCTCACCATGGGAGAGCAACTGGAGCTGTCCTGCCAGCAGTACTCACACACAGCTGAGCACAGGGGCATCACTGCATGGGCACTGAACCACGACTGCCACCCCTCACCAAGCCTGACCTGTCTGGCCTGAAGCAGGAAGTCCCCTCCAGAACAGCAGTGACAATCAGAGATAGTAGTTAATTATTGTTCTTAGTACTATGTAGTGAAAACAAGTACTGAAGTAGACCAGTGCCCAGGTCTGACCCAGCCAGAGCCACAGTTCTGACTGTGACACAGCACAGCCTCTCTGGCAGCCGCTGTCCATTTCTGCCAAGGGGATGAGGCTGTCGGCCCGAAGCCTCTCTGTGCCCCCACCCTCCAGCAGCACTGAGGGAACCGTGACGGCATCTGTGCTCTCAAAAGCAATGACTTCCCCTGTTTCACCCCGACCGTGCCACCTCTCCCAGGTGCGAGTATAGGCCCCACACACTCACTTGTTGCTCATCATCAGCACTTCCAGCTCCTTGACATTGTGGACCAGGAACTTTCTGAAGCCCGTGGGCAGCATGTGTTTTGTCTTCTTATTGCTGCCATAGCCGATGTTGGGCATCAGGATCTGCCCCTTGAAGCGCCGGCGCACTCTGTTGTCAATGCCTCTCGGTTTGCGCCAGTTGCGCTGCAGAAATGCGGGGAACAGTTACAAACGAGATCACCCTGAACACATCTGGCCTGAAGGCTGCGTACACTGCCTCCACAGATTCTCTCTGCCCAGCTGCTGCAGCTTGGCACCATCGTGCTGGGCTTTCCTCCACCACCAATGCCAAAGGCATCCCTAAAGTTCCTGTCCTTGGGAACCTGCAGCAACTCCTCACCTTGATCTTGACATAGCGGTCAGACTGGTGCCGGATGAACTTCTTGGTTCTCTTCTTGACGATCTTGGGTTTCACGAGAGGCCTGAGAGCAGGCATGGTGGCTGTTGGACAGAGTGGGGTGAGCGAGGGGCATGGCCGAGGTGCGGTGCAGCTCCCCAGGCCGTGCGTGTCGCAGACTGTCTTCCCTCGCGGGCCACAGTGGGCCGGTGAGGGAATGGGTGTTCATCTGCTGGGGCTCTGCCTCCCGCCTCCGAAGCTGGCAGAGCACTGGGAGCTCTCCAGATGCGATCCTGGGAGGTGGCGCGGTGTCATCCCCGCGGCCCTGCGATCCCCCCGCCCGCCCGGGGCCGCGCAGATCAACAGCGACCGAGAGCCCCTGGCGCGGGACGCGCTCCAGAGGACCCGGCCCGGCTCGTGACCGAGCGCTGCC
>WEIT01019424.1:58592-170971 GCA_013389985.1 Dryoscopus gambensis | reverse complement strand
GCGGTGCCGAGCGGTGCCGGGTCCGGGGGATGCGGGCCGCGCTCACCTGGCGCGACAGGGCCGAGCAGTGGTGAGCGGCCCCGGGGACAGCCGGGTGTCGGCCCGATCCCCTCCGAGCGACTGTTCGGGGCTCCGGGGCGGTGGGGGGGTTTCCCAGCGCGGGGTCGGTCCCGGAGGTTCCTTCTGCTCGAGGAGTTGGTTCGGAATCACAGCCGCACTCAGTGCTGGCCTTGTGGCACATCTGACGGGCAGCGAATGTTTTCTATTTCCTGACACGAGGTTCTTGGTTTGTTTGTTTCCCTCAGCATTTACGACCTCGCGTTCAAGCCGGATGGGACCCAGCTGATAATTGCTGCTGGAAACAGGTTGCTGGTAGGGAAACCTTCCTGTCCTCTCTCCTTTACAGCTGTATGAGCATGATTTCTTTCACATTAACTTATGAGTATAACCTATCCGAAATCCCCTTATCTCTGTCAGTGCAGCCTCACAGCAACATACATATTAATGCAGACCAATTCTAAAGTGTCCTGAAGCTTTTTAATATTTCTTACCAAGTTTTAAGCTCTATTTCCAAAAGTAATGAGATTTAAGTTATTTGCGTCATCTCGTCCTCTTGTGCCTTGTGCGAGGTTTGAGATGAACCTGCCCCCAGTCCTGGCACACAGCGCAGGGGCTGTTGCTCCTGCAAGTTCCTTTAAAATCGCTGTGACAAGGAGAGGGACTCGAGCCCATGTCCTGGCATTGTGGTGGTAGGAAAGATGTGGGAACCTTCAGCTCAAGTTGTCTGTGGGTCCTTGGGGCTGCTGCAAGAGCAGCTCAGGACCAGCTGCTCGCAGGTCTTGCAAAGCTTTCCGATGGGGCAGGTGTAGGAACTGCAGGAAGGGATAGATGGCGTGCAGGGATGATGGATGAATTTGGATTATGGAGCTGGAGTTCAGCACTGCTGGACAGCAGGTGTTATTTTCAGGGCTAACTGAATAATGCATTTAGTGCTGCTCTTTTTCAGTAATTTATTATGTTTAAACATCAAATGTGGAGAAACGTGTTTTAACAGCAAGATGTAAAATAAAAAATTAAAGGTAAAAATCTCAGTAAGATGTTAAAAGAAGCTGCCAAACAAGCTGTTGAATAAAGGTTTTCGTGCATGTTATTTTCTAGTACTGACTCTTCTTTCTTTCTAAGAATTATCACGTTACAGAACGCTGTTTCTATGCTAGAAAACATTTTGCCTTGTATGAACTGTATACAGTTGAAAAAGCAGACAGAAAAGGAAGTGCATAATCTGTTGGCCTTCAGTAATTCTATATCCCAGCCCTCACACTGGAGGTGTTTAAGGCCAGGTTGGATGGGGCTTGGAGCAACCTGGGATAGTGGAAGGTCTCACTGCCCCATGGCAAGGGCGTGAACTGGGTGAGCTTTAAAGTCCCTTCCCACCCAAATGTGGTTCTGTGATTCACTGAAAGATTTTTTGTGTAAGTTCTTTTGTTTGTATGTTTGGATTGGGTTTTTTTTCTCCCCATTTGAACAGGTATATGATACTTCTGATGGAACCCTGATTCAGCCTTTGAAAGGACATAAAGACACTGTGTACTGCGTGGCTTACGCCAAGGATGGTAAATAGCTTTCTGGGACATTGTTAGCCTGGTTTGTAAAGTGCATCTCTCCCATTTGTGATTGCCCACTGAAAATGGAGAAATGGGGGTTGTTTCAATCACAGCATGTGAGTGCTGGGGGTTTGTTCTTTAGCAAGTGCTGGGGTTTGTTGTCCAGTGGAGGGTTTGATCTGCTGTACAGGTGCTACCTGCATAACTACCTGTAAGGTCACCTGTGAACCCAGGACCTGTGGTCCTGCTGCCCCTCCCCTTTGACTTCAGTGTTAGGTTTAGCACTGGGTAAGAGAATATCCATGGGTAATGTCAGGAGAAGGCTCACCTCAGAGATTCCCATTTCTGCTACTCATCTGCCTCTGAGTTTTATTCCTGTAGTTCCTCTGTCCCAGAGCTTCTTGATCTCGCAGTCCTTTATATGTTACCTGCTCCCTGCACTGTGCTTCCAGTTCTCTCGTGGTCTACAACTCTCATTCAGTGTGACTCACTCTGTGGGCTTGGGGGCCTTCCTGGAGCTGCTGCTGTTTGAGTGATGGGAGTTCCTGTGACAGTGTACCAGTTTGACTTGTCGCTGTTCCCATCAGTCTCCGACCTGGGGCTGGACAGCCCTGGAAGGACTGGTTACTGGCAAGGCTGTGGAAGTGGTGCAGTGCAGCCACTGGAACTCCGTGTGGCTGGGGAAGCTCCAGCACGTCCAGGCACTCAGTGTCAGCCCCTTTATTACTTGAGTCTTGTCAAGATCAAGAGCTTCTTGCTCTCTCTTTGATTGAGTATTTGGAGTGAAAGTGATTCTTGTATGTGTGGGATTTAAATTATCTCTAATTCTTAGGCAAGCGTTTCGCATCTGGCTCTGCTGATAAAAGTGTGATAATTTGGACTTCAAAGTTAGAAGGAATTCTGAAGTACACGTAAGTGATGCCATTCAGTTCTGTGCCTCAAAAGTCGATTTTGATTATGCACTGCTGCAGTTAAAGAGCATGAGCTGTTAGATTTGGGAGAAGGTTCACTAAGGTCAGAGAAAAGGGGTGGTAGGGGAGGGAGGAGGAAAAGAACAGTTGAAGTATCTTAATGAGGCAGGAAAGCAATTAAAGGCATAAAAGGCAGTGGGGAATCCAGAGAAATCTGTGCATTTAGAGGGCTGACAGAGAACTAGGGAAACTCAGAATAGGTCAGAATAAAATGAAACATAACATGACCAGTCTTCTTTAATAAACTGTAATTCTGATTCAAAGATCAAATTAAAGATGGGTTTGGCACTTTT
Organism: Dryoscopus gambensis; assembly: GCA_013389985.1. Taxonomy (NCBI): domain Eukaryota; kingdom Metazoa; phylum Chordata; class Aves; order Passeriformes; family Malaconotidae; genus Dryoscopus; species Dryoscopus gambensis. The sequence goes on along the minus strand of WEIT01019424.1, from coordinate 168,103 downwards.
GGTATATTTCAATCATCTGGCTCCGTTTTCAGTCAGCCCTCAGAAGCAACAACTTCATGTTCTGTTTCCTGACTGCACATTTGTCAGGAGTTGGTTTGCGTTAGCTGGTCACTGCACAGAGCCTGCATGAGCACACTTGGTTTAGAATTTGACAACCTTCAGTCATATTTCACAAACCACAATTGCTGTACAGCTTTAGCTAATCTTGATGAAATACAGTGAATCCTGTGACTTGGAGACAGTTTTTATAAGGTTTATTACTGATTTACTTTACAGTAATAGCAGATTTACTTGATGTACTATAAACCAATCCAATTATTTTGGCATCTGCTGAAGCTTTCAGCTCATTTGCTGAAAGTCAGAAAAGGGACATTTAAGAATGATTTATTGAAATCTGGCTGTGACTTCATTCTAGGCATAATGACGCTATCCAGTGTGTTTCATACAATCCTCTCACTCATCAGCTGGCATCCTGCTCATCCGGAGATTTCGGTATGTCTTCTCCCTTGAACTTTTCCCTTGAGCCAGTGAATTCGGTTACAGCTGGATAGCTAAGCTAACCACAGGTACAGCTCTATAACTCCAGAAGAGATGGGACACAAAGCTACCTAAAGTTCAGTGACATTGGATACTGATTTAAACCACTTAAACTCAATGGGAAAGAGCAGTGTAGTGAGGGGTCACAGGATAAAATGGGCTGGTCTGTTACTGGAATTTTTTGCAGAGACACCCTCTATTATTTAGATGGACTTTTTTCCCATTTAATAATAAATAATATGTATTTCAATGTCATTCTCACAATGGACAAAACTTTGATGCCTCTAAAATCCCAGCTGAGTTCTCTGACAGTATTAGTTTCTAGCCTGAACACTGGCACATACTTACTTGTCACTGGCTTTTTGTTTTCTTTGATCAAGGCTTGTGGTCTCCTGAACAGAAGTCAGTCTCTAAACATAAAACAAGCTGCAAGATTACTTGCTGTAGGTAAGTTTATCTGTGTCATTTAAGTTAGTTTCAATACAAGCCATTTCAAGGAAGATGGAAGCTTTAAAAAAAAAGGACTTTTCCGTCCTTTTTCAGTAGCAAAGTGTTGGGTTATGCTTGGTCTTATTCATAACCAAATCCTTCTGAAGGCATCAGGGATGTATTCTGGTCTTGAGCAAGTGTCTTAGGTTCTCTTTCCATCTGGTCATCCATCTTGTACAACAACAATAAAATGAAGTTAGAAGAAAAATAATTGCAATTTTTGTTTGTAGTTAATTCCCTGTACTGCTGGTGTTTTCAGTTGAAGGAGGTATTGCCATTGTGGGGAACCTGAAGCAAGGATTCATTAACTGAAGTCATTCATCTGACTGAAGAAGAGACCAGAATAGACCCTAGGCCCCCTCTGTCCAACACCAGACAGTTCTGTCTGATCATGTTCTAAATGTCGCTTTTAAAGCATTTTGGTCTGCTCTCAGAGTGCCATCCCCAAAATGTATCTGTGACTTAGCACATGTTACAAATATTGCAAGCTTTAATTTATTTTACTTCTGTGTGTATGATGAAATGTTCTCAATGTAGTGTGTGCTGTTGCTATAAATCTGGATTTAGATGCATAAACAGAGTTACTAGCTACCTCCCAGAACTGCCTCTTAGAAATAGACTCTAATCTGCCATTCCTGTGTGAGTGTGCTATATACCATCCTGCCTTCCTGCTGCTGAGCTTACTCTTCAGTATGTATGTGTTTTCTCAGCTGGACAAATGATGGTCAGTACCTTGCTTTGGGGATGTTCAATGGCATTGTCAGCATAAGGAACAAAAATGGTGATGAGAAAGTGAAGATAGAGCGGCCAGGGGGCTCTTCCTCTCCAATATGGTCAATTTGTTGGAATCCTTCCAGGTAAATAATTTCATCCGTCCCTTTTTTCATGCTGAGTAGATTATCCTTGGCTCATTGATTGCAGAAAGGCTTGACTTCTATCCCAGCTGGAACAGGTTAATGCCTTGTGTGTTACATTTTTAAAGTGATTATATATTCGAGTTTTGGCTTTGCTGCCAGTCTTCAACTGACTGGAGAACCTGGGAACAAGTTACCTTTATATTGGAGACATGGGATTGTTTAGGTTGGAGGAGCCCTCTGAGACATCGAGTCCAACCCTTCCCCCAGCACTGCCAAGGCCACCATTAACCCATGTCCCCAAGTGCCACATGCACACGGCTTTTAAATCCCTCCAGGGGTGGGGACTCCACCACCTCCCTGGGCAGCTGTGCCAGGGTTGGACAGCCTTTTCCATGGAGGAATTTTCCCAATACCCACCCTGAGCCTCCCCTGGCCCAGGCTGAGGCCGTTCCCTCTCCTCCTGTCCCTGTTCCCTGCGAGCAGAGCCCGACCCCCCCGGCTGCCCCCTCCTGTCAGGGACTTGTGCAGAGCCACAAGGGCCCCCCTGAGCCTCCTTTGCTCCAGGCTGAGCCCCTTTCCCAGCTCCCTCAGCCGCTCCTGGGGCTCCAGCCCCTTCCCAGCTCCGTTCCCTGCCCTGGACTCGTTCTAGCCCCTCAGCGTCTTTCTAGAAGTGGGGAGCCCAAAACTAACCCCAGGATTTGAGGTTCAGCCTCACCAGATCTACAGAAACATTTCTTTTTTGGTTTGTACTCTTTTTGGTTGATGTTTTTGTAAGGGTTTAGGGATAGCTTCTCTTTGGATTGGGTGAGAGAGACAGGAGCTGTCTTTTCACTTGAGTTCAGAGGGAGTATTCTCCCAAATACATGAACAAGCAATTGCTATTGCAGTAGGTGGCAGAATTTTGGGAGTAGAGTAGATGAAGAGGATTCAGTTCACAGCTATTTAGAGGGGATCCCAGTACTGGAATCCAGGCTTGGCAGTAGGCAGGATAGTCAGCTAGAGGCAGAAGACCACAAGGGAAAGGAGGCCTCTTTCAGTTTGTGAGTGAAACTTCAAAGAAACATATGTACCTATATTACCTGGAACAGCGCTTCACAGGAAGGACTAAGGGCAGAGTATTATGCAACCTCGAATATTCAAAAGATAGGAAATTCTAGATTAATAGTTACCTGCATGGTCTTAGTTTGTTCTGCTGGTATGTGTTCATCATCTGCTTGGTTCTGTTGCTCCACGAAGTTCATTAATAAATTGCTGTAGAATTACTACTTTTTTTTTTTTTTTGGCAGAGATGAGCGCAATGACATTTTAGCTGTGGCAGATTGGGGTCAGAAGCTTTCCTTTTACCACCTGAGTGGCAAGCAGGTATGTTCTAGAGAGTTTGTTCAATAGTCACAGGGTATTTTTGGTTCTGTTTTGTGTCCCACAGTCAAAGTGTTTGTATACTGGTGCTTTATTTGTTACATTAAATGTCTTCTGTTTTCCCAGCCTTTTATGAGTCTACTGGTTTTTTAACCATTTCTCCTTCAGGTCATGTTTCTCACATAGCAGCTCAGTTGGTGTCTTGCAGTTCTTCCATTAAAGCCCTTACAACTCTGCTGGCTTCTGTGACGTGGTTCCCTGGTTTATAGAGAACATCTTTGTGGTTTTTTTCAGCTGGTTAAAGGGGTTTTGTGTGTTGTTCCATTCTCAGCAGAATGGTTTGGGACTGGAGGGATTCTTCGACGTATTTTAGAGCTGCCTTTGGGAATCCTAATACAGCCAGTGGTTCTGGGTATTGAAAAGCCATGCATGGAGGAGATGAATGGTATAGGTGATGGTACTTGTTTCCTTCAGAAAGGATGAAATGATCCTTTTTTAATGTTTTTAATTGGTTTTTTTGTTTTATTTTCCCTTGTAGATTGGGAAGGACAGAGTGCTCAATTTTGACCCATGCTGCATCAGCTACTTCACTAAAGGAGAGTATCTCTTGCTGGGAGGTTCAGATAGACAGGTTTCGCTCTTCACAAGGGACGGGGTACGCCTGGGCACTGTGGGAGAGCAGAGCAGCTGGGTGTGGACCTGCAAAGTTAAACCAGACTCCAACTATGTGGTGAGTAGGGACATTTTTCTGACATTTTCACAGGGAATTTGTCACCTAAAGTAAGATTTCATTTCAAACTTAGTTGCTTAGGCATTCGTACCGAGGCAGTAGAACCTGAGCAGTGTCTAGGGAGGTCCTAGAACTGCCACTGGAATTACAAATATCCTGCAGAAGTAAAACCTGAGCTGTAAGAAGGATGTAAGGAGCATAACACCTGCTCTCAAGTGGTAAGGCATTTGCTGCATTTTGATTAAAAAAGATAAGGGAAAAATAATTTAAAATACCAGCTAATAGCTTCTGGAACTGACCAAATCTAATTCCATGATGGGAAGAAAATACGTACCGGCAACTGTCAGCCCAAAATGCTGCACTCTGAGTCCTGTACAAGTGGGAAGAGAATTAAAGCAAATTTAAAAATAAACAAACACACCCCCTCCGCAAAAAATCTGACCAAAACCCCAACCACATAAACCCAAGGCCCCCACGCAGCATGGTGGTCTCCATGGTCTGTGGGGAGATCAGTCCTCATTCTGCATTGCACTTGAACCACGGTTAAATTTAAGTCAGCTGTGGCTGGTGTCCATCTATACACTATGCAGGAAAAGGGACATGGTGTTCATATAAACAGCACACACTCTGCCAATTCTCACCTGGATGTAGCCATTAACTAAAATTACTCTCTTCTTGTGTTCAGGCAGTAGGATGTCAGGATGGAACAATCTCCTTCTACCAGCTGATATTCAGCACTGTCCATGGCCTCTATAAAGATCGCTATGCCTACAGGGACAGCATGACTGATGTCATTGTCCAGCATCTCATCACGGAGCAAAAAGGTAATTCCACACTTGCAGGCAGGCCAAAGCCTCATGCAGTTTGTTTTGGCTTTTAATTAGTATGCATCAGGACACTTGGAATACAGACTGCATGTACCTGACAGGCTGCTGTCACTTTGGCAGTCAAACCGTGGAACACACTTTGCACAAGGAGAGCGCAAACTTGGAGTGTGCAAGTTCAGCGCTGACAAGTTTAATGAAAGATGTGGGGATCGGCAAAGATACTGGGAGGGTCAGGGGCTTTTAAAATAAGGTTTTAATTTCTGAAAGTGAGATAAAAATACTATGTATTATATTTAGCTTTTATTTTTCTTACTTGTAACCTGAAGCATTTTTGCTTACTTTGTTTCTTCATTTCTGCTGGCTTTTTATGGCAAGGAATCAAAGTACTGCTCCAGAATGTGCTGTTGACAAATCATAGAGGGCAGTAAACTATGACAGGGATAGTAGATTACGTAGATGCAGAGCAGCAAACATATCTGAGCAGGAATGTGCTTTGAATTTTAGAGGTGCTCTAGAGAGATTCAGTTTTAGTGTTCTAATTTCTCTATGTTATTTTTGTGTCAGCTTATACTGTATCATTTTGGTGTTTTTCTAGTTAGGATAAAAGGCAGAGAGCTTGTGAAGAAAATTGCAATCTACAAAAACAGATTAGCCATCCAGATGCCAGAGAAAATCCTGATTTACGAGTTATACTCAGATGACTCTGCGGACATGTACTATCGGGTAAAGGAGAAGATCATAAAGAAATTTGAGTGTAACTTGCTGGTGGTGTGTTCAAATCACATTATTTTATGCCAGGTATGTGCCTTAAAAGCTGGAGTAGTCCTGGGCTGTGTTCAGTGTTCAAGGCAGCTGTCCCAGTCAGTGGCTGGTGGGACGTGGCAGTCCCGTGGGATCTGTCAGAGCCCTTCCCAAGGCAGTCCGGCTGTGCCGTGCAGTGCTGGCGTGCTGCAGGGCAGCCACTGTGGCACGGCTCAGGTGCCTGGTTCAGCAAAACAGGCTCTCTAGTGAATTTGATAAATTAGCACAGAATCCAGGGGTACTTTGGGGTGGGAGAGAACTACTAGCAAAAGATTGGGGGTGTTTGTTTTTGTATGTTCATAGGATTGGAAAATCTTAAAGGATTCAGCCATTGAATTGAGTATTTTACTTCTTGATTTTTAAATGTAAAAGCAGACACAAGTGCTAGTATAGGTATAAACATCACACATCAGACACAGATTTTTGTCTTCACCTCCATTCTGTGTTTTATATCTTGCTGTGTCCTTAGGAGAAGAGACTGCAGTGCCTCTCATTTAGTGGTATGAAAGAACGAGAATGGCTGATGGAATCTCTCATTCGTTACATTAAAGTAATTGGAGGGCCTTCAGGAAGGGAAGGCCTCTTAGTTGGTCTAAAGAATGGTCAGGTAACACACCATGTCTGCTACATGTCTTTGCACTGCAAATAAAATGTGTTCTGTGCTCTTAGAGGGAGATCTTAGGAGCAGCAGCCTCTTTTACAACCTAGAATTTTACTTGATGATTTCATGTTGGGATTAAAAATTAATTACTTCTGTCTTTCACATTCTCTGACAGTAAAAGTCATACAAATATGTTTAACTGTGCCCAAAAGTCTGTAAGTTGTTAGTATCAACTGACAGAAACTGAGTTCTTGGTGAACTGAGAGCAGGTTTGTCTTTAGCGGGGGTTGGAGGTGTGTATGTCTCCTGATGATCACTTGTCGGGGTGTGGCTGTTCTCCCGGAGTAGCTGCTGTCTCTTTCACATGCCAGGTGGCAGCTGGAAACGTCAAACTGGAGGCCAGAGGTACTGATAGCGAGGAAGTTGAGTTGCTGTGTGTCTTCTGTATGTTTTATATTCCTATATTAATGAAATTGTGTAACTAGTGGAGAATCCAGGATGCATAGCATCTGATTTATCTGTACAGGCTTGTGACCTAGAGCGTGCTGTAGCAGCCAGTCTGCTCAAGAAACCTCAAACTGGAAGCGTTTCCCTAATTTTATTGCAGTTTTTCTCTGAAAAAGCCTGGAATTTCACACTTTAAACAGCACTGAAGTTTTTACCTGCTATGCTGTTTCCAGTTCTAGGGACAGAAATGTCTGGAGTGACTTTGTTTCAAATCTGTCTAGATCCTGAAGATCTTTGTGGACAACGCCTTGGCGATCGTGCTGCTGAAGCAATCCACGGCCGTGCGCTGCCTGGACATGAGCGCGTCCCGCAACAAGCTGGCCGTGGTGGATGAGAACGACACCTGCCTCGTCTATGACATTCATACCAAAGAGCTGTTGTTTCAGGTAAAAATTAGCAGCTGTTGGGGTTTTTTCAAAAGGTGGGGCGAGGGGGCAGGAAGTACTTTGGAGCACAGAACATCCCAAAAGTGCTGCTGTGCAGAAATTTGTTCAACTCATTTAAGATATTAATCCCATCTTGTAGAATTTAACTTTGATCTGTTTATCAAAATCATCCTTACAGAGATGTTGGGAGTAGGAATGAGAAGACAGGAAATCTGTGTGAGCAACAGCTGAATAAAGAGCACTTAGACATGTGACCTTTTCAGTTTAATTTAGAACTCTGCCCTGGTTCCCTGTGAAGCATTACAGTTAATGAGCATTTTAGTTTTATCGTTTGTACAAACAGAATTAAAGCCTAAACATCTTTGTTCGTCGGGTATTCATAGGCTATAAAAGGAATCATGATAATGCTCTCTTCATTGGCAGTTTAGCAGTCACTTATTAATGTTGATTAAATGTTTTCAGAACACACTGGATAGCAAGGATGGAGTACTGCAAAGATAGGGTCTGTAACTTCCTTTGTGTAATGGACTGAGAAATGATCAATTAAATGTGCTAACTAACAGTGTATTATTGTGGAATTTGGTATTATGTTCTACAGTTTCATAGCAAAGATCATTAGTAAATATACATAAAAGGCAGGACAATTTTAGCCATGTATTAAAATGTTAAATACGTCCCTATGAATCTATTTAGGAATATTCTAGGCTTTAGGATATTGCACATGTGAATAATTGGTGTGTGTACACACCAGGCTGTAATGGGTCAAACATTCTAGCTGAAGGAGACATGTTTCTTAGGAAGGGTGTGATTGCATCAGTTGTAATCCTGAGTTGTTTCGCTCATTAGGAACCCAATGCTAATAGCGTGGCCTGGAATACCCAGTGCGAGGATATGCTTTGCTTTTCTGGAGGGGGTTACCTCAATATCAAAGCTAGCAACTTCCCTGTCCACCAGCAAAAACTGCAAGGCTTTGTTGTGGGTTACAATGGCTCCAAGATCTTCTGCCTTCATGTTTTCTCTATGTCAGCAGTTGAAGTTCCGCAGGTAATCCTTTAATCTCATTAAGAGTTGGTTTATATCTCATAAACATGAATGTTTAACAAGTGAAGAAGCTTTTCTGAGATCTACTTGTATTTCATTACTAAAATGATTTGCAGTTCACACTTTCTTCATTGTTATTTAGGATATATGGTGTGATCTATTTTATTTTTGCTTCTTTGGCATTAGCTAACTTCCTTTTTGCTGTTGGTAATTGTTGTTTCTGATTCTCTCTTTCTACTTGCAAATGCATGTAATCTAATATAATACAGGCCTTACCTCCTGCAGGATTTTTGCTGTGTTCTCTCTATATTACTTTACCCCAGTTGTAATTTCACTTTTCTTGAATACATCAAATACTGTCTTGTTGTTGCTTCATCTAGATGTGTTTGGGCAATATTTAAACTATATATTTTAGTCTGAATATATAGTACATGTGTAGTCTTTATATTCAGAATTTAGGGGTTGCCTTCCATGAAATGCTGTTTTCTGTGTCATGAGATGCAATGGAAGTCTAAAAAAACAATGAAAAGAAAGAAAGCAAAAAGATTGTGACTCTGCACATCCAAGTGTGTGCAGGATTTGCCTCTGAGAGTCGATGGAGGCAGCATGCCCTGTGCTTGTACTGACTAATGCACAGACCCCTCTGTCCCCTGAGGCCCTGGGCAGGTCCTCAGTGAGGCTCTGGGTTGTCCAGGGTGGTTGGCAGGCACAGACAGGATCACTGGGCCTTGAACACTCCTGTCTGCCTTTGGCATGCTGTAGGCACCAAGATGCCACAGAATTGTTGTGCAATATCACAGAGGCAGCTTTTCCAAAGCTGTGCTTTTGGAGAGAGGGAGTACCAAAGGGTGTACAGTTTTCAGACAAATGGATAAAAATAACACAGAAATGGGCCTGCGTCCTGTTGGGGTTGCAAACCCAGGTTAAGGCACGGGTGCTGCAGTGCTCCCTGCTCCCTCAGAGGGCTCGAGCTGTGGCTGCAGACCCACATCTGTCTGTGTGTGTCACCCTGCAGCAGCTGGCAGCTCCCCGCTTGGATTTCCTTTAGGGCAGGGGCAGGTCCTCAAAAGCGTGAGTGTCTTTTGGGCCTGTATAATCACAGCTTTGTCCTTGAGGTTGGAGCAGAAGGGTTAACTTCCCCGTGGCACCCTTCCTGTGTGTCTGCATGTTTCCAGGGACGCCTCACACCCGGCAGTGGTGCCACTCCTCGTGCTCTTGGCCTTTGAGAACACACTGCCCCTCCTCTGCTCTGCTTCCACAGTGCTAAAAAAGCTCAGTGTATGTCATATGTAGTATGTTCAATTCCCAGAACAATTCACATTCTTAACTACTTCCTAATATTGCAAGGAGCTGAAGATTTCAAAATGGATGAGTTTGGAATGTAATTAACCCAGCTTGTCTGAAGATACGATAATGATCACCCCAGAATGTTGTTCTGTGTACAAAACCCAGATGTTTATTCTCTGGGCAGCTTGTAACGGTTGTGATTAGAATATATCCTTTTTTCCCCCCAATGTTTGTAGAGAATTTCTTTAATATATCTCAGTATTATGCTTTCTGATGCATGTTTTTTTTCTATGGCAATCCTCAGTCTGCACCCATGTATCAATATCTGGAACGAAAAATGTTTAAAGAAGCCTATCAAATTGCCTGTTTAGGAGTGACTGATGCTGACTGGAGAGAGCTGGCCATGGAAGCCTTGGAAGGGCTGGAGTTTGAAACTGCTAAAAAGGTAAAGCATTTATATACTCATTTAGCCGAAAGCTTGGGTTTTATATTTATGTATGTGTGTGTGTGTGTGTGTGTGTGTAGCATGTTTTATGACTGGAATGCAAGTGGTGTTCCTGGGTTACTGTCTTGCTTGTGCTTAGTGTGTCTTGTTCCACAAACAAAACAAGTGTTTGTTCTATACTGAGGATTTTGAGATGAGGTTTTGAAATGAAGTCTGATGTATCTCTTTAGATAAATGCCATGTTCTGTATCAAAGTGTTCGATAGAAAGAAGATGGTTTCAGCTGGAAGACACGTTAATGGGTTTAGGGGAGCGGAAGTGGGAAGCCGCTCAGCAGTGCCCACCGGGTGGCAGCAGAGGATGCTCAGCTGGCTTTGGCCCCCACCTTCCCTAGCGCTGCAAACTTGGCCTTTCCCCCCTAAATGTTTAATACAACCTCAGTACAAATGTGAAGATTTCCTATTCTTTGTTACCTACCCATTAATGTTCTGTGAAGGCAGTGGTGATGGGATAGTGTCATTTCAGTCCTTTTCTATGTGGCGTGCCTTGCTTTGGGGAATGGTCTATGAATAGGCATAGACTGAAGAACTGAGTTTTCTGTGGCATAAAATACTCCCCTATTTTCTTTCACCACCTCTTCTCAAATAAGTGAGAGCAAACTGAGTTCAGTGTCATGAATATTGTATGAAAGACAAAACATTCTAAAAATACACTGAGAATGGTCTGCAATGATAGGCATCTTTTAATAACAGATTTTTTTTAAAAAAGGAAATTAAATGCTTTATTTTTCTTTTTTTTTCCTTAAGTGGAGGCATCAGAATAATTCCAGTCTCATGGATAGCTTTATGCAAATAGATACTTTTAAAAAGAAGTTTTCAGTGCCTCCTTGGAATTTTAAAGTAGTGCCCTCTTAGAATTAGAGCGGATTAATACGAACAAAAGCAGCTTCTTGACATTAAAGGCTCTCATAGTTCTAGTCCAATCCGATGTAAGCAGAATATTCTGTGCCCTCTTAAGTATTTGTTTGGTTGGAAGTCTTGAATGTGCAGCCCAAAGAGTTAAATTTCTGTTTTGTGATGCATGTCAGGAATAAGTGCTGAGCTGCTGCAACTTGCACATGACTTTGCCACTTGAGACTTTGGGTTGCACATTTATCTCCATTTGCAAAGATATTACACTGTCTTACAGTACTTTTATCTTATCGTCTTCTTACTCCCTTTCCTCTCTCTGAGCTCCTTTCATGCTGGATTTTCAAAATGGTTTAAAAACTAGAAGCATATGAAGCAGGCTTTGACAATACAATCAGTTCTGTGCCCTTCCATGTAATAGTTTCCTGAAATTTCCTTGTCTGTGTCACACCTCACATCAAAATGGAGAAGCTATAAAATAGCCAGAATAAAAGCATGTAATATTTTAATTAACACTCTGTATTTCCTGGGGGACTGATATGCTCAGCTTCCATTTGCTGCCATGCTGCTCACGTCAGGGCCGAGCTGTTTTGGTTGTACCTTGCCTCCTTTCCTGTAACAGCTCAGGGGCCACAATCAGAGCCCTTCAGGTTCGGGAATACACAAACCCAAACCCAGCAGACTTCTGCCTGTCCTTTTTGCCTGAGGACAGCTTGATTCATGCACAATAATATTTGGTATTTTCTGGGTTTTCAAGTTAATGGCTTTTATTTTTTATTATTTTCAATAGGCATTTACCAGGGTACGAGACCTTCGATATTTAGAACTGATCAGCAGCATAGAGGTAAGCCAGTTCAAGATGGTGTATTTTCTTCAACTTACTCCTGTGCCAAAATCAGTACTTTCTGTTTTGGAAGGACTTTTGTTTGGATAGTGCTTCTGACAGTTAGAGATGTGTTTGAAGTGAAAAACCCTGATTAGTAGAGGTGACTCAAGTTCTAATCATAGGATTGGAACTTTGTGGACCAGAATGTGGGTGTGGGATGAGAACTTCTGAAACTGTCTTCAGGAGAACTGGAAAAACATTCAATATTCAATTAATAATTGGTAGAATACTACTGTGCTGACAGAGCTTAGTACAGAGTACTTCATAAACATGAGTTCATTAAGCCTTTCCCTACCCGCTGGAGGTAGGTAATTACTATTATCTCCTCCTTGCAGAGACAGAAACAGGCCCAGAGAAATGAAATGACAAACTCAGGGTCTCATGACAAGTCTGTGACAACTGGAAATAGAATTTGGGATTCCATACTTCCATACTGTGCTCTAATCACTCCTTCCTATTCTTTTCACACTTCTTGATAGAATTTCACTCAACAATAACTGTCTGTCATGAGCACTTGAAAATACACACCTCACCCTTGTCCTTCTGCAGAGATGGCAAGATAATGCTTAAAGATCTGCATGGAGATGGCATAAAGGGAATTCCTCTCCCTTGTGTTAATTAGATTTACACCTTCTCTTAAAGGATACACTCCTTGTCTTCATGTCTACAGAGCTGCCTGCTGCTGTCAAAATGCCAGCTGGTTGCAGTGAACTTTTCTCTAACAGAGGACAAAGGTCTGCATTAAGAGCCACTTTTTCTGTTGGTTTTTTTTTTCCCCAAGGGTATAGGTAGGTGAGAGCATTCTCTCACCAGGAGTAACCTTTCTTTTCCACATATGCTTCTCCAGATCTGCATTCATTGAGGATATTCTGGATTTGTCATGTCATATTCTATTTAAGAAAGATTCCCCTTATAAATAGGCATAAACTTACTTTCACACTTCCTGAAAATGTGCCTTCCACAGTGAGTTCTACATCCCCACTTCTTCTTACCTGCAGTGGATTGGATTCCTTTTAAGGCTTGTAGGGATGTAACTAAGCACACATCTTCCATTAATGTGATAGTTTTCGCTCAGTAATGACACTTTTTTTCCCTAATTGATGACAGAGGAACATAGTTGCCACCTCTACCTGGCAAGATTCTGTGGAGTCTTCAAAAAATAGTGTAATGTTTTTGAAGGGAACTTTGAACACCAGCTCAGTGTCAGTCCAGCCAGTAAGCGTGACCTGGGAGTGATGGCTGAGCCCCTTTGGCAGCAGAGGATTGAATCTGGATGCTTGTGGAATGCTTTTCCCCTTGCACGCAGTTTTCTTTAAATTCAGTTCATAGCTCTGTGTTTCCGTACTATGAGAGCTAACTGCAGCAATAATTTTATGCCAGGCAGGGTAGTGGAGTGTGTCCAATACACGGGATAAGGCCCACACATTGAAACACACACTCGTGTGTGCAGACCTGTGTCCTGGGCCCTCACAGCCAGGGTACTGCTGCAGTTTGAGTCATGTGAAGGGTTTCTGCATGGCTCTGCACACACTTGGAGGGTTCCTCAGTGGCTCTGCACACACTTTGAGCGTTTCTGCATGGCTCTGCACACACATGGAGGGTTCCTCTGTGGCTCTGCACACACTTGGAGGGTTTCTGCGTGGCTCTGCACACACTTGGAGGGTTTCTGCGTGGCTCTGCACACACATGGAGGGTTTCTCTGTGGCTCTGCACACACTTGGAGGGTTCCTCAGTGGCTCTGCACACACATGGAGGGTTTCTGGGTGGCTCTGCACACACTTGGAGCATTTCTGCATGGCTCTGCACACACATGGAGGGTTCCTCTGTGGCTCTGCACACACATGGAGGGTTTCTGTGTGGCTCTGCACACACTTTGAGCGTTTCTGCATGGCTCTGCACACACATGGAGGGTTCCTCTGTGGCTCTGCACACACTTGGAGGGTTTCTGCGTGGCTCTGCACACACATGGAGGGTTCCTCTGTGGCTCTGCACACACTTGGAGGGTTTCTGCGTGGCTCTGCACACACTTGGAGGGTTTCTGCGTGGCTCTGCACACACATGGAGGGTTCCTCTGTGGCTCTGCACACACTTGGAGGGTTTCTGCGTGGCTCTGCACACACTTGGAGGGTTCCTCTGTGGCTCTGCACACACTTGGAGGGTTTCTGCGTGGCTCTGCACACACTTGGAGGGTTTCTGCATGGCTCTGCGCTCATGCTTCCTCATAGTCCCTTCCTAGGCAGTCAGAGCAAGCAGTTCTGGTTACCAGGAGAGCATGTACAGGTGCACTGGAAGTGACTGGTGCTGACCCAAATCCATGATGCAGGGACAGTGGAGGTGTCACTGGTTTGTATTCGGAGTCAGGTTAGCATACTTTCTGAATCTACTTATTGCTGGCAGTTATCCTCCTGTTTGTCGTCCTACCTGCACATACTGTTAATTTAGCCGAATTATATGCTGGTGAGTTTGTAGGGAGAAAATGAGGAGCCCATCAGATGCCTTTTTTAAAACAGACTGGCATAATGTTAGCATGTGTTCACTTTCCTGTGTGAAATCAAGACAAGTGATTTTTCATCGCTTTGGTTTGTATAGTGACATTTAATTTTGCTCTTCGTAATTTTAATTAAGAAGGGATTTAATCCTTTAATTATAAATTCACCAGAAATGTAGGAGAAGGCATAATTATGATATCCCGTTACAGGTTCTTAATTGTTAACAGTTAAAATCTAAGCCTGAAAATCTGATTACTCAAAGGCTATTTCTCACCTAGGTCCTGATCATCTAGAACATTTTCTGCATCTCTCTTCAGTTTTTCTATTTTTCCAGGACCGGAAAAAGCATGGAGAGAACAACAATGACCTGTTCCTGGCAGATGTTTATGCCTACCAGGGGAAATTCCATGAGGCAGCGAAGCTGTACAGGAGGAGCGGTCATGAACACCTGGCTCTCGAGATGTACTCTGACCTACGCATGTTTGACCACGCAAAGGTAGGACCTGGCACCTGAACATTTAAATGATGATTTATGCTGATCTACCTGTAATTGTTTGCAAAGTATGATCCTACAAAAGGTTTGGAAGAAATGTGGGCTTTGAATTCCAGTTTTATTTTCTCAGATATTTGTTTGGAGTTCATTTGGCTTATAAGAGGAGAAGTGTCTCTGGCCTGGGTGTAACAGTGGCATTTTCCTTCAGAGTCTGCTACCAAGGCAGCAGGTTGTGTTTTGTAGAGTCTCAAATATGGCTGTGGAAATTCAGGGGTTTTCAGTGGATTCTTTTGGTGGACACCACCAGTGACTCTTGTGAGTACATACTATTATCTGTAGTAATTTTGCTTCTTTCAAAACTAAAAATTTTGGGTTTATGACTCCTTCTCCATTATCTTACTCCAGAGTCCCTTTTTATTTGTGTGTCCTCCAAAGATGACAAGGCAGTACCTATGTTATAATAAAAAGATATTTTTGTCAGAGTCAGTTCTATATCGATACATTTTAAAAATTGTGTGATATGCTAACCTAGAATATTTTTGTTTACTACAGATTTTTTTCAAAAGATTCAGTGTCTTGGCTTTTTTTTAAACTGTGTTTCCATGTGGGAATAAATTGAATATAATTCTAAAAAGTGATGTTTTTATATGGTGATAAGAAGCATTTTACTTGGCTTTTAAGTCTTCTATGGTGTTTTCTTATCAAAATCCCTGAGAATGCATGCACTGTTTAGTCTCATTCATCACTCATCAGAGCCTTATTCTGCTCAGTCCAGGACAAAGAATTCACCATGACATGCACAGAAACTCTTTAGCAGAGATTCCCCAAGCCATGCTGCAGAGAGATCTTTTCCTTCCAAGAGCTCAGCAGAAACATTTGGGGGCTTTGCTGATGTAAGCCCAACTTCCGCTATTTTTGGCTGATGAGTCTTTGTTAGCTTCAGTGTTTTGGCTCCTCTTGATTCTTGAACTGTAATTCATACAGGAAAATGTTCCCATAAGTCTTTGTAAGAATCTTTTAATTCTTGACTCTAGCCATGTCTATATTTAACCAGTAGAGAGCAAGAGGTCTCATGTCTCCTGTACTTCAGAATGACTCCATGCAGAGAAATTCAAGGTACTTTGTAAGGCAGCTTCTTGTGCAGGGAGTGCACAGGACATGGAAGAACATGTAAAACCCCATTGTTTGCCAGTTATTTATCCAAGGAAAGATACATGGGGGAGGGGTGTGTTTTCGTGGTATTATTTTCACTGATGCTGCCATAATTATTCAGAGGGACCCACAGAACCTGGTTTCTTGCGCATGAGTTTGACAAGGTCTGGACGGAAGGTCCAGACTGGAGGCAGAGGTTGGGAGTCCTTTGATATCTGGTCACAGGCTCGCTATCACAGCACCAGATCACTAATTACTGGCAACTCACAAAAAACCTCTTTATACTGTGAGAAGCTGAGCTTAGCTTTTGATTTTGGGCTTATTTTGGTGGCCTAAGCTGGAAAACAAGTCACGCCAAAGAGGTTGTTTGAGTTCACTCTTGGATGCAGTTTTGCATACTCAGAGGCTGTCGGGATACCTGTGCAGCTGTTCCCTGGAGCAGGGCTGTGCTGCACGAGGCAGGCCAGGGGCTCAGAGCCAGCACAGGTGGGGTGCAGCTCTGGCTGTAGTGGGAACCGCTGAACTGCAGTGGTGAAGCAGATCTGATGTGTGGGTGCTCCTTGTAGAGGTTTTTGCCCATTTCTTGCTTTGGTTTTGGTTTTTTAAACCTCAGTCAGAATTTACCAGAAACACAGAGGATACACAGTTTTCCACTCTTTTCCCACCTGTCATTTCTCCTCTGTTCTGATTTTTCTTTCAATAGAAGCTGTTTAATGGGCAGTAGCCTGTTCTGTTAACAGACAAAATTGCCCTTAGCGATCTTCTGGTGTTGAAGAGGGGTTTTATATTTTTTTCCTGGTGCATGATGTCAACAGATGTGAACCATATGGTGCCAGAGCTTTAGTACTGGCAGAAGAAGCTGAGCTAACGATTAGAAATATTTCCAAAATGGTTGTCAACACAGGGTCCAGGCTTGGTGTTTGCACTCCTTCCACAAGTCCAAGCAGTGCTTCAGAGCACTCTCACTTTCGTGGTTCTGTCCTCATAAAAAAACTTCATCAATATATTTTTTAAAATATCTTGTTTTCTGCAAAGACACCTGATAATAATTTCAGCCTTCAGGTGATTTGTGGTGGGGCATCCTGATGCCAGCATATGGTTAAGTGCATGTGCTGTTGTTAACTGAGCATGGGCTGGCACTGGGTCGTCTTTGAGAATGAATCCATACCTGCTTGGCTTGCAAGAGAAAATCTGAAACTTGGAATCGGTCTATTTGAGTTTTTAGATTAGTACCATTTTGTTGTGGGAAGGCCTGTTCCTGACAAGCTTGCAGAACTCATAACTCACATCCACCGAGCCAGGCTTAGCCAAGAGCAAGAGGGGACGTTAGTGTTGCCTCTGGGGCACCTGCACGGTCCTTCTCTGGGGCTGGCCAGAATTCCTGCTTTTTTTATAATTGAAAACTGTCTAAATGGGAGACTTGCCATTGTTTCCTCCCAGACCCGGGGCCTTGATGATGAGCTGCTGAAGGCTGGCTCAGTCCATGTTGCTCTTCATGGAGTATTTCTGTCCTTAGGAGGCATCATGATATTCATGACGAAAGCCTTTATGTATTTTAGAGTTTAGACTGTAATGATGTTTGTGATCAGAAGGTAATGCAGACTTTTGTATTGCACTGTTGCAGGAATTTCTGGGATCTGGAGATCCCAAAGACACAAAGATGCTGATAAAGAAACAAGCAGACTGGGCCAAGGATATCAATGAGCCAAAGGCAGCAGTGGAGATGTACCTCTCTGCTGGCGAGCACATGAAGGCCATTGAAATCAGCGGGGACCACGGCTGGGTGGATATGTAGGTTTTTTGTCACCTCAGAGATAATATATAATAAAAGCTTGAATGAGATATTATGAATTCCGCATAATTTTAAAATAAGACCATATGTATTTGGTATCTGCCTTTATACCAGCTTGAGTATCTGAAACACATCTATGATGAAAAATGTTTTTAAAGTTGCATATGTTTAGAGAGTAGGGCCATAAATATGTTACAAAAACAAATTCATTACAGCAGTGAAGAGTATGCATGGGTAATATGAGATTATCTAAAATAGCTTGAATGCCTTCAGAGTAATCATCACAGCAGTAATTTTACCTGGTAGCCCATCGCTGCTGTTCTCAGCTGTTTGGGATAATCATCTAGAGGGTAGAGAAATCAGCTGGAGCACAGAGTCTTTAGGAATTCTGTGGCTGCTCCTGTCACTGGTCATTACTCATCAGTGTAGGTGGCACTTTGGGTCATTTGCTGAGCTGCCTTAAGATCTTGGCCAGGCCCCTCAGCCTGCCCTTGCCTGTGTTTTGCTGTGTGGCACAGGGGGTCATGTTTGTTCAAGAGTCTGTTGCTCAGGTCAGGGTTGGGGAAGTGTGTCCTGTGCCACTGAGTCACGCAGGACATGTTCCCTCCTTCCGTGTGCACAGCTCTGCAGGGAGTCTGAGATACGGAGCTGAATGTGTGAGTAAAGAGGGAAGGAAGGGGTTTGAGTCTGCAAAAGAAGAAATGCTCTTTGGAATGTTTACTAAAACAGTTTAAACAGTGTTGCGTGGTAGTGCTATTGTGATGTTTATTAAATGTTAGCTGATTAAAGGTGAAGTTATGACAATAATTAAAAGGCAAAGCACCAAGGCAGAACCTCAAACATCTGGCTTCTTTCTCCCGAGTCTAGGTTAATCGAAATTGCTCGAAAACTGGATAAAGCTGAGCGCGAGCCTTTGGCCAAATGCGCCTTCTATTTTAAGCAGCTTGATAACCCTGGCTATGCTGCAGAAACCTACATGAAGGTTGGTGACCTGGAAGCATTGGTCCAGCTCCACGTGGAGACTCATCGCTGGGAAGAAGTAAGTGTGCCCTTGATTTCTGTTTTGAAAACCACTGCTTCTTACTGTCACTGGTTGCAACAAAAAAGGGAGGCAAATTCTGGCTCCCCCAGCATTGCAGTGAGGGAGAGGCAGGCAGGGAGGGAGGGAGGCTTCTGCAAAAGGATTCAGAGTATCTCAGTCAATCGTGTATGCCAGCATGTGTTTGGTGGTGGTGTGGTTTTCTGAAAGTGAATCTAAACTGCATTTATAGTGTTACTTCAATTTCCTTAGAAGATTTAGTCAGTAAAAATACAAATATTTTTTGTCTCTTGCTGGGAAATCTGCTAAATTTCCTGGATAATCACTTTCAAGTCTTCTTGTTTCAATAGTCAGTGTGTTATTATGCTAAGCTTCTTTTCTTTTGTTGTTGATTGCTTTTTATTTTAAAACACATAAGTTTCATACTGGAGAAAATATGGATTACACTCTCTATTCTGTGTATATGTCTTATTATGAATTTTCTTAGAGCTGAGGGATTGATCCCATGGAATATTGTAAACCCTTGAACTGTTTAAACCATGCAATATTCTAAGAATGAATTTTTTATTTATGTCAGGCATTTGCTCTGAGTGAAAAGCATCCTGAATTCAAAGATGAAGTCTATGTCCCTTATGCTCAGTGGCTGGCAGAGAATGATCGATTTGAAGAAGCCCAAAAAGGTGAGAATGTCACTGACAGATCACTGCTCGCTCCATATTTACTCCATAGTTCTCCACTACAGAATATGCAGACTCTGCCCTGGCAAATTTCTTATCAGTGGTATTCAAAACCAAATATAATCCCTGTTTTCATAGTTTTAAAGTAACTGGAAATCTCCTTATTTTATAGGAAAATGTGATGGATCTATCAAAAATAATGGCATCTAAATATAGGTCCAGATTTTCTATCTTATTGTATATCTGAGTGTGGCATGTAAGAGGTATTTGGCCTATAATCCTAACTGTCTTAATATCTTTATCCCACAAAAATTCAAAATATAGCAGCCATCTTATAAACCTGAGTGAAAAACATAACTTTTCCTTGTATTTAGGTAATACTGGGTTTGCACAAGTAAAGTTTTCAGGTTTCTTTAAGGTTTTTGTGGGGTTTGTTTGGCTTATAAAATTACATTTGAGCTGTCAGCTTTCCATCCTGTGGAAAGGCTTCAAAATTCAGTCCACAAACTGTTCCAGAGACAAGGAGCTGTCGAAGTGAGCTCTGCGTGGAGTCAGGAGGCTGCAGTGCCTTGGCTCAGGTGCAGATGCATGTGACAGCTGCACCTGCTGTTCTCTGAGCCAGCTCGGATCCAAGCCTGGCTTAGAAGGGCCCAGGTAGGGAACAAGCTGGGCCTGATCTGTCTCCACACAAGACAAGCATGTGTCTTGGCACCAAGTCTTGGAGCGCCTGGTTTAGGGCAGTGGGGCAGTTTGCACGCTCTGAATGCAGGTTATGGGCCTCATTTGCTCCACAAAGCTCTGTGCTGCTGGCGCTCAGCAAGTGGAGGTGCCCAGAGCTGCGTGAGCTGGAGGCCCTCATGGGGACTATTCTGGTCTCGTGTGAGGCCTGGTTCAAGCTGAGCTGGCTTCACTCAGGGAGCAGCGGTGCTGTGGGGTCGGGTTTTTTGGGGGTTGGCTCCCCCCCAGCCCCGTTCCTTTATATGAAGACTGCATTGGCCAAATGCATGTTTGCCAGGTGAGAATTGAGGGTGTTACTTGGTGCATCAGAAAAGGAGATGCTGTTAGTAAATGACAGCAGGATGTAGGCTGTGCTGTACTCTTTTAAAGTATTCAGCACAATACTTTTAAAGTATTCATACACACCAGAGCACTGACTTCAAACAATATATTGTAGTTTTGAGTGAAGTTGTGATTTGCAGTGTTTGGAGATCACTGTTGTTTGTACAGAGATCTAATCATCACAGCATCTTCCCTCTTTTCTATTTAAAAAACCCCCAGCAACCAGTATTGTACATATTCCTTGAGCTCAAGAGTTGTTGAGATAGTGTAAAAGCTTCAAAATACCTGCAGATTCTTCTCATGTTCCATAAGTGTCACTGCTTTCAAGGAGGAAAATACCAGTGTATAATCCTTTTATCCTGCCCTGGACAGAGTATTTGATATGGGCTGAATAGACTGCTCTCAATTCAAAAACATTAATTTCCGTTAATTGATACAATCACACTGTAAACCCCTCTTTGTTTTGGGCTCGGTAGCGTTTCACAAGGCTGGGAGGCAGCGAGAGGCTGTGAGGGTGCTGGAGCAGTTAACGCACAACGCCGTGGTTGAAAGCCGATTTAATGACGCAGCCTATTATTACTGGATGCTTTCCATGCAGTGCTTAGACATAGCCCAAGGTGAGTCACCAGAAGGAAGCTGCTGTTTGTTACCTTATTGTGCACATAGACAAACAAGTCCTGCATTGTGATAGCATTGCTGCAGCTGCATCACTGCTGGGTGGTTTGGGTTTTTTAATGCTGTACATATCTCAGGCTTGTGCTATTTTTGTAGTCCTCTGGTTTTCCCATGTGCTAATTTAAAACAAATAAACAAACCAGCGACATCAGCAGGCATAAGGCTCCTTCTGAAGTCTGGCTGGGATGAAAGTCATGCCTCCTGGGACCATGTATCCTCCTGCACCTTCCCACCTCACCAACTGCCTGGAGGGTTAACGTGCTATAAAAGTGAATAAAAGATGTTGGAGAGTAAGTTACCTCAAGTGTTCAAACAGAGGTTAGGGAGGGTACAAATTATTTCCGCCGACAGGTAAAACTGATCATTTGCTAGCTGTCATCTTGTCTGCCAAATGTCTTTCACTGGGAGAGAGGTGTTAATAGTTAACAGTTAATAGTTAATAGTTAAGGTCAGTGATAATGAATACAGAAGGTTGGGAATACTGCCTTCCGCCTGGTGCTCTAAGTACCTCTGGTTTTAGTTCAGCTGATCTGTCACCCCTCAGATGTTTGAGATGCACGTTTTTGCAAATGGTTCAGTAGTGTATTTGGTATTTGTGAAAGTTTTCAAAACTAATTTTATTTGTGAACTCTGGAATTCTGGAAGAGGTTTCCAGGGATGCACACCTGCTGCTTTCTACCTGTAGCTCAGCTGTAGCCTCTGGCTGTGTCAAACCATTGCCTCAGCTGCTCTGTGTTTTGCCATGCTTGTTTCAGGCCAGAAGTTTGCTTGGAAGAATAGCAACTCTGTAAACGTAAAATCTGCATGGGTAGATGGGGCATACTTGACCTGGTACATAGCTCCTCTGGCAGTGCTGGTGCTAAAATCCTAACAGGTTGTTTTCTTCCAGCTGAGTCTCATAGACTGCTCTTTGAGATTGACACCAATGCCTTTGCCTCCCGCAGAGAATGAAGGACAGCAGAGTGAAATGTTGCAGAAGTTTCATCACTTCCAGCATTTGGCAGAAGTTTACCATGTCTATCACTTTATTCAAAGATACACTGTAAGATACTCACTTTAGAATTGTGTATTTATGCTTCCTTTTTTCCTTAGGGAGTCCAGAAATAACTAGGACTTTTCAGGCAATCAATTAGTGAATGTACATCAGTGGTACTGTATAGTAACTTTATTTATTGAACTTTATTTTATTTTATTATACAGTCTTCAGCTGTCCTGTACAAGAACTTGCTCAGCTCCTTACAGCTGCAGGTGGAGCAGGGCTGTGCCAGTGCCTGACCTCCCTCACGCCCATGGCCCTTTTTGCTGGTCGCCTTGGTTGGGTCCCATGGTACCTGAGCCTCTGCTCCTGCACAGGCCAGGGTCAGTTTTTCCCATAGTCATTGGAAAACAGGGTTGAACAGAAGAAGGCACTTTAGCCTGGGGATTCCAGTGCTACGTGTGTCAGTAGTACGCAGTCATGAGTGAGGAGCTCCTACAAATTCCAGCAATTAGAATTGTGTTGCCATCACTGTTGGTGCAAATACCTGTTGTAAAACATTTGAGAACCCTTGCTCTGTGCCCTTGCCCAAAAGAAGATCTGTGCTGTGGAGTCTTTGCTGTCAGACTATTTTAGATCTCTCAGTGCTAGAGACCCTGCACTGTGGCTGTGCAGGCTGCCCTCATTTTTAAATAACCTGTTAAAGGTTCTGTCTTAGCTACAGTGATCCCTCTGTCTCTCTTTTCTCTGTGTATCAGGCATGAGCTTTGGTAATAAAGACATGCAAAATCCACTTGCTATGTTCTGTCAACACCTCTTTTCTCAACAGATGAAAGAAATACAGTGCTTGAGATGCTTTGTGTTGTGATGCTTATTGATGTAAGTTGTTGGTTTTCCAGCTTAGAAATGTGTGTCTTTGTTTTTCATACCACAGGAGGAGCCTTTCAGCTTCCACTTGCCTGAAACCCTCTTCAATATTTCCAGGTTTCTACTTCACAGCTTAACAAAGGAGACTCCTTTGGGGATCTCAAAAGTGTATCCTTCCAATACAGTGCAAAATCTAGAAGTCATCATGTGATACATGAAAGGAATAACTGCTGTTGGTCTAAGGCAGGGACCTCCTGCAGGGAATCGTCAGTGTCAGCTGTTGGTTACCGTTAATGGGAACTGACTTTTGTCCCTCAGGAATAATCAGCATCATCAGACTATTGTGTGCTGAGCTGCACTAGTTTGTTATTAGTTACAGTTTTGGAGAGCTGTGCAAATCAACTAACGTAACTCTGTTACGTTAACCTTGAGCACCTGCCCAGTCTGGTGTGTCACCTGCGTCAGAGGAGCAAGTTCTAGGACACCAGTCACTACAAAAAGATGTTGGTTTTGAATCCTGACAGTGTCGTTGGAAGGAGACTGAACTGAGGCAGCAGCGGGGAAACCCAGGAGCTGTTGCTTGCCTTGAGGCTGGTGCGGCCATGTGGTCGTGTCAGGCCAGCATCTGCATGGCTTTGTGAGTGCCTGGTGAGTCTCTGGGGAGTGCTTCCTGAACGGGCTGCGTGAGCCCTGTGAAATGCACCTTTCTGTAGGAGACAGCCAGAAGGGCACTGGATGCCATGGGGAGGCTTCGTCTTGGTTTCACTTCATTTCCAGCTTTGGATGGGATGTTAGCTTTCCTTTTCATAACTTCCTCACTTACAAATGTAGAATCTTCATCATAAAGTCTTTGATAACAGGCCTTGTGGTCAGTAGGTGTAAACAGCAGTTACTGGTTCACTCTGGTGAAAGGGAAGGACAACACTTGCTAACATGGGGTGCACTATTTCCAATCACATCAGGTGTATTTACTCAGTGTCAGTGGGTTACTTATGCCGTAAAAAATGCTGGGGTTTTGGATTTTTTGTGGCTGGGAGAAAATGCATGCACCCCAAAATTACTTAACCATAGCAGCATTTATTGTAGGGTCAGTTCCTTACCTTGCTAATAATTGCCCACAGATGTTTTGATAGTCCTTTCAGACGTGTTTGTAAATTAAGTTCTGTGAATAGATTTCTCTGGATAAAGCCTGTTTGAAGTCCCAGTGTGGAATATGCTTCATTTCCACAACTTCTGTGATTAGACAGAGTATTGCATGTTTTCCTAAATGCTGTATGTATTTTTATTCCTTAATTAAATTATAGCAATACATTATTGGCCCTGGCAAAGCAGAGTAAAGCTCTTGGTGCATATAAATTGGCTCGTCATGCCTATGACAAGCTGCAGGGACTGCAGATCCCAGAGAGGTTCCAGAAATCCGTTGAGCTGGGCAGCCTGACAATCCGATCCAAGCCGTTCCATGACAGTGAAGTAAGTTGTAATGTGTTTCATGTTAATCATTAATATGTGGCCTAATCCTAGAATACAAGTTCCTGTGTGCACAAAACAATCTGAAATACATTATGCATGGCTCGGTGATATAATTATATTTCTGCTGGAAACACAGTCCTTTTATTGTTATTCTTCAAGTCAGACTTCCTTCTGCTCCTGAGAGCAAATTAAAATCAGCCCTCTCTTTGTGGGCAGCTTCCATCCTCCCTCTCCTCTCTTGCAGTCACCTTCCTCGCTGCCTATTAATTCTTCCAAGCCCGTTTCTCTCCAGTTCACATGCTATTGTTCCACAGTCTTTGTCTCGCTCTCCAGCTGGAGGTCACTTTCATTTGTCCCACTCCTAACACTTTCTCCCTCCTCCCTCCATCCCTTCAGTGACCTTCCTTCCATAAATCTTATTTTAACACCTTTTCTTCTTTCACTGAAGACTGGCTTTCTGCAGTGTTCTATAAAGCCATGTCTCAGGGAGTACTCACTAAAAATAAATTGCATTGTACCAGTGAACATGCACCTGGTCTCCTGAAATAATAGAAACACACCCTTTAAGAACTGCCTAAAATAACTCTGCTTTTGAAAACAGATGAATTAATTGGAGAACCTAAATTTGACTGAATCTTAGAGCAAAAAACTTTGCTTCAGCGAACTTCTCTTCACCTTCTTTTGTCCCTGAGTATTTGATGCAGAATTCTGCTTCTGTTACTGCAAAGGCAAGGTGAAAATTGATTTGTTAAAATGGTGAAGACAGCTATTTTTAATGGGACGACTTGCTGGTTTGGTAAAAAAGGAAAGCATTTTCAGATGCTGAAGGATCCATTTTCACAGCAGTGCTCTCCAGAGTGGCGCTGGTGTTGTATCGGTGTTGTCAGTCAAAGGGGCCTGTGTTTAGCTGAAAACAAAGAGCTGGAGATGTGCTGGTCTGTGATTACCATGCTCTCAATCTGTCTTTTCAGGAGCTCGTGCCCCTGTGTTACAGGTGTTCCACCAACAACCCTTTGCTGAATAACCTGGGGAATGTCTGCATTAACTGCAGACAGCCTTTCGTGTTCTCGGCCTCCTCCTACGGTGAGTTGGGACATCGGGTGTGCTCATGCTTTGCGAGTAGCTAAATGTTAACAGAGTAGGTTAGCGCTTAATTTCTTCTCTCTCCAGTGTTGTTTGACCAAACAAATGTTCCTTTACTGCTGTTAAATTTGACTAAGTGGGGGTTGTTGGATCCCACTGCAGGGCAGCAGCAGCAGCAGCACAGCATTGTTTCATTGCCAGACACTGAAATGTATCTAGTGTTCTGTGAAGGTGAACACAATCCTTTCAGAAGTTCAGGGACTTTGGTTTGCTGTAATTTTTTTTTTTAACTTGTTTCATGAGAGAAGGTGGGCAGAACACCACTGATGTGGAAGCCAGAGACTGTTTGTTACTGAAGGAGCCGAGTATCTGCTATGAGGCATTTCCTGAGTTCCTGCAGGTCAAACACTTCCTGCCTTTCCCACCTTTTAGAGGTCCTGCATCTGGTTGAGTTCTATTTGGAAGATGGCATCACGGATGAAGAAGCTGTAGCTCTCATTGATCTTGAAGCTCCAAGAGTGAGTAAAAGAGAGAATAAATGGCAAGAGATGATGAGTGACCGTATCCTTTTGATTAGAATTGGTTTCCAGTCCTTTTCATAGGGAAATATTAAACAATTTTGAGTTTATTTTTTCCCCTTAGGTTTAAACCTTTCTTTTTGTCATATGACTGATGTAAGTACAATTGCATCTTGTTTGTTGTGTTGATATAACAACCAAAGTATGGTTTAACTAAACCTAATATTGTCAAGAAGCTTTTCCATCAGGACAGTTTCTTTCTAATCCTGTGCAATGTTTATTTTTAACCGTGGAATGCCATGCTTCACCTGTTCTGTGTGAACTGCTTTCTGACAAGGATGGCGGGAATCTGGAGTGTGTTGCTTCCAATAGCAGTTACTTCCTTTAGAGGCTGCCTTCTCTCAGCCAAGGGAAGTAGCACTTCACACCTGTTCCTGTTGAGATCTGGTTTGGAATGCTTTGGCATCCAGAGCTCCCAGTTGCTGGGGGGGTTGTAGAATATGAGATGTAGAGTAATGCAAAAGAACACACAAACTCTGAGTAAAGCTGCCCAAAAATGTAATTTCAATAGATTGCTTCCTTTGCTCTGTCATCTGTGGAAGGGTAAGAGCTGATGTCATGCCTGGCTTTGGTCAGTCTTGCTGTTCTACAGCAGCTGCAGTGATAAACTTCCCCAGTCACTGGAAATCCCAGCAAGGCCTTCTTGGAGCTTTTTATAGTGACCTGGGCACTGTCACAGTTTGAGATACTCTGAAGCAGCAAGAGTACTGGTCCTGCTGGGATGCTTTCATAGGATTCTGTCAGTGCTGGCTATGGTAAGCAGAGCCAGTTTTACAGGAATTCTTGTCCTTCCTTAAGACATGCATCCAGATGCTCAGAGTTTGAGGCTTGATGACAGCACAGATATTGAGGACGATGATCCCTTTACAGCAAAACTGAGCTTTGAGGTAAGAACTGTACCTGTATCTACCAACAGAAATTAATAGAAAATTTTACTTTATAAAGCTGCTCCTCCAGTGTACGTGTGGTACAAAGAGAGCTGCAGAGCAGGGGACTGGGAGAGGGATGGCACTTGAGAGGCAAATGGACTAACCAGTTAACTCCTCCCTTAAAAACAGCAAACAAAACCCCTCAAAAACAAACAAACAAGCCAGCAAAACCCACACAAAACTCCCCCAAACAAACAAACACAAACCTCACAAAACAACAGAGATTTTAAACCAAACAGTCCTGGAATTTTGTTTTCTCACCGTGCACTGGTACAGCAGCAGTACAGAATTTAACTTTGCTTCTTAAAACAACTTAAAAATCCTCAAAGGGCCTTGCAGTTGGTAACAGCGATTCTTGCAAACGTACTCTCGTGCAGCAAGGAGGCTCAGAGTTTGTCCCAGTGGTGGTGAGCCGTGCTGTGCTGCGCTCCATGAGCCGGAGGGACGTCCTGATCAAGCGCTGGCCGAGGCCACTGCGGTGGCAGTACTTCCGCTCCCTGCTGCCCGACGCCTCCATCACCATGTGTCCATCCTGCTTTCAGGTAGTGTTTCCATGGACATTTTAAAAATAAACAAAAAGCCCTACCCAGAACCTGATGGGTGAAACAATGCTAATCATTGAAACCTCATACTCTGAAAGGTACTGAGCAAATTCCTAAATGAGGTAGAGGCAGAGCAGTGAAACCCCAACTCTGAGCTGTGTGATAGACAGAGGAACAGCTGCCTTTGAAGACTTGGCCATAGCTGAATTTGAGAAGTTGCCCTGACAGCAAGTCAGAGCCTCTTGAGCAAACCTTGGCTGACCAACAGAAGCTGATTTGTGTTTATTCCTTTTGCTCTGTCTCTCTGACTTGCAGCCTGGTCTAGCAAGGAAAATCAGCGACTGTTATCTTGTGGTTCAGTCCTGCTCGTGCCTCACTCAGAAATGACTTTTTGAAATGCTGGAATTCAGTCATGTTTGTTTACACAACTGTCTAATCGTCCATCCTTTTGCAAAAGTAGTTAATGGGTTTTTGCCTTCTCAGCACCACTGGCAGAGGTCTCTGAAGTGCTTGCTGCTCTGTTCCAGGCTGTAGCATCTCAGGTGATTGAAACGAAGAGGACCAGTTCTCTGTGATGGTAGTTCCAGAATATCTGTGCCGTCAATCAGCCAAGCTGAGCTCAGTTTGCATTTTCTTGGAGCAGGATACAGGCTAACTTGTCTTAAATCTGTTCCTAATTAACAGATGTTTCACACAGAAGACTATGAGCTCCTCGTACTCCAGCATAATTGTTGTCCGTTCTGTCGGCGGAGAATAGATGAGTCAAACCAGTGAAGAAAACCAGCCTTTTACCTCAACAACAGACTCCCCTGTTGGCTTGGCAAAACACTTCTTACGTGTGTAGAGCTTTCCTAACAATTTAGTTACGTCATCTTGTCCCATTTTGTATGTAAGAGTGGAACCAAGTTGAAGAATTCTAACTATTTTTTTTAAATTAAAATGTCTGGTTTTTGTGAATGTGCTCTGCATTTTCCAGGCAAGCAGCTGAAGTGCCACAGAATTTTACAAGAATGTTTCTAGGATCAAGTTCAGACTTTAAATAATTGTTTTTACTCCAGATTGTCCTTCTTACAACACACCATTTATTGACAGATCTTCAAATAAACGGGACTATTTTTCACTATTCATTGTTTCAGAATTTGCTATAATACTGATGCTTCTTATCTTGAATTTCTTACTCCTTTCTATTCCGTTTAGGCAAGAACAGCATTTAGAGTTCAGAGCCCTTCAAATATAATCTGAAGAGTTCCCCTACTCTTGGCACTGGGGACATCTCCCAGCCACCCTGGGGCGGGTGGTGGCTGAATCTGTGTGGAGTTCACCTGGTTAAAGGGCAGGATCTCAGGCTGCATACCTGAGTTCCGTGGTGCTGCCCGTGGAGGGCTGTGCTAAGGGAGTGCTGCTGAGCAGGGTGTCCCCAGCACCGCGTCAGTCCCGCGCCAAGGGCGAGCTGTGTGTGCAGGTGGGATGGGACGGAGCCACCGCTCCCTGCTCAGCCTCTTGCGGAGCACAAGACACGGGGGTGTCAGCCCCAGGCCGCATCTGAGCCCCCACACTGGCTCACTCTCCCTACAGAACCAAGCAGGAAATAGGAGAACAAAAGCCAAGAAACTCCTGTGTTGAGATAAAGACAGTTTAATAGCTGAAGCAGAGCTCTGCATGCAGGCAAAGCAAAGCAAGAAGGAATTTATTCCCTGCTTCCTGGAGAGTGGGGCTCAGCGTGAGTAACCCTCACTTGGGACAGCAGACACCACAAACACAACATCGTCCCTCCTTCCCCCCTTCCCTGAGCTTTTATTTTGGAGCACAACATCATCTAGAGTGGCACACCCCTTTGGCCAGCTGTCCCAGCTCTGTCCCTCTCTGTTCCCTCTCCTGCTCTGGCCTGCTGCTGCAGGGGACAGAGCAGGGAGAATGGAGAGCCCGGCTGCAGCATCGCCGTGTTCCCAGTGCCGGTTTGGGCACCGGCGCTGCTGGGAGGGAACTGAGCTCTGTGCCAGTAACACCAAGGTACCCCCGGGCAGGGGAATCTCACGAGGGTGGTCACAGGGTCATTCCCAGCAGCGGGAAGATTCATGTAGGTAACCAGCTGGAGCTGGGAAGTGGTGTCTCTCTTGACTTTAATCCAGTATAAACTGTGCCCATGTTGCCACGAGTTCTGTTGTGACGGCAGCCTGTTTGTTCCAGCCTGCCTTTACCCTGAGTGGGGTAAAGGGCTGAGGTGGTTGGTGCTGGCGGAGCAGCTCCCCCGGGAGCAGCACTTTGCACGTGAAACGGGATGTCTGTCTGCTCAAGTTCCTCTGGAAAAGGAGACCCTGCAATCGCACTGCCAGGTTTCCAAGTCCCTCAGTGGTTCCTGACCAAGTTTGCTTGATTTACCACTTTAAAAACATTCTGTTCTAATTACAGCTCATCTGCTTTCTGATTCAGCTGTCACTGTTTGCCGTGAAGACTCTGCTATTGACATGGATAAACAATGCTGTTTGAGATGGGAGCCAGGGTGGAATTCAGCTGCTTCTGGAACTGAGATGGCTGTGCAGAGCCAGTGGGAATGAAAAATTATAAAAATGAAGAGAAAGGGTTTGGTGTGACACAGAGACAAAATGGACCAAGCAAGGAAGCTTTTTTTTTTTTTTTTAAAAAAAAAGGCAACTCTGTGCATACAGTGTAGCTGTGAAAAGCGTTTTGGGCTTTCTGGGCAGAAACACTCCGCATGTCTCATACATTATGAAGATGTTCTAGTCCAGGCTGCTCTATGCCGTGGAGCCTGCCAGCCAACTTCATGCTGTCGGGTCCCCGGAGGCACAAGAGGTCCCACCATGGCACTTTGGTTGGAAGGTGTTGTGAGCAATTTGCCCTGTTCCTCTATCTCACTGCTGCCCGCCTGTCCCATGGCTGCGTCCATGACGCACGCCAGCCCTAAGCTCTGCACAGCATCTGCTACCTCAGCAGTGGCTTATTGCACCAGCTTAAAGTGTTTTAGGAAATAAACCTTTAATCCCTGTGCGCCCAGGTACAAGTGAAACAGCTGCATTTGCAATTAGAAAGTGGCACTGCTTTGGCCTTGGCAACAAGTGTGAGAAATTAATTGAGAGGGACTTAGGGTAAGCAGTGTGTGGGGACCTGGTGTTTTCACGTTAAGGTGAAGGAAGACCTTTGGGACCGTCCGGACTGTGGCCTGCACTGGGCTGCCAGCAAGGTCTGCCCTAGTCTGTGGTGCCAGCACTTTAGCTCCTTCCACCTTCCCTGCTTAGAGGGCAGGTTTCCTGGCTTGGACTCTGCTAAGGAGAGTACAGCGCTTTGTGCTTTTTCCCATTAAACTTATTGCTAAACTAACCTACAAGGAACACTGGTGAAAACTAGGCCAGGACTGGAGGAGGTTTATTAAGGCCAAGAGGACATGAA
The DNA here is from genome assembly GCA_013389985.1 of Dryoscopus gambensis. Lineage (NCBI taxonomy): Eukaryota > Metazoa > Chordata > Aves > Passeriformes > Malaconotidae > Dryoscopus > Dryoscopus gambensis. The sequence continues at coordinate 137,217 of WEIT01019424.1, read as the reverse complement.
CTTCTGCCCACCTTGCACCCATGAGCTCCAGCAGCTCTGGCGCATCCTCCAGTGCTGGATGAGGCCCTCGCATTCACCTGCTCCTGGCTGTGAGGAACACTCAGCTCAGCCCTCAGTGCAGCCAAAACAGCAAGGGGAGGTAGGTGTTCAGCTCCCTTCCAGCCTCTGTCATCTACAAAGGGGCAGAGCAAACAGTCTCTTTGTGCTCACTTCCTGTACATTTTGTCCCACTGCCTCTGAAGAATTAAGAAAAGATAATGTGTAACTCAGCTGCTGCTTGGCACAAGGAATGTCTCAAGCACAACTGAATGCATAGAGTGGTGAGTCAGAGAGACACAGAGGACATGGAAGGCTCCAACAACGGCCTTCCCTGTGGAGTTTGATGATTACGCAAGGTTTGAGGAGACTGAGGTTGTCTATCAACCAGCATATGAAGCTGAGCGTTGGCTTCGGCTCTGAACCTCCCATCAGTGCCCTGGTCCAGCAGCCTTCTCAGCACTATTGCAGAATTATTCCAGTCCAGGACAGATGGACTAGGTTATTTTTTGGGTGTTACCAATGCAGTTAGCATGACCCAGATCAGATACAAAGACAGGCACAGAGGAGATGGCATAACTGGGAACCCGCCAGTGGGGCCAGTGATTCATGGTGGTGGTCAAACCTCCACAGCCAAATCCTGAGTAGAGGGATGGCTGGAACATGTGGAAGAAGGTTTGGTCATGCTGCCTTCTGCAGCCTCCCACAGGGACTGGCAGTCATGTGGGGACGGCTCTCCAGTGGGGACTGGCTGGTCTCACAGACCACACTCCCTGTGTGAGAATGGGGCTGGGACACCCCTCTGTCACTGAGGGACCACACCACACCTGCCCAGCCCAGCCACCATCTGCAGCCCACAAACCCACAGTCCTGGGGTTTGAACCACCCATGTCCCTCCTGTTAGTGGAGAATGGAAAGGGAGAGTGAGGCTGTGTAAGTGGAGCTCCTGCCTGGTTTGAGCCCCTCCAAATGAATAGTGTGGTGCAGAGCTACCTCTTTATATATGTGACCATGAGCCATGGTCTCCAGTGATGACAGCACTGGCCAGAAACTGGTGTCACCTTAACACCTTCCCAGGAAAGCCAATTACCCCGGGATGATTATGATTAATAATTCTCTAAACCCTAATCGTGCTGACACCAGTGCCTGGAGCTTACCCTGGGGGCACTTTATAAGAGGTGCCCTGTGGAGGCAAGTGTAACTGGTTCTCCTTGGGGTGACAGTGAAGGCTGAGAGGTGGCAGGAGCTCCATTTCAGAGGCGATTTCCCCCTTGCACGAAAGAACTCCCAGAGTAAGAGCAAAAAACACCTCACAAACTGCAACCATGAACGGGACAGAAGGCCAAGACTTCTACGTGCCCATGTCCAACAAGACTGGGGTGGTGCGGAGCCCCTTTGAGTACCCCCAGTATTACCTGGCTGAGCCTTGGAAGTTCTCAGCGCTGGCTGCCTACATGTTCATGTTGATTCTGCTCGGCTTCCCCATCAACTTCCTCACGCTGTATGTCACCATCCAGCACAAGAAGCTCCGGACGCCTCTAAACTACATCCTTCTGAACCTGGCAGTCGCCGACCTCTTCATGGTATTTGGAGGCTTCACAACCACTATGTACACCTCCATGAATGGGTACTTTGTCTTTGGAGTAACAGGATGCTACATTGAAGGCTTCTTTGCCACACTGGGCGGTAAGTTTTCCAAATACTCAAATGTCTTCTGTCAGGAATTTCCCCAGATTTTAGGAGCGGGAGGGAAAACACGCAGATGATCTTGGAAAAACATGGTACCTGTAATGTCCTTGACCTGCTGCTGATGTGGACTGAGGCCATTGCCATGTTTCCGGGTAGGAGCTGAAGAAACTGACAAGTGACACTTTTTAAAAAAACTTTATTTTTGGAGCCACCTGCTCAGTATCCTGAGAACCACAGTGCAGCAATGAAAAGCAGCCAGTGCCAGGTTTTGCAGCTGTTGGATTTGTGCATCTCCTTGGCTCACTTTCTGACTCAAGAGATGACAATTTTTTCCTCCCATTTTGCAGGGCTGAATCTGCCATTGGCTCTGGTGTGGTGCCTGGTGGTACGCGCAAGCAGACCTCTTGGCTCTTGGCTGGCTCTCCTCCCCATGCCAGCCTGGTATGGAACCAAACAGATGTTAAACAGAAGTTGTGTGTCTAAAAATGCCGTCCTCCATTCGGCTCAGCCTTCAGCCACAGCTACTGTTTTACTGGTTTGGTCCTTGTGGCACAGGTTTCCTGGGAAGCTGTGAGAGGTGACGGGAAATCCTGGGATGACGGGCACTAGCTGCATCTTGGAGTGTGACCACAGGCTTGCAGGTGCAGGTGCTGTTTGGGATGAATGGTGGGATCAGCCGCGGATCTCAAAACATAGCAGCAAAGTGGTTCCTGTGGGTCAGCAGTACAGTAAGAAAGGGTCTTCTCATGCTGTCCTACCACAGCTGGCCTTGACCATTCTTCATTTATCTTTCCAAACCCTTGGTGGAGATTAAGCTGCTGCCAGGGGTTGTCCTCAGGATCATCAGTCTGAGGAGGCCTCATGCTGCCATCAGGGTGTTTTTCTTTTCCTGTTGCTCAAAGTCCCTGTGTCCCTTTCTGTCCCTCTCCCCTGTGCAGGTGAAATTGGTCTCTGGTCACTGGTGGTCCTGGCTATCGAAAGGTACATAGTGGTCTGCAAGCCCATGAGCAACTTCCGCTTTGGGGAGAACCATGCCATCATGGGCGTTGCATTCTCCTGGATCATGGCCTTGGCGTGTGCGGCTCCCCCACTTTTCGGCTGGTCCAGGTAAGGAAGGCACTGGACCCAGAGTTGGGGCTGTGGGAACCTGACTGGTGGCTCACCTGTGGCTTCCAGCTGGTTTCCTCTGCTGGGTGCTGACCTGCTGGGCTCACCTTGCAGGTACATCCCCGAGGGCATGCAATGCTCATGCGGGATCGACTATTACACTCTGAAGCCAGAGGTCAACAATGAATCTTTTGTCATCTACATGTTTGTGGTTCACTTCACGATCCCGCTGTCGATCATTTTCTTCTGCTATGGGAACCTGGTTTGCACGGTCAAGGAGGTGGGTACCCGCCGGATGCAGTGGCCATAGGGCTACCCCGTCCCCAGTGCTGGGAAGGGCCCACACCAGGCTCAAGAATGGTCACAGGGAGGGCTGTCCAGATGCCAGGCTGGCCATCCATGAAGAGGGAAATAGCAAACTCCAGATGTGCAGCCTGACAACCGTGAGCCCTGACCCTGTGTCCCTACCAGTGCAGCACCCACTGGCTCCATCGCGTTTCCGTTCCCTTCTGCCCGCAGGCTGCCGCCCAGCAGCAGGAGTCTGCCACCACCCAGAAGGCAGAGAAAGAAGTGACTCGCATGGTCATCATCATGGTCATCTCCTTCCTGATCTGCTGGCTCCCCTACGCCAGCGTTGCATTCTACATCTTCACCAACCAGGGATCGGACTTCGGGCCCATCTTCATGACCATCCCGGCCTTCTTTGCCAAGAGCTCCGCCATCTACAACCCCGTGATCTACATCGTAATGAACAAACAGGTAACTGGCAGGGTGCCAGGCAACTCCTCTTTTGTGTTTCTCTTTATAACAGCTGGCAGAGAGTTACAGCGTCTCAAGGTGCCGGTGGGTCTGGAGTGGGGGTTGTTTCTGGGAGATCTGGTCCTGGCACATGGGAAGCTGACTGTGCACCTCATCCTTGGTGTTGCATAAATCTCACAAATGCAAGGTCATCCCACCTGAAATAATGCAGTTGCTGGGTTGATGGAGGAGCCAGGACTGGAGCAGGCAGGGCTGGCAGTAGATGGGGTGGGCAGCAGACAGTGGGGCAGGAGACTCCACAGGCACAGTTCCCCCTGCTCCACAGTACTGGGGGCTTCCAAGCAGCTCTGCTAGGCTTAAAGACGGCTCTGCAGCCAGAGCTGCATGGAGTCTAGCTGCCTCACCCTGGGCTTCCCTCTCTTCCAGTTCCGTAACTGCATGATCACAACCCTCTGCTGTGGCAAGAACCCACTGGGTGATGAGGACACATCTGCTGGCAAGACAGAGACCTCCTCCGTCTCCACCAGCCAGGTCTCTCCTGCATAGGCCCCACGGGAGAAGCCAGTCCCTGGGGTGCCGCCCTGGGAGCACAAACTTAGCCCCACTGCCACCACCACCTGTCCCTGCTTCACCATGGCCAAGGCCCTGTGGGGCGGGCTCCTCGCTCCTGGCACTAGGAACCCTGGGAACAAGGCTGAAATTGTGTACACACATTTTGTAATTAAAATGCAAAGGCTTAGCTCCTCTGTCGTAAATCCATGCATTTCTGTTGACTTGCTGAGAGCTCATGCCCCTTCTCTGAGTGCAGACTGGGTTGGAGAGCTCTGCTGTGCCTGGGTCATGGCAGAGCTGTCCTTGCCTCCTTCAACCCACCCTGACACCCCAGCCAGGGCACATTCTGCATCTGCTGCTGCTGGGGCCGGAGCTGGGGCCACGTTCTGGCTCTGTTGCCAGAGATGGATCCTAGCCAGTGCTGCCCAGCCGCTCAGCCCCATCACGCTCTGGCTGCCCAGAGCAGATTTGGCTGTTGCAAAGTGCCCCGGCTCTGCCAGATGCTCCCAGCTCCAGCCCTGTCCCATCTGCCAGAAGTCCTGGGAGGCACCGTGATTCCTCTGGGGGGATGGGACAGATACCAGCGCACGGGTCCTGCCTGGCAGGCAGGTGGCACGGAGGGGCCCTGCCAGCACAGCACAGCACAACCGTCTATGTGGCTGCAGCACTTGGGGACAGCTCGGTGCTCTGTGCTCCAGCACGGGTGCAGCAGCACACGACAGAGTTTGCACCCTCAGCAGCAGCTCTGCTCCATGTCCCCCAGGAGCCCTTCCCCGCAGTCTCACCTCTCTTCCTTAGGCATCTTTGGACCCCTAGGGCCAAGCCCCCAACAAGCTCCCCCATGCCCCTCCCCATTTTGGCTGTGGTCAGTTTGGCCTCGGCCCAGCAGGAGGTTTTGGGCAGCTCTGGTGCTGTTGGGGCTTGCCGGGCGCAGGGCTGATCTCCCCCCATGCCGCAGCAGGCAGGACCCAGCAGCATATGGCTCAGCGATGCCGACATATGTTTGAAGCACTACAAGATGGCATATTGCAATTGTAGCAGTGTTCTTCATTTTTATTTTTAGTTCAATTATACAAATAAGATGTTTTTCTCACTGTTCAGTGTTATCAACATTTGAAACTATTTTTGTACATTATTATCCTCTCTGATTTCTAATCCTATGCAGCTTTGCAAGGACTAATAGGGAACGTATAGAGCCCATGCGAGTTAAACCCTTAATAAAGAGCAATTTGCAAGTACAATTCTCTCATTATTTTTTTTATCGATACTTCTGCATATTCAGTGAAATCTAAAGATTAGAGTTTTATGAATAATTCAGTGTTTAGGCTGATGTCTGATTCATATACTTCAAATCTGGGAGGTGGTTTTGGAGGGAAGAGGAGGAAGGATTCAGTGTTTATTTGCTGTCTGTGAGGCTGTACTCCCCAGGAATATGGTGATGCCTGGCACTGTGGTTCTCCCACCTGTGCAGGACTGGCCCTGGCACAAGGCCTGGCCCTGAGCCCTCAGGCTGTCTCCCCACATTGTGCCATCCAACTGCTGCTGGTGGTGCTAGGGGCAAGCAAGGGTTTGGGGCCCTCCTGCCAGCTCAGCCAGGTGCCAGAGGCATCACAGAGCAACCAGAGAGGTGATGGATGGGTCTAGGATGAGGAAATGCACCCAAACCTTCTGTGGTGCCTGCCCCAGCAGCCCTCCTGTGTCCCCAGTGTCCCCTTCCTGGGGAATTTAGAAATGGACTGGAAATGGAGCAAGAAACAGGTTGGTGCTGGTCTAGGGGGGAGGAGAAGATGTGGGGCTCCAGGCAATGGGTCTATCTCCCACCTCCTTGCTCCAGACCTGGCTCCTACTGGCACCTTGGCCAGGATCTGGCCCCCGGGCTCAGGAGGTGGGCGCAGACCTTGACAAAGATCTCCCTGGGCAATGCTTTGCAGGTCCATTGCTGTGGTCTGCTGAGATGGCCGTGAGCCCCTCCTGCCACCATGTAATCCTGCTTTACAGCTTCCTCACTTTCCCAGCAGACAATGCACACAAAAGCCCTGTGAGTCCCACATGAAGAGGGTGGTCCCCGCAGTGGGGACATTTGCGCTGTTTCTACACCAAAGAGCTGCTGGTGATTTACTCAGGTTCTCCTCACGAGCACGGGTGCCAGCACAGAGGGGTCATGGAAGTGACATGGCTGCCCATGTCCAGGGCTGGGAGTGCTCTCCGTGAATGTGGTGGGATCAGTGGGCAAGGGCGAATGGTTGTCCTGCTTGTGGTGCCTGGGGATACTGGGGGAGAGTTACTCCTCCTGCCTCTGCTGGCTGACCAAGCAGCTCTTCATTTTCCTTCTCTCACGTGTGGAATCTTCCCCGTCCTCCCCATCCATTATCAGAGTCCCATTTCCCAGTGAGGCCAAACTTGGTGAAGGGAGACAGCACATGCCACCAGCACACTGGCAATGGGTCTGTGTGGGCCCCATGCTCTGGGCTGGTTCCCTGTGCACCCTACAGCAAGTGTTGTCAGCAAGCTGCAATCCCAGCACCCCAACACCCACCTAGCAGCAGGTAGACACCCTTCATCTGCCGGTTCAGGGCAATCACGCTGCAAACCCCCCATCTCTCATCCCTCTCTGAACCCTCTGCTCAGGTGTGCCCCTTCTCTCCAGCCCCTCACAAAGCTCTGGTAAAGGCCCTTCAACTTCCAGACCCTGGCTCCCACCAGGGCTTCGACCAGAGCAATTAGCAGCTGCCAACAAGCACCTGCAGCCAGGCTGCTCATCAGATAAATTGGATGGAGGTGAGCTGGGTATGTGAGCAGGGTTTCTGGTGCTGTGGGTAGAGTTGCCTGTACCTGCCTGGATTTGTGTGCTGCTATGGAACCTCAGCTGGGTAAGGGGTCTGCAAATGCTGTGGGGTCCTTCAGAGCTGGGGCTTGGCTCAGGCTGTGGTCCCTGGGAGGCTGCAGGGATGAGCAGGGTTGTGGCTGCTTGGCTTCTGGGGCTTTGCAGCCCCTGGGGGTGTGAATATCTTGGGACTGGACTCCAGTTCCAATGGTGCCTCTTCCACCAGCCAAACCTGCTGGTGTAAGCCAGCGCTGTCGGGCCCAGCACCCTCCAACCCTGCAGATGGTCAAGGAGGCGCTGCGGGCCCATGATGAGAAGAAGGGCGCCTCTGTTGTTGCCATCAAGCGTTTCATCCTGGCCAAGTACCCCACTGTGGACCCCATCCGCCTCAAATACCTGCTGAAGCAGGCGCTGAGCAAGGGGCTGAGCTGTGGGGACCTGGTGCGGCCCCACCACTCTTCTTCTGTGGGAGCCACTGGCACTTACAAGGTGAGCAAGGGCTGCTGGAGCCACAGGGCTGGGGACTGAGGTGCTGCCTGGCCCTGCTGACACCCCTCTCTCACCTCCAGTTAGCACACAAGAAGCCACGGCACAAGCAGCAGCTGGACCAGGCAGATCCTGACAGAGGACAGGCCCCAAAACCAGGACAGAAAGGGACCACCAAGGCCCCCCGGGCCCCCGTGGCAGGAGCCCAACAGCGAGGTAAAGGGCTGCTGGTGCTGTGAGCCAGCTCACGCCGCCTGGCCCCCCGACTCATCCGCTGCCCTTCCTCTGCAGGTGCCGTGAAGCAGCAGCCGAAGACAAAGCCTGTGAACGTGAGTAGGAGCCAGCAGTGGGGTTGGGTGGCTCATAGCATGGCAACACCCTGAGGTGCTCTCTTCCCTTCCCTCCAGGTGCAGCCACAAGCAGCAGAGAAGCCCAGGAGCAATAGAGTAAAGCACCCCCAAACTGCTGACCAGCCCCAGGCTCATGGCACAGGGGCTTCAGGGCCCCCCAGAACTGCCAGCCACCACCAGGCCCCCCGAAAAGGACGCTCAGGACCCAGCGCAGCTCTGGCTACTGAGAATGCAGGAGGGGGTGAAAGTGGCAGTTCTGCAGGTGCTGAGGTGAAGGGGCCCCAAAAGGCTGCCAGGGGAAAGAGCAAGGGGAAGGTGCCCAAGAAGGCACATCAGGATGCCCCCAAGGAACAGGCAGGTCAAGACAAGGCAAGGAAGCCCCAGGTGACTCCAGGCGCTGGGCAGAGGAAGGCCAGGCCAAAGAAGGCAGCTCCCGTGGCAGGGGACAGAAAGGCTCCATAGGGAGCTTAGCCCTGCTTCAGCTGACCCCAGGCCCTTGGGGTCTGGGCTGGTTTCAGTCCCTAGGACAGGTTTTAACTCAGTGTTCACCTCAACCTAATAAAGCTTCCTTACTTGCCTCATGGAATGGCATGACTGTTGTGGGTCCCTGTCCCTGCGCTTCCATCTCTCAGTACCAAAATCCCTTAGCCCTGTCCTCAGCCTGCATGGCGTGGTGGTGAGCTGATGCTGCAGGCTTCAGCTGCCTGCTGCCACAGATGTGCTCTCTCTGCCCCCAAGCGTCCCCAGCTGTGGTGCCAAGGGGATGCTGGGCTTTGGGGGCTGTGTGCGTGCAGGGTGGTGGTGAGCCCTGTGCCAGGTGATGGGCAGGGATCCTGAGACCCATGGGACACAGCATGGTGACACCCCCAGGAACAGAGAAGCTCAGGCTTGGCCGGTTCTGTTGTGGAACCGTGGTGCCCACAGCCTGTGCAAGGTGTGCAGCCCCCTGTCCTCCTGGCTGCCCTTGTGCTAATGCCTGGCTGAGCTGGGATTACAGGAGCACCAGCGTGGCAGGTCCGGGTGCACACCAAGTGTCTCCCAGCAGTGGTGAAGCAGCCTGTGCTTTAACTATAGTAAGAGGAACACAGAACTGTTTTAGGGCTCAAAAACCAAGTTTGGGGTGTTACTGTAGCCTCCAGCATAGCTCATGCTCTTATTACCTGTCTATGGCACAGTTCCCACCTATAAACCTGTCTTGTGAGCTCCTGTGGGTTGGTGTATCACACTTTCAATTAATAACTTCAATTGCCTGAATTTCTCTTGCTCTGCCCAGAGCAGAGCCCTTCTGAAGGTCATGCTGATCGTATAAAGGGTTACAGTCCTCCTGGGCGGGTGAAAATAAGTGGAAGTAAAACTCTTTCTAAAGAGGATTTCGTTAATCTGCAACTCGCCTTGCCATTGCCCTCCAAGGCTCCTGGCCTTGCTTTGGGGCTTAAGCAAGAGCTGAGCAAACTAACTTCTCTTAAACTTCAGCCCTGACTATGTTGATCCATCTTTAGTGGAGCTGGAACTCGTGTCCCCCCCGGGGACAGGGTGGGGACTGTGGCAGCAGTAACTGAGCAGAGTTCACTGGATTCTCAGACAGGGGTGGCCTCACAGAGCACCGCACCCATATGGTGATGTCCCCAGCAGCGCCAGGCAGGGGCTGTGTCCTCCCTCTCAGCAGCCACCAGGTGTGAAATGCAAAGCTCTCTTGCTTTGAGAGAGGCCAAATAATTAAATGGCTGGATTTAGCTTTGCAAAGAATCAACTTCCTAGTGGAAGAAGAAAATCGCTCTGGGGTCTGGAAAGCACAGCTCTTACTAGGGGAGGGGGAAGATTTAGCAATGCCATGGTTATTAAGGGCCCCAGGCCTCAGCTGGTGTTGGGGCTCTAAAGCCGCAGACTCGTGTCTGGCAGTGCAGGGAGGCACTGTCTCCTGGGGCTGGGAGAGGCGCCTGGCAGAGGTGAGGGTGCCTGGCCTCGGCTGCTTCTGTGGGCTTACTGATCTTCACGGGCACAGCACTGGTCAGTTCAGGTGCTGTTGTCTCATGCTAGTTGTCCCCTCCCTTGCCTGGTCCGGGAAGGAACCGTGGGAGTGGGGTGTGGAGAGCCCCGAGGCAATACAAACTTGTCCTCATGGGCTGCTGAGCCTGCACATGGTGCATCTGGCATGTGCAAAGCTCGTCTGTACAGGTGTCTTCCACGTGTGTCCTCCCCATGTGCTTGGCAGGAACTGCACGCCGCAGGTTCAGCACCTTGTTTTATTACAAAGATAGGCTTTGCCAGGAGTCTGCCACTTCCACGACACAGCAGGTAAGGGCACTACACCCACAACACGTGCCAAAGTTTAAAAACATCTTACAAAGGGCTCGGAGGTTCAAGGCAACACTACAAACCCTCTGCTAAAGTTGTTTCTTTAAATGGTTGTAGCAACTACTTTTTCTTTTTTTCTTTTTTCTTTTTTTTTTTTTTTTTTTTGCTTTGGAAAAAAATTAAATAATAAAACAATAGCCCCAATACATGGCCCAGCCACGGCACCTGGAGGCAAACTCTACTTACTCCTGGCTCACCTGTATCCTTTCCCTGTAACAAGCAACATGGGTCTATAGCTCCATGGCCCTTTCCCTGCCTCCAGCCAAGCTCAACGTTCTCTGCTACCTTGGTTCTTCTTGCCCTGGCCTTTCCTATGCTGGGCCTGCCTACATCTCTGGCAGCTATTCACAGTTTTTAAAAGAAAAAAAAATCAAGAAATTTTTGTGAAATCACTTTCAAAATAAAATGTAGCCCAGCTACATTCTTAGAGTTTCTATTCTGAAGCCACATCCTCAGCAAAGACATTGAGACCTCCACAGTGTAAGTACTTTTTCTGTAGTTCTCTTAAAAAAAAACCTCTGTTCTTCCCCTTTCCCTCCCCTCCCTCCCCACCTTCTAACATACTGGATAAAGTCTATTGTTTGTTTTAAAATAGATATCTATGTACACATACACAACTCTGATGTTCTGGTTTCTGACAAATGTGGCATTACTGGAAATGATGGAATGGAGACCACCTGCCCATGGCAGTGAAACACCCAGGAGTTTTAGTGGACAAAGTCATCCAATACCAGACCACATCCTAGCCAGCTGGATGACTACTGAAGGCTTCCCTTACATGCTCCGGCAGTGAGGTAGTAACTTTGTTTCTGTCCTATATGGCGTTCCAACCGCGGTGGCTGTGCTGGTCAGCCCTGTGGGCAGGAGCCTTTGCCCGTGCAGGAATGCTGGCTTTGAACACGCGGCATTGGCTGCGTCCAGCCTCTGCAGGGGCCTGTGTGACACCGGAGAGCAGAGCGGCCACAGCTCCCCAGGCTGCCACCAAGCTGAGCTGGGGGTTGCCTGGTGCAGGCGCTGTGGGGCGGCGCTGGGGTGTCTAGTCTCGGACAAGTTCCATTTGTCTGCCACCGGGACCCTCTCACTGAGCCCAGCCTGAGCTGGGACACTCTCTACCTTTGTTTGCAGCTCTGGGTGCTGGAGATGCTCACCTGGCCTGCGTCACTGCCAGGCTGACAGGGGTTGCATCCAATCCCCCTGCCTTTTAGGGCTGAAAACAGGCTGGCCATGCAGCCAAGCCCCACTCTCTTGGCCGCTCTCAGGTACCACCCACGGGGCTGGGTCCAAAGCAAGCAGAATAAGCTGCTTTAGGAGACCTCTCTGCAGCACTCGCCCCGTGTTTGGTGATGGTCACAGGGAGAGGCAGAGAATGCTACCTGGTGTTTGCCCTGTGTGTGGCTTGAGGCCCTATTGGCGTGAAGGGTGTTACTGGGGCTGAGGTGGGGCAGTGCCATGGACGTGCGTGGAGCCAGTGGGGCAGGAGCGAGGGGCACGGTCCTTCCCTCGCCTGCTGCATGCAGTCTAGGACCGTGCCTGTGATGGTACCACCATGGCTGGGCGGCGGAATGCTCTCCTCCCCACTGCGCTCCAGCTCACCATGCACGAGAGACCAGAACCCAGGAAAGGGAACAGCCCTTCTCATGCTAACACAGACCGTGCTTGCTCCAGCTCCCAAACAGCTGTCTCCATTAAGGATAAAGTGCTTTCACCATGCCTTAGCTGCCTGGGGAGCAACTGCTTTGTCTCAGCCCCGAGTTCCCTGTGTTGCCCAAGTCTCAGATGGAGGAGTGGTTATGTTTACATATACAGTACAAAAATTAAAAGGCACAAAAATACACAGAATGCAGCAGATAGTGAACAGCTGATAAGAGTCCCTGGTGTTGGAAAAACAAGGATGTTGGAGGGATGGAGTGGGAGCTCAGGCTATGATGGTCTTTGCTGTCTGTGGTCATTACTCCCTGAGGTGACCCTTCTGCTTTGCGTCTGTTGTTCCAGCCTCTGCAGCCTTGTCCCGAGGATGCACAGGGATGCCCGGAGTGCTGACTGCTTGGGTGCTGACCAAGGGGAAAGTGGTGAACTGAGCTTGCCACAAGTGTCATGCCTCCATTTCTGGCTGGCAACAGCAAATAAATTATGGGTGACACAGTGCAGACCAGAGGAGTTTTAGCTGCTCGGAAAGGTGCCTTGTGGCTTCTTGAGAGGTGAGGGAAACTTTCAGCCATTGCCAGGCCCACCCCCTCCACAAGGCTGGCTTGAGTATGACCAAGGTATGCCTGTGGCTGAAGGCAGGTTCCCTTGTGGCACTGCACTGCAAGAAAGGTCACTTCCAGGGCTGCAGCCAGCCTAGGCTTCACTGCAGGACTCATAGATGTTGTCCTCCATGAGTGCAATTACTTGCTCAAATTTGTGCTGGAGCTGGGTGCGCTTTGTCGTGGGATTTGCATCCAGGGCGGCCACGATCTGTGGGAGACACAGGCAGGCAGAGTGCTGAGGCAGTGGGGCACCCACCTGCCAGCCCAGCTCCCCCCACCAGACCTATGGAGCCCAAATCCCAGCCAGAGCTCCAAAGGGGAGAGCCCACCCTGCCCCAGAGCCCCTGTGCTCACATCCCCGGCACCCCTGCTGTCCCAGGCTCCCTGGTCAGGGCTGGCAGTAGACTGGTATGTGACAAAAGTGCACTGCTGTAATAGAGCTGAGGGCACAGCACCAGCCCACAGGTTACAGGGGGGCAGGGGCCAGCCAGGGCTGCTGCCTTGGTGGGGCAAGTGCATCAGGTGCAAGTTATTTTGGGGGTGCATGTTTTGCTCTCCTGAAAGGGTCTACACATCTGGCAGCCCTCCTTCAGCCCAGCCAAATGCTGTTAAGATCAGCTGGGAATAGCCAGCCTTCTCTTCCAAGAAGTTGCCAGGCACAGGACAGAGAGTAGGTGCATCTGCATATGCATCTATTACATATGTACTGCAATTATGCACACCCCGATAATCCCTGTTCCGTAGGACTGGATGCACGTGTCTGCCTGCGGGTTTACCACAGCGATGGTTCCTCCCTTTCTAGGCAGGCCAGAGCCCAAGTGCTGCAAAACCCTCTCACCTGGGAGCGGTATCTCTTGGCGTATTTGTATATCTCAGCCATGGCGACATTGGTGTTGAACTCATTCCGGTATTTCTTTATACAGATAGAAAAAAGAGGGGAGAATATTAGCAGGATGGAGCATGCGAGTTCGAGCCCAGCCAGCAGGCACTGACTACAGAAAAAGCAGGTTTTGCCTGACTTTACTGTCATGTTGGTACAGCTGGATTTTTAAGGAAGGTGCATTTGCTTCCATCAGGATGGGTCTTGGTCTTTTCAAAGCCAGCTGTAAATACCCACGTTGGGCCACACTGCCTATCCCTCTGTGCCCAAAGCCATTTCACAGGAGGGGGCAGCACATCAGCTGTGCTATGGAATATCGACAGAAAAATCCTGCTTGGTGCCCAAAGCTAAAACACCTTGGGGAGAAGGTTTGATTTTGAGGAACCTGCAGTGCATTGCTGGCAGGACTCTTGATCTGGAGTGTGGCTGCCAGCTCCTGTGGCTGGTACCAGTAGCTGCCTGGGACTCAGGGCTGTGCCTGGCAGTTGTGCCTGGGAGCCAGCTGGCTGGGTGGCTGCAGAACTGCAGAGATCCTTGTCCAAACTTCCTGGCTTTTTGGCACTGAATTTTGCTCTCAACTCCCAGTGGTGCCAGAGAGAGTTAGGCTCAAGCAAACTCATGGGTGTTTACTGCAGCTCTGGCAGTAATTGAAGATGCTTGGAATTAGGTCAGATGAAGTTTGTGTGTGGAAGTTTCAGGCAAAATATCCTTTCTCATGTGCTCCTTCCAGCATCTGAGCAGGAGATGATTGCTGTTGCCAGGCTCCAGCAGGACACTGAGCCTGCAGACTCAACCCCATCCCCTCCACCCCCTTACCCGCGACTCCTCCGCAAGGTGGGCGTTCATCTCCTGCTCACTCAGAGGGGGCATGTCGTGGATTTGCTTGTAGTATCTCTGCACTATCTTCCGGTACTCGGGGATCTCCTTGGCGTACAGCAACTTGTTGGTCGGGGAGTCCTAGAGTGAGGATGAGACACTGAGATCACGCACTGCGTTGTTCCTGGCTGAAAACATTATCCTGTGCCTGACCAAAGCACTGACATCAGATAGGGACCTCGGCTACAGGCGGGTGCAGGGAACAGCTCTGCCTTTGGTCCCAGACGTTACCAGAGAGGAGTGCAGTGCAGGACAGCAGCGAGCCATGGAACAGCTCGTGGCAGAAGGGCTGAGACACATTGAGGATCTGTGGATGGGCACCATGTGCCTGTGGAGCCGCAGCACCATCCCGCTGCCCTTCATCCTCGCATGAGCTGAAAATCCATCAGCTCAGCACCAGAGAAGGGGGTGATGGGTGTGTGTTTTAATTTGCAGCAAGCACAGGCTAAAAGCACGTGCAGGGTCAAGTGGGGTGGCTTGCTGCAGGGTGATGCTCTGCAGGTGAGGTAGCACACCTGTGTCAGATCAACACTTGGGCTCTGTGGTGCTGTGTGTGGAAACTGGCAACAAGGGAAAGGCTTCTGCATGTATTTGCTGGTGTTTCTTGAGCAGCCACACTGATTTAAGCCAAAGAACAAAGCTATCTTACAAGTTGAACTTTGTCAGTTGAAATGTTGCTTTTGGATTTTTCATGTAGCTTTGATTTATTTTGCATTGGCTAATCCAGCCTGCCTGGCCTAAATTGAGTGCACATAAAGTAATTAACAGAGAATACTGAGTTCTCTTGATTAATGTCAGTTTGGACACAGCAGCTTTAACCTCCCAGCCACACAACTGGGTTGTACCAATGGAGGCACAACCCTGCTGCTCTCCTTGCAAACACAGCATGAATAATTTTAACCTCAAGGCAATCCTGCCCTGCTGATATCATCACGCCAGGAATGAACTTGGCTGCCTAGCCTCATGTTGCATCCCCAAGGGGAACTGCCCCAGGCTTGGGGACACCAAAGGGAGTGAGATCACCATGTGCTGCCACCTCGACGCTGGTGTGTGCTCCTTAGTGCTCTGACAGGTGCAGAGGGGACCTGCGGATGAGAGGGAGTGGCGGGTTCTGCCCGCGGGCAGCACACTTGGCTGTGCCAGGCAGGAATAGGGGAGCTCGGGGTGACTCCAATCTGCTGCTGCAATCTGTAACTTGGCTAATGCTGCAGAGGAAACAGGAAACGGGCACCAGATCCCACAGCAGTTTATTTTCAAACCCAGTGACAAGGCATTATGAGAATACGGCCAACTTACAGAGAGCCTGCTCATAGCACTTTTTTTTTTTCCCTTGGAAACACAAAGGGAAAACCATGCTGCCTTTTTTCTAAGTTATTTTTTAGTTTTTGTCCAATTTGTCTTCATTATGGCACTGGTTTATTAACTGCTTGTGCACTGTAGAGATATGGACTGAGTCTGCTCTCACATTTGCAGTATTGAGAGCAACGTGCGGAAACCAAGGGAAGAATCTGGCTTGGAAAAACACTCAGTGATACACTGCGTGTACATGCAAGCTGATTTTTATGCTGAGGATTTATTCTTCCCACATTACTCAACAATTCATTCACTTATGCTATTGTATTCCTGAAAAATGTTTCCATCTGCTGTCTGACTCCAGCTGACCCCTCTTCCCCTCATCTGCCACTTGACAAGGACAAATTGTAGGTGTTTCGTAACACATGCAAAAAAAAGACCAAAACCCAAATAAACAAAAAATCAAGCACTCATTAGATCTTCTTCCACCATTAACCTCTCCCAACAAAGGCTTCCTGCAGCTCTGGGGCTGGAGGCACAGTGCCCACCCCCTCACTGCAGGGTGTCCCCCAAGTCCCCCACTGTCACCACCAGCCTCTGGGGTGGGGGGGCAGTGGGGGTGATTTACAGCATTTCTTAATAAAACTTATTTATGTCAGGAAGTTTCAAATGTCAGCACCGTACTCAGCCAAGGCAGCGGGAGAAAAGAGGATATGCACATGGGGTGTCCTACTGCCGGCCAGCCCTGCGGGACTGTGTGTGGGGCCTGGAGATCGGAGATGGGACCTGGCCCATGCAGTCGGGTGTTTGCTGGGAGCAGGCTCAGCTCCCCCACTGGTGTGCTGAGCCCACCGGCCTCCAGCCCCACGCTGGACATGGCCACTGTGGGATGGACATGCTGCACAGGAACAGAGCACCAACTGTGGCAGAGTTCGCCAAGTGCCTTCCACGTGCTGATGGGTGGTGTCACTGGGATGGCCCTGGACAGCCTCACGCCTCAGGTGAGCCAGGCCTGGTCTCTGATGCATGGACAGGCAGAGCCTGTGTTCTCACAGGACTGGCTCACCTCCTGGGCTTCTCTCCTAGGTGAGAGGTTGTGCAGAAATCACCAAGAGCAATGACTGAAGCTTCACCTGGAGCTACATCATTTGCCATCCGCTCACTGGGAGTTTATGTTGTCCCTCAGCTACTTTATGGGATCATTATGCTGATGGTGCCCCCTAAACCAGCCCTGACTGGGGGAGCTGGGCTCCCCTGTGGGGTCTGTCCATGCCCCATACTGGTGCCCTGAGCAGAACTGGCCCCTACCTGTGCTCACTGTTCCATGTCATGCCTCTGCCTGAGACAACAGCAGAAAATACTCGTCTGCCCCAGCACAAGCTCAGCTGGGTCAGGAAGCGTTTCAGACACAGTGCTGAGTCAGCAGGCGCTGTCCCATGGCTGCAGGACAGCTCAAGGAGCTGATGGGTGACCCTGAGCACACAGACCAGTGGTTGGTCTCCCCCACCCTCAGCGCCCCCCAGGCTGGGGGCCCTGCCTTGTGTCCATCCTGCCTGTGACTGTGACCCCGCTCCCTGGCTCCTGTTTGTGACAGAGGAGGTGCAAATTTCAAGCTCAAGCCTGAACAAAGGAGTGGGGAAGGGAGGGGAAAATACACCCCTGGAGACAACCAAAACTCAGCTGCATGAACCCAAGCAATGGCTCCAGCCAGCCACGGGAACCCGGGCTGGTGACCTCTGCCTGTCCCTGCCCACCCAGACCGGTCCACATCTGTGACTGCCTGAGCAGGAGCGCGGTGCCCTCGCTGGATTACCTTGCCCAGCTGCAGGTCGGAGAGCGAGCAGGCATCGATGAAGGCCTGGGCGATCACAGACAGACAGGCATCGATGTGGTCTGTCTTGTCAATGTCGAAGACGAACTGGGGGTTTTTCAGGATGTTGACCCAAAACCTCAGTGGTAGGCTGCAAAGGTAAGGATCCAGGGACACACACCAGATGAATTTTTGTGTACCAGAGGAAGAGGGGTGGGAATGCAGGAAAGACAATGATAGAAAAGGAGTAGTAGAGAGGAAAGCTGAGGAGGTGGGTTCTGCTATTTACTCACCTCCTGGACAGACCCCTGCCTTGATAGAGGGGCAGGCACACACCTTCAGCCTCAAGACATTTTTTCAGGCTGGAGGACATGGCACGGATGGGTGACTGCACATACAGCCTTCTCTAGGCACACACATGCCCCTGCTCCTTTGGCAGCTCCCAGCAGGCCCACAGAAGCACCAGCAGCCTTGCCTGTCTGGGTCTGTTAAGTCAGCCTTCCCCACTTGCTGCTGATTGGAGCAATGGTGTCACTTCCTTTTCCCTCTTTCCTGACAGTAACCATCATCTGGTTCTGATAGTGAGCCTGGCCCCACAAAATGCATTTCATTTTTTTCTGCTCTCTCATCCTTTTCTCCTTCAGTTATTTCACTGCTGATTTGGCCACAACACAGCTTCAGTCTATTGCTCACCCTTCCTACCCTCCACAGCAGCTGAGAAGTGAAAGCCACTGTAAGTCTTTGCTCTACAGGCTGGTGAAGGTAGTAAAGAGTAGGCAGATCTGTTGCCCAGTGGTTTTATCTGCATGCCTGCTCTCCCAGTAAAATTTGGTTTTAATTTCCACACATTGGGCTGGAAATAGTTTCTGTCTCCGCAGTCTCCAAAGTGCTGAGCCTCTCCTTGACACTCTCCCCAAGCTCCCTGCTCTCTCAATTTTAATCCTCTGTTTTCTTTCCTGTGCTATTTCCCCTTCACTTTGGCTCCCGCACGCCATTCATGCTGCTCATGTCCCTCAGCACACTCGGTCTGGTCCCACTGCTGGGACCTCACAGCACCCACGGTCACAGCACCTGCTCCCCGAGCCCCCTGAATGCCCTGGAGACGCAGCTGGGTTACACACCTAAGTCAGGAAAACTGCCCTTAGGCTGAAAAGGCAGAAAGCAAACAAAAAGGATCCAAATATGCTAGTTTTAAAATTTCCATGACGTTTTAAGACATCATATGGTTTCAGACTCTGTCTCAGATGCCCAGTACTTGCAGCTAGCACCATTTCTGTCTCCCATCATCCTGTTTCTCCGTTCATTATTTGTGTGTGCCAGTTTTCTGCCTGTTGTCTGCCCATGCCTCCTCTTTCAGCTCACTGTTCCCCTGAGCTTTATATTTGTTCAAAGCTCTCCAGTCCTGTGTTTGGCTTCATCTTTCACAGCCCTCCCTGCCACCCTCCCTGTTTTCCAAGTCCCTCTTCTACTTCTAGCAACCTAATGATTAGTCCAGGACACCAGGATTTTGCAGCTGCTGCTCCCAAGAGATGGAAGGAAGAAAAGAAGGATTTCCTTTTCCAAACCTGTTGGTCTTCCAGATGTGCAGAGTGTCAGGGTCTGTGATCCCTCTCTTCTCTGCCTGTTCCTCTAGGAAGTCAAAGAAATACTTCACAGCCACGGGTGGTTTATCATCTCGGATACTGAGAATGGCTTTGAACAAGTCATCCAGGAACTTCTGGAGTGTGCCCTGCAGGACAAGGACATGGTGGACCCTGGGGAGAGCAGCAGCACCCAAGCCCAGGAGAACAGCGGAGGGGCTGTGACTGCTGCACACAAGGGGAAACGCTCTGCTGCCAGCTGGGTAAGTCAGAAGAGAAAGGGGATGCCAAAGCAGAGAGGGAACGGTTTGTGGATAGCGATATAATGAACTTGCATTTGGGGTTAATTACTTTTGGCATTGAGATTTTCTTTCTTACTGCTGGGATCTCACATCCGTGCTTGTTCTGCATAGCACAGACAAAGAAGACCAGAGACTGCTGGCCATCCCTGTGATCTTTGCTTCAGTGAGGCACCATGCTGGGATTAAAGATGGGCCAGATCTGACCTCAGATCACACAGACATTTCTCTTGCTCCCACAGCTGAGCATCTCCATCTCCCGTCCCAGCAGCATCTCTTTCTGGGGAGATGGGTTCAGGTCTCAGCTATGCATCACAAGCCCTGAGGCAGCCAGAATCCTTCTCGTCTGCACAGACCCCAGTCCATCCTGGGGAGATCATGTGGGGCATCATACAGCAGCAAGGATGAGCTGGGAAGCTGGAGGGACCCTGAGGAGCCTGACAGCCCTGCTAAACACACTCCAGCCATCCAGGACAGGAGTCCCACTGCCTTCTGCGAGCAACCAGCCCTGCAGCACTCCTTCCCTGGAGCAGGCTTCTCCCTACACACCACAAACAATCCCACGTGCCAAGCACGGGGGCAGCCCGGCTCCTACCTTGGTGGAGAGTAGCCGTGTCAGGTAGATCTCCGGAAGGACCTTCTTCCTATGGCTCTGTCTGTGGGACTTCTTATGTTCCACTGATTCATCAGTGGGGAGAACCTGGTCCCAGATAAAGCACATGGTCAGAGCGCTCTTCCCTGGAAGCGTCACGCTAAATTTTCCTTTCAGCATAGAATTTCAACCCCATATAAAATTCAATCAAAAAGCAGTTACTGCTTTATAAACACACCCTTATATGGCTTTAAAAAAGTGATTCATAATACCCAGTTTTTCTGACATTTGTTTCTCCTGTGCTCTTTATTGCCTCTCTAGCCCAAGATGAAGGAAATGAACCCATCCATCTCCCTTTGCACACTGCCCTGCTTGCTGCCCTGGGCTCTCACACCCCTGTCTGGGCTGCACCTTGGGCTCCCAGCAGCAATGCACATGGCTTCTGCAGAAACCAGCTTTGCTTGGATTTGGAAAAAGCAAAATATGTAGGAATACTGGCTTTTTCAAAACAAAAATGAATATTCCACTCATCAGGTCAGTGAATTACTCTCTGTAATGACAAAGCAAGCAACTGACGTCCATCCTGGCATTATTTCACATGTGAACAGTTGGTTTCCCATCCCTTCTCCCTCCTTGGTCTGCATGTGTGTGTGTGCGCGTACGTGCTTCTACTTGAGCATGGAAATGCTTGCAGAGAAAAAAACCCTCCAACCAGGCTATAAAATACTGTTGTTGACCATAACACCCTTTTTCATAACAGCTTTTAGCAGCATTTAGCACTTGGCGCTTCCACGTGGTGCACCAGCAGGAGCCCACGGGCCTGCTCAGCCCGGGAAACAGGCGGAATGCCAGGAGCTCCCAGCAGGTGACTCAGCCAAGATGCCACCACTGACACTGTGCCATGCCATGCTCCGACCACGCCCCTGAGCCCTCTGTGGCTGCCAGCAGCTCAATCGGACACAACAAATTCTCTGGGATAATTCTTTATCATGTCCCTCAGTTGATCTACAGATAAAGCTTATCTACAGATCACCTTTC
This sequence comes from Dryoscopus gambensis, assembly GCA_013389985.1. Taxonomy (NCBI): domain Eukaryota; kingdom Metazoa; phylum Chordata; class Aves; order Passeriformes; family Malaconotidae; genus Dryoscopus; species Dryoscopus gambensis. Next base: position 116,442 of record WEIT01019424.1, on the reverse strand, counting down.
TGCACCTCTTTGAACCCTGGTAAAGAGAATTAACGAGCCCTGATCCAGCTTGTTCATCACATCTGACACTACAGCCCTCAGATGTAATTTAAGTTAGCATCAGCAGCCCCCACATGCAGCCATCATCCCTGCAGCCAGGAGAGGGATACTTACCAAGTGGAAGTACTTTTCAGTGTCCAAATCCTTCACTGTGAAGAAGAAGAGAGACACAGTGGCTCAGTCAGGGGGCCCAAACTGAAATCCACCCCACTCGTGATCTCCATGTCAAGAGGCATTTGAGCCCCAAGAACCCCAACACCGAGCTGGTGTCCTCACCACAAGGGATCTAAGTGCTTCTCCTTGGTTTGGGGTTGTTTACTGCATTATGGGGCACATGGCAGGTACCCTAGGAGGTACTTTAAGTGGGACCTGAGGTCTCCCAAGTGCTGTTTTAAGAGAGATTCACGAGGGCATGAGAGCAGGATGAGCACAGGGGCATTCATGCACCGTGATGCCCTGCTGTGCCCCACGCCCCCAAGATTATTCTGAGCCTCATCATCAGGGCAGCTCAGTCCCAAGCAGCTCCTCACCATGGCAGGTGAAGGACTCCTGGAGAGCCAGGCTCTGTGCAGGCAGCCTGAAAACAGGGTTTGAAATTCCTTGTTTAATGTGGGTTTTTGTCTCCCTTGGTCTGTTTTGACTCTGCACAGCCTGAAACCTAGAAATGCACTGGCAGGGGACTGAATAAATGTAACTGGGAGAGAGAAGGCTTTTTCAACCAAGTGGTTTCAGATCCTTCCTTTTCTCACTCTGTCAACACAGATTGGATGCCAACCCCCAGTGAGGTTGTGAGACGGAAGGTGCAAACCTCGAGGGCTGGGAGAGCACCCTGCACCCCATGAGGCAGAGGGAGGAGACTGGATAGCACATGTTTAGAGCCACCACATCCACAGCGCCCAGGAACAGGGGCTGGCAGAGTCTTCCAGCATCCCCAGCCAGAGACACCCCTCTGGCAATGCAAGCATTCCTGCCCTGTCACCAGCAGCAGGGAAGAGGAGCAAAAGGTTACCTCTGCTCAGCGTGGTGTCCTTCTTGTCCGTCAAACTCATGGCCAGGGATGCCCCTTCAGGGATCTGGGGAGGAACGGAAGAACATGCATTGATGATGGGGGCCTTATCAGTGCCTCCTTGCTCCCGGGGAGATCCCAGGAGATGGGGAATGCATGGTTCTGCCACAAACATCCCCTGAACCTGCCCTGCCCCTGCCCCCCACCACGTGGAAAGAGAATTTTCAATACAATTACAAGAGAGTGAGGTTTCTCAAACCCGATGGGAATTGGGCAAATACGTGTACGTAAGATACATTTTTGGATGTCGACAGCAGGTAATTGAAACAGAAGGAGAGTTTGTCTGTGCACGTGCTGCCTCCCATTCCCCAAACAGGAGAAGGAAGTGGCTGCACCCGGGCCCGTGGGGCTGGTGCAGCCTCTCTGCTGCGGGGGCACAGTGCCAGCACAGCTCTGCGGCACAGCTCTTACCCCGATAACCATATTAATGAGCACTCAGCTCCACTTTTGTTTTCCATGCACGGCTACAGACCAGTGAGGATTATGCTTCCAGGCATACCAGGGAATATGAAAATCGTTAAGTATTTCTGGTTTCATTTAATTTTAAACAGAAAAACAGTCAAGAAAACAATCTGATTCACCACGTTTCCTCATATTTTTGGCCTCGCTTCCTCGATGGTATCCCCAGCCCATGCTCTCAGAGCAGGCACTGACAGTTGTAGCTGCGATTTCAGCAGAGTGCGGATCAAGAGCACAGTGATATTAATCAGCCAGGCTGGTGGCCCTTGGGAATAAGAGCTTTTTCCCCTCCTCTTTCTGTTGTCAGTAATAACTTGTTTTGCGTGAAGAGTGTTAATTAGTTTCTGTGTGTTGCAATATTAACGAGATGCTCGCCAGGGCAGATGTCTATTCCCTGGAAGCTCTCACGGAGCTATGGCAACCTCCCTGCTTGTTCCCGATGATCCTGTTTTTGGAAGGCAACCGCAGCTCGCCCTGGAGGCCAGGCAGGCTCCAAGGAGGTGGAGTTCCCCTCAGGAGTCAGCAGCTGTACCTTGTAATGTGCTAAAGTGTTGAGTTTCTTCCTGCCGTCCTCCACCACCGATGTGTCATCGAGGTCCCGCAGGATGTAGCTGTCAGTGCTGGTGGCAAACCACTCTGAACACAGAGAGGGGAAAAGTGAGACCCCAGCCCGAAGGAGGCAAGAGCCAGGGGGTCTAGGACTGAATTGCTGCCCTTATGTCTGCCCTCCTGTCAGTGCTGCTTCACCCACTGCTCTGACAGGCATCAACAGCTGCTGCACAGCATCGAGCGCCTCACCGGTTTTTATGGATTGGCTGGTCCCATGCACCTGGTCCTTACCGAGGTCAACGTCTTCCACTCGTGGCCACTGGGAGTAGGGGACGTTCTTGCAGAAGGCCTCCAGAATTTTCTCCTTCACTTGACTGAGTGTGTCCGTGTCCATGGCTCTGACGCTCAGGGAATCCATCCCACAGCCTTGGAAGGAGACGTTGAGGTTCTGCAGGCAGAGGCTGAGTTAGGGGTGACCTGCATGGTTCTGGTGGCTCCCAAGAATGCTTGGAAGCTGCGGTGCCTGCACAGCTCTGGCTGGTGTGCCCCAGGCCCAGTGGTGATGGAAATCAGGCTGAACTAACATGGCCATTGATGCTTTACATCATAAGAGGCACTGATTTAGAGCCCCAGGGGCTGAGGGCTCTGTTGACCAAGCTGGGAGGACACAGGGAGCAACACAGCAGCCCCCTCTCACCCTGTCTTGTTAATGGGGCTTGACCACCACATGGCAGGAGGAAGGGTAGCCCCCATCACCAGCCATGTCCTCAGTTGCTTGGCTCTGACTGGTGACTAATGGGACCATCAAAGCTCATTGCTCAACCTCTGCTTGATGCAACAGGTCAAGCTCCACTTCTTAAACAAGCTCTAAGCCTGCTGCAGCACAGGTCTGCTGCAGTGCTGGAGTCCACTACCAGCACCAGCTTGAGAGTTTCTGAAGAGCAGGACAGGCAGCTGTGAGGGTCTGCAGGCTGCCAGACACCTGCTCAGAGACGGGGGAGGCACAGCCACTGCCTCGGTTGCAGCCAAAAGCTGCAAGGCAATGAGAGCAATTCTTTCTATCAGACACCCTCTCCTCTTTTTGTCTGGGTCCCTCTTCCCCTCACCAGCTGTGCAGACCCAAATGCTATGACCATGGCATCTCCCTCTCAGCCCAGCTCTAGGGAAGCCCCAGCACATGGGTACTCACCCTCGGCTTTGCCTCTATGTTCTCCCTCAGCAGCCACTCCTCGTTGAGGGTGTACCTGGCCTTCCCTGTAATGGCGTCGATGGAACCCTTGTTAATCTGCTGTTTGATGGCACAGATGAGCAGGAAGAAGGGCTCTCCAACCGTCTCCTGGGGAAAGGAAAGAAGACTACGTCAGCAAACCAGACCTTGTGGTGACAGCTCCACCAGCAGTGCGGCAGGGACAGGCTCTGTGTGGACACTGAAGGTGCCTCTGCACACCAGGGAGCAGGACTAGTCCACCCCAGGTGCTGCAAATGCTGGGGGGGATCACCTCCCAAGTCCCACTTGCATCTCTCTGAGGCTGTTCAGAAGTTTTCAGACTTGTGGCAGCATGACAGCGCAGATGGGGAAGAGGACACAACAGCCGCAGGCTGTTTTTGGGGATGCAGTAACTGTCAGCACCAACACGCCCCATCCAAGTTCTGCAGCAAGCACTGGAGCTGTGGAATGCCCTCGATGGGCTGTGCCAGCCTGTGCTGTCTCATGGGCACAGTGGTGTGCTGCTCAGAAGGCAGGGGCATATGCATGGCTGTGCTGAGAGGGGATGTGCACACATGCTGCTCAACAAAATACATATGTGCAGTAATTTACATGTGAATTACACAGGAACAGGGAGAATCTAGCATACTGTGCTATGGAGCTGCTTCCTGCAATCTGACAGAGTGCAGACTGTACAACATGCTGCACTCAGCAGGACGAGAAAGGGCTGATGTGCACAAAAATCCAAGTACAGAGATATGTGGGCACCCAGCTTTCTCATGAATGTGTCAGCTGAAGCCCTCTTTGCACTGCCTGGTTTGCCACTGAACTCCATGGGAGTGAGCCCACAGCCTGGGCCTGTGGCTCTGGGAACCAGCATTCATACTTCTCATACCACAGCAGAGCCCTCATCACAGCAAAACAGAGGATCAGGGTCAACAAGCTGTTCCCATGTGACAGCAAGCAAACACACCATTTAACTCCTTACATCCATCAAACATAAGTTCATGGGAGAGAGGTGAACTGTGGAACCGCTGTAGCAAGAACAAGAAATAGGGAGCATCTATTTGTGATGTGATTCAGCTACGCAGTTTAATGCCAAATTTCTGATCCTCTTCTGCCTGCTGCACTGATGTGCAAGGAAAACATAAGCTATTTTCTTAAGGAACTCTTCCGTGTTAGAGTACATCCCATTCTCCCTAATGTTCACGTTCAATTTCCTTCCAATGAGGCAAGTGCAGATTCCGCACACTTATGTATTCTGAGCATCCCCCTGCACACACAGGCCTGCCATCTGAGAGCCTGCTCAAATAGATACCCAACGGTTCTGGTATTTCTCAGCTAGGAGCTGCTAAATCCTGTTCAATCTGCTTCTTAATTAAAACTTGGTGATTCTTTTATTCTAATTGCCCCATAATTGCTAAAGCAATTAGTTCGATGTCAATTTGGATGCGCTGCATTTGGTGCCGTTGATGATAGGGTGATACAGCAGGGCTGTCAGTGGGCACATGCCGTCTGTGCCAGCAGGGCACTCACTTCCTTTTCCAGGGTAACTGCATGAATACAGGGAAGCTCCCTGAGTCTGCTGCGGGGGTTTAACGGTTCCTGCAATGCTCCTGTAAGCAGGCAGCACAAAATGGGCTCTCAACAGGGCTGCGGGTGCTGGAGTGGAGGAAGGCATGGCTTCCAGAATGTAGAGGAAGGTGTAGAGTCAGGAAGTGGAGAAGCTGAGGATTGCAAAGACTGGAGAATGTGCAGAAGACACAAAGAGTTCATTTTGGAGAGAAAGGCAGAAGCAAGATATAACAAGGGGACCACACCGACTCGGAGACCTCCTCAGGCTGCAGTGCCACTGCCCCTGTACTGCAAACCACAAGACACCGCTGGCTGGCCCTGCAGTTGGGGTCAACAGTCTTCGACAGTGGCCATGCCACAAACAGGAATCCTGTTTGTGTCACACATGAGCAGGGGCAGACCTGATGCTGAACTCAGGGCCGGGCTCTGGAGCCTGCCCGTCCCCGCCACGGGCAGCTCCAGCCACAGGGAGACTGCAGTGCCTCCAAAAACATTAAAAAAGGGCAAGTCCTACTGATACCCTTACAGCTTGAAATGAGTATGGGCTGCACAGGTCAGGGCTGACTGTGCTCACAGAAGGCTGCCCTGGCAGCGGTGGCTGGGCACTGCGGGGTCACTGTGGACCTGCTGCAGGGTGCACGGGCAGGATTTGGCCCAGGCTAGGCCACAGGGGACACAGCGACAGCGCTCCACTGCCGAGATGCTATTTCTGTTTGGCTTTCTGGCTTTCAGGCTCAGGAACTGTAGGATGTTATGGAAATCTGAAAAAGTGCTCATCAGACAGCGAATTTCAAAGCGGGGAAAGAAGGGCTGGCAGGCAGGGACTAGAGATAAAATGGCAAACTTGTGAAACCTCCAGCATTGTTCGGAAAACTCATCTGGAAAGGAATCAAAACTGTCTTTGGACTTGGCTAGTTAGGAGAAAGGAAGTTTAACCAGAAGAGATCAGTGCTGATTCAGGACAAAAAAATACTTAAAAAAACACAGTCTGGGGCCTTTTTTTCCTCCTATTGTGAATGTATTTTAATGAGACTTCATTTTCATTTTTGACTGAACTGTTATGGGCTCTTAAAGCTACCCAGGGCACTGAAATAGCTGCAGTAATGGAAAGCATAGTTCAGGTTGGCAGGACTTGAACTGTTCCACGCACGAGGAGTGTGGGAGGGCTTCATTTTTATACGCTTGGGAAAACAAAAAGGTTTAGAGCACAGACTGGATTCACATGTTGCTGCGCTATTAACACAACTCTGACAAGTTATTATAGATGTCTTCCCAGGAACATACTACAGCCATTTCCAAAATGTTTCGGTGAGGCTAGGGTGGGAAAAGCACAGAAAACAGCTGCTAATTTTGGTACAATTATCTGTTTGCATTCTGTGAAGAACCAAACTTCCATCCCATGTGCGGGATGGACAAGTGTGGACACAGACATAAAAGCTGAATTCCAGAACCCCACTTTTGCTTTAATTCCCCAGCCCTGTTAGGAACCAGGCACAATGGTATAATGGTAGCTCATGGAGAAGGCTTTCTTTTAAAGCTTTTTCCACCAAAAGTGTAGCACAAAGTAGAGGCATGGACCACTTCATCTACGATTCTCACTCAGTACTGCAGAAACAGAGCTCTGCACTGATTGTGCAAATGCTGCAAGTTCCCTCTGAGCCCCCATGCCTCGCTGCAAGCCCCCTGCTAGCTCATCCCATCCCCTCACACGCTGAGCCAGCCCCCGGCAGTGGCGACTCCATCGCCTTCAGGTGCCCTCCACATGTGCAGACCACAGATGCCTGTGGCTGGCAGCTCCTTCCCAGCTGAAGACAGCTCCTTCAAATCATTTTCCCCCAAAACACAAATGGACGGGCTGTTAGGCAGAGCATTAATGCGAAACAAATGTTTTGAGCATGTAGCGTTGACTTACAAGGGAAAATACAAGCACTTGGAATTTTTCCACTGCACAACGGCAGGGACTTTCGCAGCAGCTGTTTCAAATAGACATTGTGATTAATGGGGATAATCCAGGAATGAAAACCAGGCCCATCATCACATGTCTGACAGAGCAGTGCTACAGGCAGGCAGGCAAGCCTTCTTTTTAACCAAGAAATGGCTCTCTGAAGGCAGCAGAGTTTGATCCTGAGGAACGCGAGGCACATGGGAGGCCTTTAGCCACCACTACTATTTAAATCACAGCCCTGAGCTGACACCAGCTGTGTGGAAGGAGGTGCTGTCTGTTCCACCGCAGGGGCTCCGTCCTCATTTGTGTGGCGGGGAAGATGCCAGCTCTGCTGATCTGGACCTTTGTACAGCTGAGCTTGTGTCACCTGGGACAAATTTCCTCTCCAGACACTCCTGTCTGACCAATTCTTTTCCCTCTTTGTACTTCAGGAGCAGCTCAGTGTCTCCTCTGATCCCACCCTCACTGTGGAGCATGTGTGATATCAGAGTCTCTTGGAAATCAACTTCATTGCGCTTTAGTTTGGAAACCATTTGCTCTCAGAGATGGGAAACAGGCTGCAACGATGCTCTGCACTGCCGTGGCTCCAGGCTGGGCATAAGAGGCCTGGAGGGGACTGCAAACCCAGTGTGCAGCCTTAGCCCCTGCCAAGAACCTGCTGCAGGCAGGTGGAAGTGCACATTCAGCCAGTGGCCCGAGAGCTCTGCAGAGGACCCAGACACCTCGCAGTCCTGCTCCCACCATACCCTACTCTCCTCCTCCCTCTGTGGGCCACGAGCAGGGGCAAGCCAGCTCACAGCTCACAGCTCACAGCAGCACTGCCCAGCCCTGGGGATGGCCACAGCCCCCCCGGCCCCAGACCAGCCTGCGGGAATGGGCAGCTCCCACACGGGCCGCGTGCGGAGCTCCTCGCCATTAGTGAGCCGTGTAATGTGCTCAAGCCTTCAGGCCCACGTGATAAGGCTCCACTTTCCTCTTTTTCTTTTTCCCTGAGAAAGCCTTCTTGCACAATGTCCATTTTTAGCACAAGCTGGAGCTGGATCAGATGCCTCACATGTGGTCTCTCTTCCCCAAATGGGAAAATCAGCACTTTTTTTTCTCCAATGTTTAAACTACAGGCACAAAATCTGAAGATTAAAAAAATTTTACTAATTTCCTCTTTCCTTTTCTGTCCTTCTGTGCTACATTGGCACAGCCATCCTCATCCACTCCTGTAACTCTTCTTTTATTTCACTGGCTAACTGTGTCGGCTAAAATGAAAGATTATGAACTACAAAACCACTGGCTTTAGGACAAAAAGTGATCATCTGGGATCAGAAGACATCACAATACGTATGAAGACAATATAGAATCGCTTCTGTGGATGTAGAAAACACTTTGGGAAAAGAGATTTTTTCAAAGGCTTTTTCAAGACTCTTCCCTGTGGGTATAATGGGGTATCCTCCAATTAACTGCTGTGGAATCAATTAAGTTATTGCTCAATGCTTCTGGGGAATTCCAAACAGAACTGGCAAATGTTGGAGATAAAGCACTGAGCAGATGGACTGCTGTTGGCTCTGAGATGCCAAACATATTCCTGCTCATTACCGTCAGAAGACAGTCAGCCTTCTGGGACAAACACCTCAACTCTCCTGCTCACATTTGTGTAGAACCACAAGGATGCCTCTGCATAAGAGGCCCCACACACCAGTGGGCACCGATAGAGAGCAGCCCCTGCCTCGCTGCCCTCCGCCCTCCTGAGCATCGTGGCTCCCGAGACAGACACTGCAGACTGGTCAGCATGGCTGTGCCAGCTGGTCACAGAAACAACACATAACCAGGTGCTTCCCAAAACCTCTGGCTATTCTGGTTATTTTCAGCTCCTCTATGGCTCTTCTCAATTATAGTGAGAACAGTGATCCATGCTCCAGCCTGCCACGAAGACTGAGCTCACCAAAGCCCTGGGCAGAAGTAGAGAAGCAGCTGAATTTCACATGCTTTCCTACATCTGAATCATTCAACACATCAGTTTGCCAGCCATTAGTGACCATTTGAGTGGCACTGCTAGCAAGTGCCAGGTCCTCGGCTGTCCCCCGCATCCCTCAATCCCGCTGCACACAGAGGTGACCCTGCACCCGCCACAGCAGTGACTGGTTCTCTTACTCTGAGATAGCTGTACATGCAGATGGACATCCAATTCGTGAGCATCTTCTCCACCACAGATTCTGTCCTCCTCAGCATCAGCTTGGGGTTTTTGGAAGCTGAAGCATCTATTAGATCCACCAAAAGGTCCTTCATGATACTGGTGTAATACTCCAGTTTCCCATGCAATGCAATAGTGAGCAGGGAGGCCAGGTTACACCTGAAACACAGAATGGTACAGGACTCAAGCCCCAGTCCAGCAAGACTGAACTGCTGACTGGCACTAAAAAACCCAACACACAAAGGCAGTCTTTCAGACAATTTTCATGAGCCTTCTTAAGGGTGTTAGAAGTTCCAACCCCCTTTCAGTGGTGCAGGATCTCAGGTCAGCGTGCACCCTCTTACGGGTCAGCCAAATGAGTGAGCGCTCTTCAGGGCTTATGGCCATCCATTTCTAACAGAACAGAGTAGGCAAGTGTAACTCAACTGTCCACTGAAACACACAGCCCCAGACACTGGCTGGATTGCTTTGGGTTACGAATAAATTGGTCTCCTCCAGCTGCCAAGTGTTTGGTTCTGAAGCTCATACCTGTCTCTTACAGCAAAGTCCTTCTGTTGCTCGAGAGCGTGGACAAACACGATGAGGAAGTGCTTGTTGTTGAGTAAGGTGGAGAACAGAGAAATTCCTTCTTCCATGTTGGGTCTGCAGTTCTCAGGAATCTGAAGAAAAATTTAGAAAGCAGACTGAGAAGAGCCTGCTTGTTGTTTTCCTCCACATTTTATCCCTCTTGACGGCAGGGATGCCCCTACTGAGCACAGAGATACTAAGCAGAAGAGCCCCTCCTCCCTCTGCCTGATGCAGCCAGCAGCTTTGCTGGCAAGGAGCACACAGCTGGGCCAGTGGCAGTGGCCATTCCATTCTGTTCACCACTCCTGAGGACACCTGGAGCACTGTGGCCACTCTGGGGCTCCCCACTGCGAGACAGATGGAGCAAGTGCAGCTGAGGGCTGACAAAACAATTACTGGGTGTACAAGGAGAGATGAAGAGGGCTGGGTTTAGTCAGCTTTCAGAAGTTCTAGAGGGAAACCTCACTGCAGCCTCAGGGTTACAGAGCTGGGAAGGATCCCAGAACAATGCTTCTTCAGGAGAGAGCAGATTCACAGATCTGCCTTCTTCAGCCAGCCAAAGCTGATCCAGTGCTGGTCTGTGTTAATGGTTAGCAACACCCAAAAGCATTTGTTCTATTAGTGGGTTACTCACCTTCCATTCCCCCACCAGGAGTGGATGTGTTTCCTGGACCTGGGAGCCCACCTGTGAGCTGAGCTGCTGGGCTGGCAGGATGTAGCACTCCTCATAGAGAGAGGAACACTGGAACCAAGCACAGTGTTAGCGGAGGGCACTGCACCCGCCAGGGGACTCCCTGTGTGCTCTGCACCTCAGGGGAACAAGATGGGAAGGCATGTCATCAGGCCTAAAACCACCCATCTCCCAAAGACGTGCATGGGGCTGGCTTATGGAGCCTTGAAACACTTCGCAAGAGCCTCCCGAATGAGCAAACACCACAAGGATGGGGGGAGGCAGACGTCTGCACAGACACAAGGCTGTTAGGGCAGGGAGACTGCAAATAGAGTAATGTGACAGCTAGAAAACTCCCAGAAGAGAAAGCTTTACAGAAGACTAAATCAAAATAGAGGAGTTCTGGGTGTTTCAACATATGTAACTTTTAAAACAGATGGGAAAAATGTTTAAATCTCTAGCATTCATATACCAGCCTGAATCTTAAAGCCTCTAGTGTGCAGAGATATGGAGACTGGGTAACTGAAGGACCTGAGTAATAGCTACTAATGAAACACTCTGCAGTCATAAATCATCATCTCAGTGCTCAGCACCAACACGCAGCTGCCTTGGGGGTGAAATACAGCCGCAGCGAAGGGCGCACACCACGCAGCGGAGCAGCCAGTGACAGCAGTGACGGCACCAGTGCGTCTGCTGCGGCTCTGGTAAGGGGCTCCGGGCAGACAGATTGGAACTGGATGCCCAAGGGACATCTTACTGGGAGCACCACGCACCCAGCCTTGGACAGGGAGGAAGGGAGAGACAGAGACATCCAAAGAGCTCCTGAGGACTGGCCGAGCTGCTGGGAATGCTTGGGGGCACCAGGCATAGGACAAAAAAGCCCCTCTCCCAACGGCAGATTCACCCTTCAGCCACCCTTCAGCCTCTGCTGAATGGAGTGGGGTGACACTGGAGCCCTTGAGGAGGAGTCCCCAGCACTTTGCTTGTGTGAGAGCTCTTTCAGAAGAGGTGTGCAATGGCCCCAAACAGGCAAGCTGGAGCAATTCCTGGGACAGTTGCCGCCAGCTTCTGTCATGTGCGAGCAAGCCCGATCTTGTACGACACCCCAGGAGCTGCGCCTCCACTTTTGATGATAATTAAGGCTGAAATATGTGACAAGTAAATATGTAACAGTGGAATGATTTTGTGACATTGTAAAAGCCCTAAACTGGTTGGGAAGTTATCTGGGAGCAATGAGGCGCCCGTGACACACGCTATCTCCTTACTTTGGGGAAGAATGTCCTGGTGACAAAGTGCTTGTACTCCAGGAAGGGGATCCCCTGGCTGCGGTTTAGCTCCTTGGTCAGGTCTGTCATGTCTGTCTGCAGCTCTGCAAAACCTTACACAAAGAGACCCACAGATGGTGAGAGCCCAGTCCTCCACCAGCTGAGACAGGCTGGCACGGGAAAGCACGGCACGTCTCATCTCTGCCTCCTCAAGCCGTTCCCTTGCGGGGGCTGAAGCTGTGTTTTCACTGAGCAGCACATTCCCATCAGGGTTTAACCACTGTACACCTTGCCCCAAGCACTGACAGAACATTCTCTGCCCCAGGAGCCCAGCCCCAGGGCAGGCTGTTCCCTCAGGACAGGTGGGATCACGGACCACAGGATGGTGGATGCCAACACCTGGAATACTTCTCCCATTGCTCTACGAGGAGTGTGCTGCGGTTTCTGTTGCACCCACGTGGACAGCACACTGACGGTTAGCATGACCTCCAAGTAACGCTCGGACACAGCCAAGGGCCATTAACCCCAGAGAAGCTGGTGGCACTGGAGATCAGTGGCTTGCCCAGGCCACGCAGCAGGACAGTGGCAGAGCCACACTTCCAGCCACTGAGCCTCATTCCCAAACCCTGCCAAAGCTCACAGGCGATGACACAAATTCTCCTACAAACAATTCTATAAACTTCTACACAGCAGAAGGTGAATTGCTTGAAGCCTGCTAACTTGACATCCCCCTCCTAGCCATGGCTCCTCGGCACCCAGACAGTGACTTACCTTTGCGGATTTCCTCCCGGATCTGTGACTCCATCTCCTCCATCTGGAGCAGGGTTTTCTGCCAGTAGCGCTCGGCTCTGCGACTCTTTGTGCAGAACACAAAGAGAGCTGGAAAAGAGGAAGGGAATAAGCCTTTTGGACTCGGGCTTAGGAGCAGCTGCTGCTGGGATCAGAGCAGTTCTCTCTGACACGGGTGCAGAAAGCTAAACCCAGAGCTGGTTTCACACCTACCACCAGAGTGGTATCTGCTCAGGCAGTTGTCGATTATCTGTAAATAAGTAAAACCAGCTGGAATTTATGATCGTGCTGTAACTGTCATCTTCAATTTTGGTCTGGGCTGTCTGTATTCAGCTTAACTGTACATTAATGTGTTCAAGCTGATTAATGAATACAGAATTGAGGATGTTTACCACCTGTATTACAGTGTTCATGTCTGACAGTCTTCCCATGCCTCCAGAAATACGTTTCTAATGATGGGTGGTGCATCTAACAAATGGGGTGCATTACAGCCTTTACTAAAAATAAATTAAATCCTTATTATAAACCCCTCATTTGCTGTGAACTGGCAGGTTTCTTGCCGCACAGTCATTCTGGGCATGTGATGAGCAGGTACCCTAGCTTGAGGACAAAGGTGTGCAGCACAGCTTCCAGCCAGGTGCATACACCTGCTCCAGACTTGCAGCTAAGGATGCTGGCTCTGCTCTTCCCACTCAGCCAGGCACCTGTCACTGCCTGCTCCTGCTAACAGGACCCTGGGATAAGAGCACCCTTGGAATGGTCTGGGACAGTCATGCCTGTGACCAAGACCAGTTTCTCACATCCTTCTTCATTTTGTTTTATAGTAACTACTAAGTGTTTGGGGAAAAGGGTAAGTTTATAAATATCACAGGTTCAAGTAACAGAGTTGAGCTGTGGATCCAGCCAGGAAAAGCTCTGTGCTGCAGGGAGCTGTGGTCCTGGTAACTAGCTGCGTGCCACACTGAGAGTGGCTACCTGCTGCACCCAGACCAGCTTCACGTACTGCACAACTGCAGCACTCAGAGTAACCTTCACACCTCCCATGCAGTGAGAAAACCTTGGCACAGCCTGGAAACACATTGCTCTTTCCCTTACCTACGACAGAGAGGACCAGCAGAATGCTGCAGATAACGATGGACACAATGATTGCGGTTTCTCCTCCCCCAAGGTGCAGCATGGCAATTGTGTAGTTGAACTTTCCAACCTGGATCTGAGGAAGGAGGAGGGAGGAAAAGCAGGAGCTGAGCAGCACGTTGCCAAGGGGCAGGGAGCAGAGGGACACAGGGCAGCACTCAGCAGACCTTCAGCCAAGGACTCACTGACCGTGCTGGCACAGCCTCCTGGGCTGTGCCTTTCATTGCCAGACCTAGGGACTCCGTGTGTCTCCAGGGAGCCCAGTTCCCTTCCTGTGCTCTGGGGGATGCCAAGGCCACACTCAGCAGGCTGTGACGCTGCAGTGGTGTCCTTCCCAGGGCCACCACAGGGCTCTGGTGGCAGAACTGCAGGCCCCCTCATGGCCCCGCTGCACCTGCCCAGAAGAGACAGCCCTTTCCTAGAGAGCCCATGGCACCGTACAAGACTGCCAGGGCTGTCCTTAATAGAAAAGCACTTCCGCCTTCCACTTATCATCAACTTTGTTATGGCTCTGAACAGCCTTTGGACCCCTGCTGCACTACCCTTTCTCCTCCAGAATCAGAACTGCTGCCACCCAGAAGAAGGAGGGTTAAGAAACCCTTAAGTCCTTGAAATACAAATAAACTAAGGGAATAAAAATAAATGAGATCACAGACGAGTAATGATCTTGTGGCTGAAGCAGTGAAAGGGGTGTCAGAAGGTGCTGGCTCTGCTCCCAGCCAGTACTTCTTGTGACAAGCACAAAGCACTACAACTCAGTCCTCGGGTCTCCTGATCTCCAGAAAGGAAGAGGCCAGCAGCACACATCACAGGCTGGCAAGTTATTGGGTGCTGTTTATAAGCAGCTCTTTGGGCCCTCGGGATGAAAGGATTCCACAGCATCATCTGATAAGGAAAACTCATGACCACACAAGGCTTTCGCTTCTGGAAATGTGAGTTTCACTTCTGCCAAGGAACAAGAAGTGAGAGAAACTCGAGAAAAAAAACTTGAAATTAGGAAGGGAAGAGCTGCAATAATCTTATGGTTTTGATTAATCTTTTGATTAATCAAAATTATTCTTTGATTTCTTGTGTCATGGAACACCTCTGGGAAAGGTGCCCACTGGAGTGAAATACCAGCAGCTCTCAGTCACTGGACCAAAGCCATCCCACAAGCAGGATCTTCCCACCACCTCTACCACCAGACACCACGCTGCACACAGCTCCATCCTGAGGGAAATCCAGCCCTAGGTCTAGGAGCATTGGTGAGGGCACGGCTGCTGCCAGTGGAAGGCTCTGAGAGCTTTGGTCTCTACCCTGGCACGTTGTCCAAGAGCCGTGGTGCTGGACAGGGACAGGAGCCACAGCACTACGAGAGCACCTGGGCACGTTCACTCAGCAGTCTCACAGCCACATGCCCAGCCGCAGGATCTCCACTTTTTCCCTCTGAAATGCTGCAGTGAAGTAGCTCTTCAATGTGTTTTGAGTCTTTTTCCCCCCACCAGCTCAGTCTTTCGCATTTTTTAGAGAAAAAAATCATCCCATGGCTGCTGTTTAATTCAGTGTTTAAACTGTTTGGTCCTGAACAAAGATGGGCCTGAAGGTCTTCACAAGCCTCTCTTGTGTATCTGGACAGCTCTGCTCAATACTCAGGCAAGGCCCCTGCACATGCCTGCCCTGCATCATCCAAGCCATTTCTGGAGTGCTACAAGGCAGTGGCCACTCATGGAATGGCTGGCAGGCGAGG
This sequence comes from Dryoscopus gambensis, assembly GCA_013389985.1. Lineage (NCBI taxonomy): Eukaryota > Metazoa > Chordata > Aves > Passeriformes > Malaconotidae > Dryoscopus > Dryoscopus gambensis. The sequence continues at coordinate 101,269 of WEIT01019424.1, read as the reverse complement.
GCCCCAGCCACATCTGCAGGTTTAGGAAGGGTGCAGAGGTACAAACGTAAGCAGATTATTTAGCTGCACATTCATTGCTGGTGCACTCTGAACAGCCTTGTGATATTTAGGGCTGGGTATCATTCTCCTGCTTCCTGGGGACTTGCCCTGACCAGTTTATGTCACACTAAGACTAGCAAACTAAAAAATTCCTTTTCTTCCACGAAGGGATTCCCCTGTTTCTCAGTTCTTACAAAAAAAATTTTTTTTAAATTACCCTGTTTAAAATTCCTATTAGCATGATTCAAGAAATGATGTTACTTCTGCATTTCCATGTTTCCAGTTTGCAACAGAATTTCATACACCTCAGATTGTTGCCAGTAAACTGGACAACCCTGTCAGCGAATCGGTAGTGCATCCTTGTGCCTTTCTCCTGGGCAGCCCAACTCCAGAGCTCCCCAGTTCCCTTCAGCCCTCCTTCTCCTCCCTGCCCATGCCTCCGGCTCCCATCCATCCCCTGCCAACACACAGACTGGGCAGGGGCAGCGGGGTCTGCTAGAGGCTTTTTCTCTCCAGATACAAAGAGCCACAGTCACATCCCCGCCTGGCGATGGGCTGTGTATGACGAGGGGAACTGAGGGCAAGCACAGCAGTTCAGTCAAATCCTCTGGAAAACAGGACAGTAACAAAGTGTGGTGAGTTTGCAGACACAAAGAGGAACAGGAGCCCTGAACGCTAAACTTTTTGCAGTGAGAAAGCAGCGGCCTTTGGCAGCCCTGAGTACTGCTCTCACCCTCCCGGCCACACTGCAGGGACCCAGCAGGGACCCAGCTCGGTGAAGGCTGAACTCTCACGGCCACTCATAGCCCTTCTGCTGGTGGGAGCAGAGCCGATGGCTTAAAGCTGTAAGGAAATCCCCAAACACGTAATGAGGAGCAGGAAATCACTGCAGGTGTCAAAACCTCACACGTCTGAGACCTCGCTGTGCCTTACCAGACCTGACTGAGCTCCCCCGGCGCACAGAGCAGTACCTCAGCAGGCGCTGCAGGCACCCCAGGACAGGAGGTGGTACCCTCACCGCAGCTCGGGGCAGCCTTCACCCCGATCCCCTGCATCCTGCTGACCAGCTGCCCTGTGACAGCTGCCTGCAGGGCGTGTTTTGTCCACCCTCCCACCGGTGCAGCCTTCTGCAGGGTCACCGGGGTGTGAGCTGGGCAGGTCCTTCACCCGCAGGGTTTGCAGCGAGACCCCTCTGCCCCACACGTGGAGGCTCCGCACTCACCGTCACGGGCAGCTGCCTTTCTGAGGAGCTCAGCGACTCATTGATGGAGCAGTGGATGACTTTGTCTGAAACAATCTGGATCTCACACGAGATCAGGCCGATTTTCACCTGGTACTCATTGCTCTCCAGGCCCAGGCTGTCAGGCTCTTTCTAAAGACAGAAATAAAATCAGGATGTCAGGCTGCAGCATAGCAGTTAGAATTGCAATCGATCTTCTTGCTTTACTTTCCATATTCCCTGCAGTTTTGCAGATCTGGGAAGACTCTCCCTCACCAAGGACATTTTTCCAGCACTCCACAGGAAAGCCAAAACCGGGCCATTCCCCATTTTCCTGTTTCCCATTCTTCACTCAGCATGGGGCATAGGATGAACAAGCCCCTCATGGAACCTGGAAAAATCTGCTTTTGATCGGACCTGCTGTGCGTGGAAGATAAGGATGTAATCGCCCATCTGGGAGGGGGGAAGGATGTACAATGGAGGGGACAGCCAGGGGATGCGCCTGCAAAGCCTGAGAAAGGGGGAGCACATTTCTGGAGCACGTTGCAAACAATTAGGATATCCTGCAGCAAACAATGGCCTTTGAATTACTATTGCTCATTGTCCAGGCCGCTGCACCCTGACTTCCTTGTGAGCTGAGCTGAATTCAGTAGCCAAAGAGAAGAATGAATGATCTGTTTCTGCAGGAATAAACACCTATTGTCAGGCCCTTCTGCAGCACCTGCCTGGTTTCAGACCAGGGCATTGTCATTCTTTTCCACGTTCAGTATTTCATTTAGCCCCCTGCTACAGCACCCTTCCCGGGCAGCTCTCTGGCATCATGCCTCAGAAGGCATCCCAAGACCAGGCTGCATCTCCTGGGGTAGAGAGATGCACAAGCTGCAGGCTGAGCCAAAATCACCTGCTCCTGCCTCTCCAGTTCCCATCCATCCCCTTCTCTCTCCTGTGTCTGTGGACAGTCACTGTGCTGGTACTTAGGACAGACGAGCTGCCCAGGGTGGAGATGGCAGCATGCAGAGAGAAACAGAGCTGTAACAACCACCCTCTTACATGTATAACCAGAGTTAAGGGCTCGCCAGGATGGTGCTTGATCCACTTCTCCTTCTTGGCTGTGGAGAACTGGGGGTCAGCATAGTAGCCCAGGCTGAATTTGCTGATGTGCAGGGCCTCCTCGGAGTACACCTCCTCATCCAGAGCTGAGCAGTCGTCCGTGTAGAGGTGCCCATTGAGGTAGAAATCAACGGGGGCCGGCTTGCTCCCCACAGTGATGTTGGAGGCAGCTGGAGAGGGGCAGGTGATGGCGGTGTCAGTGTGAACCTTACAGCGCTGAAAGCAGGAGAGTGTGAGCATGTCAGAACCTAGCACCACGAGCGCTCCCAGCCCATCCTGAGGCGTGGGCCAAGGCCTCAGCTTCGCAGCCTGGTCACTCTCTGGCAGCAGGCACGCAGCCCTGCTCCATCACTGGGCCACACCCGGCCATGACACCCACCGTGTGCTCTCTGCCGATGCCACGGACAGCCATGGACACATTCTGGACCAGCCCAAAACCTCTTCCTTCCAGGGTGATGATCCTGCCCCCGCTTTGAGGAGAAGGGAAGAAAGAGAGGGTGACTGCAGAGGACAGTGCAGCAGTGGGATGTGATGGCTGCATCTTCCTCCTGTAGTTTTCTCAGAGATGTTTCCAGGCTGCCTGAGCAGAAAATGTGACCCAACAGCCAAAGTCTTCTTCCTACTTACAGCAGAGATCCACACAGCTACCACAGTATCAGGGAAGACAGGAAGGAAGGAGCAGTAGATGCTGTGGTGGAAAGAGGGGGAGCCTCTTCCAGTATCAGTGAGCTGTCCCCCTTACTCCCACTGCCCAGAAGAGCAGCCTCTACATGCCAGGGTATGCTGCAGGCCTCCTGGCCACTGGCCATGTGAGTGGCCTGCAAAGCGATGGCCAGGAGACATCCCCTGCCCTTGTCCCTGTCCCTGCCTTGCAGCAACCCACAGAGAACCATGAGACTTGCAGAGGGAAAAGTCCCTCATCCTGCATCTTCCAGGAACTTCTGATTTAGATTAAAATGTGAAAGTTGCTGTGTTTTGAACCTGCTTGGGGGGAAATGCAACACATGGGCCTCTCACTGTGCAGTCAGCTAACAAGAATAATGAGCAGCCCCGATGTACACGAGGCAGAGCAATGGCTGGAGAACCATCATCACTCACCTGCACCCTAGATCTACCTTCCCCTTCCCCCATAACACATTTGACTTGTTTGAAGTATTTGCCAGGGAACAAGCAAGACTCACAAATCCTATTATCTGAAGAGCACTCCAGGCACAGTGACTTTGGGCACGAGGCCCCAGGGCTCTCTGAAGCCTGGGGATATCACCAGGAAGTTATGATCCAAGTTTCTAACTAGGAGCCTGTCACATCTGCAGACTAGTGTACAACTTTGGTATTGGTTTAGATTTTGGTTATATGGATTCTTTTATCAATATGGTAAGAGAAATCAGATCCAGCTAAACTTTTACACAAGTTATTGACGCCTCATGGTCAACAGCCCAGCAACGTGCTGAAGCAGTCGGACTGCACAAGCCACACCAGAGGCTGGAGAGAGCCTGCAGTTACAGTCCCTGTTCTCTGAAATTTGGGAACTGCTGTAAGTACCAAGGAAGCAGACTAAGGTGACTGAGAAATACCCCAGTGGTTTCCTTTGTGACTACAGGCAGGACATTCTTTCCTTGTCTCTTTTTAGACACTGCTCTCGCCACTCAGCAGTTGGAAGCCTGCGAGGGGCTGAGTCACAGCTTTGCCTTTCCCCGAACATTCCCACAGCCTGCAGCCTTGGCATTGTGCTTGAGAACAGAGGGGCAGCTTTGTTCCAAGGAGATCAGACCACCAGAGCCTGCTCATGCTCGCCCTGGGCATGCTGCTTTCAGCGATGTCCTGCCGGCACAGCTGCTGGCCTCCCAAATTTCCTAGTCAGCCCTGGGTTTTTCAGGCTCCACAGGTGAGGAGGGTGGTATTTCACCACGGTATCCAAAGGAACAGAAGCCTGAGAACTCCACAGAGATGTGAAACTAAAAGCAGCACACTTTAAAAATTAAATACTGTGACCTCAGGGAAGGTTGAAATCCAAACTTACAAATCTCATCTATCCTCCAGCAGTTTTACTGCCAAGAAAAATCCTCAGGGTCTCATAGAGCCCTCACCTGGGGCTCCCCAAAGCACTCACCAGGTGTGCACAGTATAGTTACCAAGGCTGACATTTTTCCACTCCTAAATGCATCAAAACAAGCTATGGACAGTCCTGGTGTGTGAGACCTCTTCTACTCCTGTGCTGGGGTTACCCTGGAGCACCCCAAGAATAAGCTGAGGCACCCTCTATACCCATCCAGCCCAGGGCTGAGAAGCTCCCTTCTCCTGGCAGGACCCTCTTCCCCACCTCTCCCAGCTGGAATTGACCCTCTCTATCACAGCTGTCTCAGCTAGGGCAGGATCTCACCTGATCTGGCTCTTTTTGGGGTTGATGTCTGATATAACTGGGTTCTTCTCATACTTGAAAGTGATGTTGTGGCTGGCACAGGACTTGTTCTCGAACTGCACACAGATGGGCACAGCCGCGGTGAGCTCGGCAGCGGGCATGGTGCAGGTGATGGTGCTGTCGGTGCGGCTGCGGGAGGACAGGAGGGGCGAGCTGCGGGGAGCCGCGGCCGAGCCAGACGCTGCAGCCTGGCCTGAGCACCCCCTGGCAGGCAGGCGGCAGCCACAGATGACAAGGAGCTTCCAGTCCCGTGCCAACTACCTGTTACCAGGCCTGCTGACAAGCAGCTCTCAGCACACCCCATCCCGGCTGCTGGGCAATGCCCCAGACAGAGAGAGGGGAAGGGCAGGCAGGGGAATGCTATTCTAGCATGCAGTGGTGCCCCCCACCAAAACCCTTGCTCTGCCTGACTTCTTGGGGGACAATACCAACCTTCCAAATGCTTTGGCTCTTGCCACTACTCCAGTGCCAGCCCCCACCCCTGCTCCCACCTGAGGTCAGTGCACTGCTTGGAGGAGTTGATGAGGACACGGAGCTCTGAGCCGACGTCCAGCCTGCTGCCTCTGATGGTCACTCTTGTTCCTCCTGCCTTCGGGCCATTCGGAGGAGCTATGGACTGCACCACAGGAAGCTAAAAACAAAGGGGAAATCTGTTTTCCAGCCTGGTAAATCTGCAGCTGGATATTCCACACTGTACATGGGAATTGATTCAGACCATGTAAGTGTCCAGCACTGTGAGGCTCGAAGAGCAGCACAGCAAAAGCTTTTGCTGGCACGGTTTCAGAACAAGAGAAGCAGTACAAACACCAAGGAGCGAGATCATATAAAACCTCTGTGACTCTCTGTGGTTCCTAAATACTGGCTGTAAATGAAATATGGAGCCAAACGGGAGCCCAGGATCCCACCATTCTCTTCAGATTTCCATCAGGAGGTCCAGAGCCAGTGACAGCTCAAGGTCCATCATTAAAAGGAAATTTCTCACTCATTCCCTCACTCATCATCTCAGCCCTTCCAGATCCATGTCCTCCTAAATGCAAGGATAATGTTAAAGCCCCACTGGATGATGGCCTTGAGATCGGTAAAAATGGCCACCTGGGTTTAGATAATTGAATATCAAACCCCTGCTAAGGAAGCTTCAAATCTGCATCTCCTGAGGCAACAGGAACTGAGGGGGAAGTTACTTTGCCCCTTGCCATTTGCGGCAGAAACGAGCGTGTATGTTATCCGTGTTTGCAGCCCCTGGAAATGTTCCTGAGATTCATGAGCTGGAGGCTTTGATAACTCGTGCGGCACTGAGCCCTCTTGTCTGCTCACAGGCACCCCAGGAGAGGCTGCTGGCAATGTCCCTGATCGATTTGAGCAGGACAGCCAGGGCAGAGCAAATGAGGATCTCGAGACCCTTCCACAGGGCACTGGTGACTCCCTCTCAGGCAGCACACACCCTGAGACGGGAGACACACGGGGGCTGGCCCTGCCCACCCCCAGCCCACCCCTCGCTCATGCAGAGCAGACCCACGCAGGCAGGCAGGCAGTGGAGTGCAGGCTGACATCTTGCCTGGCAGTCCCTGCCACACAAACCCATGTATTAACATCTACCCTTGCCCTTGCCCTACACTCAGATGGCTTTGCTCCTCTACAACCATTTCCTCTGTTGGTTCTGACCTTCGCCCATTTCCACTGGATCCGTTTTGCTGATTTGTGTTTCCCTGGGTGTCTGCAGGCAGCTCCTGCCCTTGGCCCCTAACCCACATATTCATAAGTGCAGCTACAGCATCAGCAGAGAGGTTTATTCCTGTTCCTCAAAGCCCTTCCCTGTAGCCAGGGCCAGTGGCTGCTGCTCTTGGTGCACTGCCAGCACCAATCACCTCCATTGCAGCTTTGGCAAATCCAGCTCATCCACAGCCTGCTATAATGTCCTGAAGAAGCCCCTCCTTCCTCCTCAGCACAATTACAGCTGAATTCTGTCTCTTTTAGACATGTATAATGCGGACTTTGAAAGATATAGCACGCAAACAATATTTGGTATTTCATGAAGAACCTTCTTTGGAAGGGCAGTTCTGAAAGTCTTTTAAACTTTTCCAGGCAAACTGTATCAGTGCCCAAGCTCAGGTCTCACCAAGACCAGCCTTAAATGGTGTAGGCTACTCCACTGGCATGCCATCAGATGTGAGAGAACCAAGGAAACACGAGTGTTGCTTGGTCTGCAACTGGTGTGAAAGCCACTTTCAGTGTGACACATCTCCATCACGTAGTGTACCTCCCCGGCACACATGCACAAGGCAGGGCACTCCCTCATATCTGCTCCAAGCTTTGCTAAGACAAACAAGACAGACAGAGACAGACAGAGAGACAGCAGCTTTCGACTGTGCCATGGCAGCTCCTCTCCCACTCCAGGGAGGGCCCTGCTCCCTAAGCTTGCCCAGGAGCTGCTGGCACAGGGCTGTCATGGACCCAGGCTGAGGTCAGGGACTGGCTTTGTTCAGCATTGGTGCTTCCACAGGTGTTTCCTGAGAGGCTTTTCCTCGCATGTTAAGAGCTGGTGAAGGAGCCGCCCAGCTCTTTCCCACTCCCCGGGCCCCTCTCCCCTCTGCCAGCCAGCCAGCAGTGGGGGATGTGCCAGCTCAGCACACCATCCGGAGCATCCCCAAACCAAGGAACTCTCACTGGGTCACATGCCACCAGTGGCACCTTCATCCACTTCCAACTGCTGGATCTCAGGGGCTGTTGGGATGTGAACCTGGACACCTGGAAACCATGGAAATAGGATCTGGGAACTCCTGCTGAGACTGGCCTGGCAGTGCCATCACCTCACCAGTCTCTCCCCATGCAGGGTCAGGCCTGGCTCTGCTAGGGGCTGGGATGTGCCACACCTGTGCTGGCTGCATGCTGTGTGCCCCTCCCTGAACTAAACACCCAGCCTGTCACTGGCTGCAGGGTGGGAGAATTGCACTCCATGGTCTGCCCCAAATTTCTCGTAATGGCCACCAGGAATCAAAGTGTTTCCTGGGGCTCCAAGTCTCCTCCCAGGCCAGCAGCTTGCAGCATGGGCTGTCCTGCCCCAGCTGAAGCTGCAGTAGAGGCACAAAGGCTCCAAGCATTCCACGTGCCCTCAGCACCCGACCAGCGTGGCTGTCTGTGAGTACTGTCCTGCCAAGAATGAGGTTCATGTAGGGAAGAGAAGAAATCCATGGATTTCTCTCAGGTTTATAGAAATGAAAGCTATCTTTGTAAGACAGCACAGCACAAAGCTGTAAAGGGCTTTTCACTGTACAATGACATGGGGTTAGCTTCAGTCTAATCCTTACACATTAATTCATGCAAAAATTAACACAATCTCGGCAGCAAAAATATCAATTCTAAATAATGTGAGTTCATGGAATGTAACTTACACAGCACAATGGGACTTCACAAGTCTCAAAAAATCTCATAGGTTGTAACAGCACTTCATCAAAAAAGGCAAAGAAAATGATGGCTCTTTTTTATAGCAGGAGAACTGTCAGTAAAGCTGGGACAAGATACACCCTCGCAAGAGCTGAGTCTGGCAGCGTGGCTGTGCCACCAACATCCTGCCGTGGTCCTGCCACACCCCACACAGGTAACCACAGCTGAGGCAACACCTCAGTGGCTCCTTGAGGACCCTCAAATGTGGAGTAATTGTAGATCCTGTTTCTCAGCCAGCTGCAGAAGGTGTGGGGAGCTGCAGACTCACTTTAAGGGGCACAGGAATCACCAAAAAACACTCAGGAGACAGCCACTCACCACATAGGAGTATCGTTCCCTGGACCTCCCTTCCCGGCTCACGTTAACCGTTACCACATCCGAAAACGCCTCCTGAGCCTCCCCAGTCTGGCACACGACTCTGCAGATGGATGAGGCACATAGCAGCAGTGCCAGTGGCAAAGGGCAGCAGCCGCTGCCCTGCGCCTGGCCGCGGGGACAGGAAGGGACAGGCATGGGCAGGGGACATGCAGGGGTCGTGGTCCCTTCTCCCCAGCTCCCCCAACTCACATCTCAGAGACGACGTATCTGTCGGGCAGCGGGGCGCAGCGCACGCTGCCCACCCAGATGGCGCCGAGGATGTCGCTGAAGCGGCGGCCCAGGTTCCTCCCGCGGATGGTCAGCAGTGTGCCCCCCTCCAGAGGCCCACGCAGAGGCTCGATCTGCAGCACCAAGGGGCAGGTCATAAAGTCAGAGCATCACAGGATCCCAGAATGGTTTGAGTTGGAAGAGACCTCAAAGATCATCTAGTCCCAGTGCCCTTGCCATTGGCAGGGACACCTCCCACTAGACCAGGTCAGGGGAGAACCAGGAGCTTCTGGCCTTCATCCCTGAGCCAGTCCCAGTGCCCAAACACCCCTTGAGCCCTGTGAAGCAGACAGAATCACTCCTCACACTCCTGCTTGCCCACTGCTCCCAACACCACACTCTCCTTGCTCTAGCTTGGCAGAGGAGAAACCATCACACTTCTGTGCTGTGTTGGGCAGCGGGGTTTGGTCAAGGATCACTCCAGCTGCAAACACATCTGGGAAGAAACATGCTTTCTTCCACACCCCAGCTTTGAATCCATCTCCTACACCACTGGTTTCACCCGACAGCTGCTGCCCCCAGAGCTGTGAGGGGACAGGATACTGGCGGTGACAACATCCCAGGGTGCTGGTTGTGGTACCATGACAGCACCGTGAGGGGCACCCTCACACAGAGAGAGCGTGAACCTCAGCAGGGGAAACAAATCCCTCCAAGAAGAAATGGCTCTTTCCCCTCTGCATAGGTAATGGCACACACAGCCAGTGTAAGGCTCCTGGTGGCACCAGGCTTGGTGCCCCCTTTGCCGGCTGTGCTGCCCACCTCCAGCAGGGCTCTGTGAGGGCTTGTCTGCTCACGTAACTCCAAAGGGTTTGGATTTACCAGCTGGTATCTGCTAAGGAAATAATGACAGACTTGGTAACACTGCAAAAACTGTCGTTTCCTTCCATTACTTTCTGGGGAGGCTGATAAGACTTGATGAGTGTGGGAAAGACAGGCTCAGGGGGAGCACCCTTCTCCCAGGGTGACAAGAGGGAAGCAGCAGGTGATGGGCATACTGCAGCTCCTACATGCAGTGTTACAGCACCCATATCAGTACATGTCTCCCTAAGAGCAGAAACCCCACACATTTGTCAGCATTAGCTGTTTGCCTCTCCAGCTTCTCCTTTCCCAGGGATGCCATTTTAAGGTCTGGTCTATGTATTCTCTTTGCCACTTGTCAGGGACCAATTTGCTGGCTCCTACCATAGCTCTAAACAGAACCCAAGGTCCAAAAGTCTCCAATAAACATTCCCTTAACTACAATTAAAATAAAACTCATTTCAAAATGCAGGATGCCCAAAGGCCCCTCTGCCACTCCTAATCTCAGCAGAACTGCAGAGCTCACGTGCCTGGAGACAGGGCTCACAATTACATTTCAGTCATGCTCTATTAAATGCTATTCCTGAGAAGGATACTTCAACCAATCCTACATATCTTTCTTGCTTTTACCAACCCCAGGAACTCTGGGACATTTGGATTGTGCTGCTGTTGTTTTTCCCACTAACATGATGAAGACTAGATCCTGTCACTGGGAAGATGTCCTTGGCACCATGTGACTCAACAGCATAGAAAGTGAATAATTCAGTGCTGGTCTTGACCCCATCCTGTGCCAGGAACAATGCACAGATCCTCCTCTGCCCCAGGCAGGACAGCACGGCCAGGCCCAGCCCTTGGCACCACACGCCACGCCACGCCACGCCACGCCACGCCACGCCACGCCACGCCACGCCACGCCACGCCACGCCACGCCACGCCACACACGAGCACCCTCCACGTTTTGCCTTTGGGTCTTACCTTCCGGATCTCAGGAGGTGGACAGACTTCAGAGACCTGTGGAGGCTCGGTGTGCAGCCTGCAGCTGGAGCTGCTCTCACTCCAGAGGCAGCGGTGCCCCAGGTCCTCCCTCCCCAAGCACTGGGAGCAGTCGGCACTGCCAGTTGCGCAGTTGTACACCTCCACTGAACCACCAGAGACAACAGACACCATGAGCTCCAGGCCCGAGGCGCTCACAGCCTTGCTTAGCCTCAGGCAATCAAACACACATGGCCCCTCCCGCTCCCACCACCTGCCGGCACTTTAATCCCAGTAAAATCTGAAATCCAGTGGATGAGCAGAGCAGTGTGCACAGTGAGATGAGGCGGCCCTTGGCTACCAGCCTGCAGGTTGCCCAGAAGGCCTGCGTGCTTGTTCTCCCTGCTGTATAGTTTAGCACTTTCTTTTCCTTTTTCTCCCGTTTGAAAAACAAGCAACACCCAAACTTGGAATCTTTTGTCAGTCTATGCTACGTTTCCAACTCTCAGCATCCACATGGGAAGCTGCTTGGTGAAGTTGGCTCCATCCTGCCAGCAAAGCAATCACATTGCTTCCACGTTGACAAAAATGGGGTGGTTTGTGCTTTGTACAGTGCTTACAGTTCCTTTCCCTCCCCCTGTGATGACAGGCTCCTTTCATTGACTTTTCCCTTCAGATTTGCTCAGCTCAGCTTCCATATATTTTTCTTATGCTGCCTTCACATCTCCATTAGCTGGTGCCCTGGCTTACATTTCCTCTCCAACCTCAAGACTTCTGCTACCGCAGTGTGGGTATCCACAGAGGTAACAGTCAGAAACGCTCAGGAAACATGGCTTTCACACCCTTTTCCCCAAAGGAGACTTTGCAGGAGTACATAAAACACATAAATAGTCACATTTGGCACATTTGCTCGCAGGAGCATCTTAAGGCATTTCATGAGCGACTAATGAGTCCCTCAGCCTCAACGCTCTGCCGTGCTGTGCTAATGAAACAACATCAGCACCAACACTCTGCCTGTGCCATGCTAACAAAACATCACCAGTACCGAGGGTCTCTCCTATTCTTCACACAAAAAAAGCTTATTCCACGTCATCTGCAGTCCCCCCAGGGAGTTACGCTGGGTGGTTTTCCAACCAACAGCAGACCTTGTATGCATTCAATGGACTATCAAAACAGAATGTGCAATAAAAACTAATAAATATTGAAATAATAAACACTAACATCAATTATTTCATTAAAGACATTTTTATAAAAGACGCCCATATTTGTCTGGCAGATCTCTGTCTCTGATGCAGGGCAGTCTCTCTAAGTGACTCACACCAGCCTGAGCAAGGCGAGGAGGAGCCAGAGCAGCCTAACAGTCCCGTCGGAACTCCAAATACTCTGGCCAATTCCGATAGATGCAAACACGGCCTATGTAAACGAGCTCCTTCTCCATGCAGGAGGAGGGGAATTCCACCACACTTTTTCTGCTGTGGTTCCTGCTCCCAGCACCACCCACACAGAGAACTGAGTCTTCTACACAGCCAAAACCCAATGTCCCACCCTCCTCTCCTCAGGGTTACCACTGTATCACAAAATTACACCCTCTTCTTTCTGCAGAGAAACCAGATCTCGTGCCTGCCCATGCTGGTATTCCCAGGTATTTTCACTTTGCAAGATAATCCTCCTTCACTCACGGGGGTTTATCATGGAGAAGCCTTTCTATCCTGGTCACTGGTGGTTGGTGCTTGTGTCTTTCTCCCTGTCACAGCCATCCTTTAAAGGAAAGCTTACTTCGGGCTCTCCTTCTCCTCTGCACCTCTGCTACAGCTGCTGACACTGGCAAGAGGCAAAGGAGCCGGGGAATGCTGCCCCCAGCCAGAGCCCGTGGCAAGGGCCACTGCCAAACCTCTGGCTACAGAGAGGGTGGCAGCTGCTGTGCAAACCTGGCTCTGCAGCCGATCCACGGGCCTCGTCCTGTCTGGGTACCGTGTCTGAGCCTGACTGCCTGCCTTCCTCAGCTTGCTGATGTAGCAAGGGCTTTTTTGGGAATCCAACCACTCTTCCCAGAGACAGAGAGCAGGCCAGGGGTGAAATGTGCTTACACATTTTATTCCTTCTCAGCAGAGGAAGCGAAAAGAAGGACTTAATTTTCACAGTGTGTGGAACCTTGATGCCATGCTCCTGTGAGAGCTGAGGAAAGAGCCCTGCCCTATTCCTTCTCTCCCCCAGAGGAACTCCTCTCCAGCCCACATCCCTGCTGTGACTGAGAGCACCACTGTCACCTGTGCCATGCACCACTGGCAGTGAGCTGCCTGCACTTCTGGGCGTGGCTTGACTTTGCCTGGCTGTAGCAGGGGTGTCGTGGGTGCCAGTCCGGGCTCTGGGCTCACGTTCATGGGGGGAGACTCTGGGTAAATGTGCTTTTTGCATGTGCCCAAGAGAAGGAACTGTGCTGTGCCCAGTGGAGCCGTGGTCTCTCTCCTGCAGTTATAAACTCTGCCCAGATTTGAGAGTCATTCAAGCCAACCAGATGAGAGGAGCATAAAAATATTTTCAACTCAGACCTGTCATCGTCTCCGGACTGTCGATAAATCTGTCTGGTCTGTCCTTCAGCTGGAGGTTCACTGGGAAGTGATGGCTTTTTTCTGATGTGTGGAGCTGCACACAAAAACCAAACGAAAACTTACACAATTTAGTAAAATGGGAGATTCCACACACACACTACATGGATTAACCTTCCTCATGAGGCTTCTTTGACCACTGCTCCTCCAGACACGAGGGTCTTATCTTTAGCAGAAGAAGTGGGACAGCTGTTTTATTTTAATCATTTTGCTGAAGTCCCGGTAAAGGGCACCAGGACACAGTGCACATCGTGGTGAGCACACAGCCCTGGATTGCTGCTATTTTTAGTAGAAACAGACAGGAAAATGAACAGCCTGGCCTGTCTGCACATTCTCAGTGTGGGGCTGTGATACAGGTGACGTGATGGAAAGTGCTCTTCTCCAGCTTTCACTTGCAATATTGCTACTGGTGAAAGCCCAAATGTTTGCTGCATTTTGCAGGTGCAGTTTGCCCTCTGACAACCACACACTGCTTTCCAGTGAGTATCACAGCATTTTCTCAGGCCAGTTCCTTGTTCAAAATAAAAGCTACAGAAACAGCAACCCTGAAAGGTGGCCAAATTTTTTGCCTGAACTGAACTCTTTCAATTTAGAAAGGTAAACAAGCAGCTCTTTCCCAAGCCCCAGGGGAGCAGGGGCCAAAGCCACTGCAGATCCCCACGGAACTGGGAATACAGCACCGGTGACACGTCTGCGCCCTGCCAGCATCAGCGCATGCAGAGAGCCTCTTGCCAGACGGGTAAATGCAGGAGTGAGGAGTGGAGGGAAGAGAGCAAGTGGTGTCCCACTACCAGATGGGAGGTTGGGGGTGAGACCCGCTTGGACCTGATCCTCTTCCAGGGGAAGCAGGGCTGGCAGCCTCACCCCTCGACTCACCAGCACATGTACACACTCCACGGCAGAGGAGTTCACCCACTGGGCTTCAAAAGTCCTGTCTGTCCCAAAATGGCACTCCAGAGCTGTCTCCTAGGAGAGGGAAGAAAAGGGCAGAATGGCTGCAACAACTGTTTTGTGCAGTTCTCCACCTGTCAGTCAATCAGCAGGGTCCGTGTCCCACCTTGACTCTGCCACTGGCACCTGCACTCTGTCCAAGCCAAACAGGAGCTGAGTACCCAACACTAAAGGTGCAGATCAGGAGCTGTGCCTGGCCCACAGCACACACACAGACCAGGAGCTGTGCCTGGCTGGGCTCTTGTAACCCCAGCAGCGGGGTACGATAGCTCCTGTGGGCCAGGGTGTGTGGAACTCATGCTGCAGTGCAGACTGAGAGCCAACGTTGTCCCAGGCCACCTTGTCCAAGCCAGCCCAAACCAGTCTGTGATTTGGGCTCAAAGTCACCTTCCTCCTCCTCCTCCAACAACTACACAGAGCAAATCTCTAATCCAAACGAGGACCCAGCTGAGAACATGTTCAAAGACAGACTTCCGTGCTGTTTTCCTGATAACACAAGAATGATATCCTGCACTAAATTATTGCTGTGCCCACATCCTGCAGGAAAAAATTCTATCTCCAAGCAGTTGATGCTCCACCACTACTGAGGTCTAACTATCCTTTGAAAACTGGCAGATCTGATAAAAGACACGGAAGGAAGCACCAGACTCCTGGCAGGCAGCTGCTGGCTCAGCAAACACACAGGCAGAATCCTGCCCAGTGCATCACCTGAGCCCAGGCAGCTCTGCCTGGCTACCCATACCCCTGGCCTCACATCCCTGCCCGTGCAGTGTTCCCGCTGCAGCAAAGGGGTCGGGCCACATGTTTCTGAGGCTCCCCGCTTCAGCAGCACTCATGAGGTCCTCCAGAGAGGAAAGGAGAAAAAATCCTACCCAGCACCCTGGTACAGTGAGCAGAAGGTGGTGGAAGGAAGCCAGACTGCCAGAGCCTCTCCAGCTGCCCCAGAGCAGCAGCGCTGCTGCCCCTTTCCTGCTGACTCCATTTCCTGTGGGTTCCATGCACTATTGCTCCTCCTCAGCCACCTCCAGTATCCAGAGAGGAAGAAGGATTTCTCACTCTGTTTTGCTGATTGCAGAGGGCACAGCCTCCTTCCTAGAAGCCAGAGCTGTGCAGGAAAAGGCCACCCCATCCAGGCACAAAGGTCTGCTCTGCCGCTGTGTGGAGGGCAAGGAGGTGTGGTGGGAGTGGTACCTCCACAGCCCCCGGCAGCACCCCCCAGCACCCCCCAACAGCTCCACCAGCACCTCCAAAACCCTCCTCTCCTGAAGAACAAGGAGCCACTTGGGTGCCCATCATGCTGGAATCATCAGGAGGCACAAGGCAAACCTGGCCCCACGAGCCCTGTTGATCTGAGCCAAAATTACTCAGGGCAGCTTTCTACATACACCAGAGCTTACGCAAGCACTTTCCCAGTGCTCAGCCTCTTTGCCCCAAATTGCTCTGGTTCCTTCTGGCATGCAGCACATCTCAGAAGGCACCATTTGATGTCCACTCCTGCTTTTCACTTTTAGAGCTTGCGTGGCAGAAAATTTCACAAAAAAGACTTTTTCACACCAAACAAGCTCTGCAGTGACAACCTGAAGTTAAGCACTGCTTCCATGCTACACTAAAACAGTGTGGCTCGGAGAGTGCAGGGCTCCTTGCCCACCACTCGGGGCTGTGTCCTTCACTCCTCAGCGTGGGCACCGGGGCCAGGCTGGCAGGCGGTGCTGGGAGAGCACGACAGCAACACGCTCCATGGCGGAGCAAACATCCGCACGGGAATGGGAGGTTTTATTTCCCCCAAACACCTCTCCAAACCTTCCCAATGCCTTTAGGAACTCATTTACCTTAGAGAAAGTTGCGTTGGCCAGTGAGATCCTGATGTCCCGAGATACACCCGTGGGCATCGGCTCCAAAGGGGCAGGTACTATTCGGGGACAGTCAATTTTCTTCTGCTACGTACAAAAATAAGGAAAAAAAAAAACGTTAGCTCAGTGCATGCTGAGCATCCTCAGCAACAAGGAAGAGGAACCATCAGGGTCCTTGATAAGATTAATTTCACTGGGAAGCGGGTACTCCCAGGTGCACCGTGACCGTGTACCTGCACCTCAGCTGCCACCCCGGCAGTGACAGGGCCAGAATGACTCTGAAAGGAGGCACTGCCACCCCCAATGGCAGATCTACCAGTGTGACCCTCTCCTAGCCTCTGCATTGCTCACTCCTGCCAGCAGAGAGTCTGTGTTCCTGGGTCTCCATCCTGCACAGAGGCACTGCAGAGTGCACAGGCTGCTGCATGGAGAGAGGGTATGAAGGGCTTCAGTGAGGGGGCTGCAGTAGCAGGGTAGCTGCAGTGAAAGGCTTAAATGAAGCAGAAAAATGATTTTAAAAGGTCATCTGTCTCCCTACTTTTGTTCTCGTTTTAAATTGACGTCTCAGACACTGGAGCTGACTCAGAATTCCAGCCTATGTGACAAACCCGTCCTGTTCTCTCATGAGATGTAAATCACACTGCCAAACTACAGCAAAAATGAAGCCAGATTCTGCATGGCCCCAGGGTACATCCAGAGTAATGCCTGTGACAGTGGAGCCACTGGGGTAAAAGACAACAAAATCCTTGGTTCATTATGCAGAATCATTTGCAGCAGGCAAGATTTCCTCTCGCTTGCATTAAAGCTTACCCTGCTGTGGCTGCACTGATGCCGGTGCTGCTGCTGCTCCAAGGAGAGGCCAAGCCCGCCCTCCCAGTGCTAGGATGCCTGTTCAGACACATCCCTGCAGCTGGACATGTCCCTGGGACTGGACATACAGCAAGTGGCAGGTTTCTCTCCTGCCCTCCCCAGACCTAGATAGAGGGGTCAGGGAACTACCTGGAAGTGCCTGTTTGACTGTGGAAAAAATGTTTCACTTCTGTCAGGACACTCATTTAACCAAACACAGTCGGTGCTGCCTAAACAAGGAGATTAAATAACAGAGATGAACGTGATCAGGGAAGCAAAACAGCAAAGCAAATGACTGGGGAGACATTTCAGTCCCAAGCCTCTTCCAAGGGAATCAAAAGAGTTAAAACCAAGACAGCTACAACTGAAATTTCAAGAAGACCCTCCCATGGCCTAGTGAGTCCTTGTATGTCTGCACAGCTGGCACAGCTTCCCAGAGAAACACACTTTAGAGGACTGATTAACTTGTCATCTTGCAGCCCCTTCTCCTGCTGTTCACCAGCGACCAGAAATAGAGCTTACAGCTGCCTATAGCCTCCCCATCTGGGTCAGAGGGAAGGGGCAGAATGTTTAAGATGCTGCGGACGGAGCCGTACGATGCTGCTTTCCCTGCGGAGCCATGTGCAGGTGCAGCCGCGCCAGCAGTGGTTTGTTTACCAAAAGCTCCGACTGCACGATGAAAGCACCATGTTTCCAGGGCTACAGAGCACCTCTCATGCAGCTGCTCATGAGATCAGCAGGAGGCACAGAGAGAAAACAAACATGCCCAAGCAGGTCAGCATCCAGCCCAACTGTACCGCTGGAGCAGGAGATCCAAGGAGATGAAGTTAGTCCTTTGCTAATCAAGGACTAGCCCAGGGCAGTCCCCAGGTGACCCTACAGCCCTGATGTCACCCAGTGTCCCTGCTGAGAATGACAGCCCCAAGTCGCTGGGCCGAGCAGCACAGCAGTGCCCAGCAGCACACACAGCACGAGCACCCACTGCCCCGACAGACCAGCACGTGCCAGACCCCTGCAGAGCTCCCCAGGCCCTGGCACAGGACAGACACCCAACAGAAGCAACCATCAGGATGGTTCTGAACTTCCCAGCACCCATCCAGAGAGCCAGAGAAAATGCCAGAAACTGACACCTGTGAAGTGGACAAACAAGAGGCTGCTTCCCCAAAACACCTGGGAATGCACAGGCAGGCACAGCTGATCCCAACACACTGCTCTGTGCTGCTGGGAGATGTCACCTGGCAGGGACGTTTCCATCCCCGTTTCCCAGGGATTCACAGGATCTGCGTGGAGCTGCAACGTGGTGGCTTCAGCTCCACCCCCATGTCCTGCACTCAAAGTTGCCCTCCTCCTCCCCACTGGAGGAGGGCAGATGCCAGGGCTTGCCCTGGGGTCACCCTGAGAGTGAGGGTGGGACATCTGACAGAGGCCAAACTCCTCTCGATGAAGAGCATGGGGAACACTGGATACTTGAGTTAAGAGCAGAGCACTGGTGCAAAAAGGATATTCAATTTACGGTGTAAGAGCTTGGCTTGGATCTAGAGCAGATTGATTGCTAAAAGGCTCATTTTATTTAAATTAACTTCAATTTAAATTTCAGTAGTAGGAACACTCTGAGCCTCTGGGTATTAAAGCTGCAATTTGGAAAGGGGCGATTTTCTCCTCTGGATGAGCAGTGGTGCTCGAGCATGTTATTAACATACAGCAACCTCGAGTCAAAGCTGAGGGAATGGTGGAGTGTGGCTGCATCTTCTTGTACTCAAACGCAGGTGGCCCAAGATGCGGAGAAAGAGCGGCATTGCTCCAAGTATGAGAAGAGATGGAAAGCCAAGAGGTGGAGCCCACGGGAGGCACCAGGACAGCTGAATCCTTTAGCCAGCTGCCAGCCTGCTCACATGTATGCCTTGGTGTGGCACGGTACGGTGCAGCTGCAGCTTACCTGCCCACACACATCCCCCTCCTGAACACCAGCTGAGCACGGTGCCCCAACTCCAGCAGGGCACAAGCCACGGCCAGCGAGTGCCGGCCACTGCTGGAGGAAGCTCAGAGCCAGAGCAGCAGTTTCAGGGGCCTCACCTTCATCCGCAGCGCGTCGTCACACTGGGAGTGGTTGGAGACACAGGTGTAGGTGGAGGGGCACCAGTGACACTTCCACCTGGCTGAGAGGCAGCTGGTGCACCTGAAATGGCAAAGGCATGGTGAGAAAAGCAGAGTATAGGTTGCTTAGAGGAGCCACACCTCAGCTCTGCAACCCATCTTCACACTGTTCAGCCTTTAATGGTCCCTAGAAAAACCTACGGCAGGTGCCGGATTTCCGTCTTCTCTCCCTGGGAGCTGGCAGGGAATGTGGCCAGAGCCCATCAGCCCCAGGCATCCCTGCCTGGCCTCAGAGCACAGCAGACTGGGAGCCATCCTCCCCTGCTTCGCAAAAAATGTTTTTCCTCAAAAAAATGCTCTTTCCCCTCATGTGTCTCTCCAAGGAGCCTGACATGTTGGACCTGATGAAGACTCTCCCTGCTGTTTACACAGATATGGCAGCACTGGCGGGCCCTGTGAAGCCATGGAGGGCCCTGTGGTCAGGTCCTGCTGTTATGCTCCTGAGAGGTGGACAAGTTTTGGTGTGTGGCACTAGAGCCCCCCCCTCAAGCTAATGGGGGTATGTGACTGCTCCCACCCAGGGCTGGAACAAGCAAGAGAGCATGACTCTCCCTTCCCCAACACTTCACAGATGCCTCCACAGATTGCTGGGGAGGCCACCTCTGCTGCTGAAGGGTTAACAGAACAAGCTTTATATAAAAATATTATTCATGTTTGAAAGAAACCCAACATGTCCAGATGGCTTGAGGACCCTCCTCTGGCATCACATCTCCCACGATCCTGCCAAATCCTGCCCAGGCCCCCAGCCACCTACTGGCAGGGGTTGTGCTCCCCCATTAGCCCCACACAGAAGGACCCTCGTCCAGCTTTGTGCTGGCACCCTCCCAGGTTCAAACCACCCCAGCTTTGTCACCCCAGTGCCACCCACGCCCTGCCACCACCCGCCCGTGGTGGCTCCGCTGCCTGCACACAGGGGTCACTTACGCTCTCTTCGGGTAAATGTTTCCAATCCTTTTGCAATCATAGATGGTGAAATTGGCCCGGATAATGTTTTTGTTGTTGACCCGGAGAGAAGTTTCAACGACCACATGGTCTGAGAAAATCAAGCCAAAGAATACTGGGTTGCAAGAGCCCCTTGCTCATACTCACACTCAGTAGACGAGAGACACCCTTGGGAAAACAAGGGCTAAATCTGATTTGTTTTCTCTAGAGCTTCCTCTGAGCTCCATTTCAGAGCTTGGACCAGTCATCCTTTGTCCTCTGACCTTCATCTCTTCCCTCTTAAATCAGCATTTTACATTACTCTCACAGAAAAGAACATTATGACTTTCGGCACAAAATTCCAGCGTGTTATGCAAGTGTTAATTAGCAGATTTAATTATTGTCTTCATGTACAGTTGGTACTAAATTATGTTTTTTAAAAATCTGGTAATTAAAACATGTTAGTTATCATGTTTTAAAATCCCGCTCGCTTTCCCCAAGCCAACAAACCTGCAGAGAGCGGAAATCCCTTTTTTTGGCTGCTCAACACACCATACTACCTTCCCTCCCCCTAAAATGGCTTAATTTTTTTCTTTGCAATTTTGCCATATAAGCACCAGGGAGAAGAAACAATGCCTCTTTCAGAATACGGACAATAAATCAGCACACTGGATTCCAGAAATTCATTTGGACGTTTCTTTAACCAACAATACAGAGCAGTTAATGATCTCCCATTCTTTGGATAGTTTGGGAGAAAAGCAATGCAGCTTTATAAATGGGCCTATGAAGTGGAATTTTCAAAAGGACTAGCTAATTCTCCCCCTACTGAACTCGGCCATCTTCAACAGCACATTCACTCCAGGCTTGAAGGATGAAAATTTAACAAGCACTCAAGTCTGGAATGAAGCATCAAACTTCTCCATTTGAAGCACTGAGAGGAGCTGACTCCACCACTAAGCGGCCAGTTCAGATCTGGTCAGCTCAGCCAGCAGCTCAGCTGACTTCAGCCTCATCCACAGGCGCTCATCTCCTCTGGAGGCAGCTCCATGGAGCCTCGAGATGGGCAAACCCTTTGGTACCACTGGAAAACAGGGGACACTGGACACCTCTGTCTGGGTTTTGACTGCAAAATGGGGGCTAGGCATTCCTAAGCTCCTTTGGGTACCCACTCGCAATTCCTCCAAAACTTCTCCTGAAAGGCAGCTTGTGTTTGAGAGGGAAATTAAACAAAGCAATTGAAAGTATCAATATAAAAAACTACATTATTTGCCCAGGGCTAAAATATTTTTGGCTTAGTACAAACTAAATCTAAAGCAGAAGCTTGAACCAGATAAAAATAAGTACATGAACTGGCATTTAAATTCTGACATTTAAAATAAAAATTGATAGACTTGAAATACTATCAATTCATGTAAAGATGGTGGAACTCCTACGCTTTGGAGTCATATGCCCTGTAAAACAGAAGCAGCTTCGGGCTTTTCTCCCCTGTATGCGTTAACTGCACATACAAATGAAAAAAGAAATAAAGCCTATTAAAAACTGTGTCTACAAAAGTGGTTAGAAGGCAGGCAGCTTGTTTGCCTCTACATACCTTGGTCATCAGGAAATGCTGGATATTTCTCATGTGGAAGCAAACTGCAATAAATAAATTGGTTTACATAATCCCCAGCAACTCTGGCTACCGTGTGGATGTTGTTTCCATAGTCACATGAAATATTTGTTCCATTCAGGTTCGGGATAGTTCCATTTATTTGTATTATTAGAGCCTATATTAGACAAAAAAGTCAGCTATTATTACAGAAAATTATATTTAGAAATTGTCAACATTTTAGAAGCTTTTCAGAGGTAAGCAACTCCAAAACAAGCCCACAGACAGGGTCTGTCTTGAAACAAAGTATTCAACAGTATTTTGATGAAAATCTTTAAAATATAATTAAAATAGTTAAAAATAGCAACAATACAAAACCAGAAAATGAGTTGACTCAGCTGTCTGCAGCTGATTGTCTCTACTTGAAATTTTGTGACCCTCCCCTGTGTGTTTGGTGCAGCAGCTCCTGGTCTTTTTTGCCTACGGGCTCGGCTCTAGGTGTTGTTTGCCTACAGACTCGGCACCCAGCCAGCTCAGGCTCCGCGGTGCAGCAGGTCACCCCCAGCTCCCCAGGAACAGCAGCACGCAGCAGAGCTCAGCATCCCCCTGACCCACATCCAAGCCATGAGAAGCTGTGCTGCTCACGGGAGGAGCGTGGATAGCTACCTGCCCTGAAAGCAGGCAGGGACCCTACGGATGCTGCAGGGGATTGATCGGGTACTGGCATCAAACGCACCGGGTTCTCTTTGTCAATATTGATCTCAGGCTCCAGGATGGTCATGGAGGGACACTGCTGCACTCCTTCACTCACACTCGCCCAGAAGTTGGCCCCTGTGAAGTTGGTGCACTCATGCTGCAGAGAACACCTGCAACGAACAGAGAAACAGCTCATGGTTGATGAGTTTTAAAACAGGTGATAAAAATGTTGAATTCCTTGTGAGGGAAGATCCTGAGAAAATCTTGTGTCTGTATCTTTCTCCTTCATCCATGCAGCTAAGCCTTAACATTTGCTGCTTATGTTTAAAGTGTCTGCTTGCCATGATACAAGCATGTACTCCCACAGCACCAGTGGAGCACCAGGACTGAGGAAGGCAGGAGAAGGCCAGGCTGAACCCAAACTCAGGAGGAGAGGATGACATTTTTTCCAACATCTTCAGTTTGCAAATGTGGAATCTAATTTTGAAAATCCCCTTTTGCGTGTGATTGTTTTCTACTGATAGACGAGATCTGCAGGCGCAAAAGATGGACTTTCACAGGGTGCGGGTTTTCCCAGTCCCATGGTTTGACACCTGCAAGAGATTCGCTGCACTGGCAGGTGCCTGCAGCGTGATAATGCAGCTATGGTGAAATCTTGGCTCTGAAGAACATCCCAACCCTTCGGCCAGATACAATTGTTTTTAACAGCACGTGTTGTGTAAGGAATGGAAAAGACTGTTGGTAGTGTGACTGTGGGGAAATACAAAAGGGGCCAGAAATTCTTGCCCAGGCTTGAGGGCCAAAGGACAGGCTGAAGCGCACCCGCCGTGGCTCGTCCTACCTGGTCTCCATCGTGCACCACCCGCAGTAGGCGTCGGCGGCGGCCAGGCACTCCGTGCACGTCGAGTACTGGCTGCAGGCAGCCACCTTCACCCGCGTCATCTGCACAACAACAGCACAGCTGCTTCCAAACGTGTCCCAGCCCCATAGGAACACCTCGCCCAACCGGGACACACCAGCACAGCCACGAACAGCTGGAGACACGGCACCAGCACCTTGGGCTGTGACACCCCTTGCCCTGGAGCAAACTCCCCCACCACGCCACAGGAGCAGACCCTGGCATGGCTTGGAAGCTGGAGCTGTGCCACAGCCACCTAGCATAGGGACAAGCCCGAGAAGCTGCCTGCTGCTAACTGGGGGCCACCAGAGCCTGTTTAAGCCAGGGTCTGCGAGCCCCAGGACAGGAAGGATGCCCAAGGGCTCAGGCAACCACAGGGTTTAAAGCCGGCTGCGCTGAGCTGGACTGAGCTGAGATGGGCTGAGCTGCTCCTTTTCAGCTGGCGCCATGGCAGGAGCCACGTGATGACCAGGTTACACAGAGTGTGACACTGCACCTTTCAGAGGTGTCAGATGGAGATGGCTTGATAATTTGTCCCTCTCTGAAAAGCTCTCACCCAGACCTGCAGAAAGCTCCTTTCCAGAGACAGCCCAGCATTCTCTGTCTGTTTACACAAAGATCAGAATGCAGCACCACTCTGGGAACCTCGATTTGTAAAAAAATCGAAGTACCTCTAGGGACTCACAGCAGGAGCAGTTGGAAGGGAAAGCATGTGTTAGTTTCTGCTCTCTCCTCCTTTGATCTCTAAACATTTGGGAAGGAAACCTGAGTGGCTTGGAAGAGTGGGGACTGAAAATGTGAAGTTCCAAGAGCCCTGAGCTCCCACCAGGCGAGGACAACCTGGGCTGTGGGCTCCTTGGCCAAAGCCCCACTTCACTCACAGGACCTCGCTGTTCTCCAGCCCTGCAGGGCTCAGCAGTCCCACTCCAACCCTGTCAAGCTCCTGGGGAGGTTCCCAGGATGGTAACTCCACCAAAGAAAAATTAACTCATCAGATTCATTGGAAGAGAAGCAGTCAGAGGAGGCACCACACTGAGTGTTTGATCAGAGGGCACAGCCCAGCCAGGGGCTGAGATGAGACAGTCGGAGCCATCAGCTAAAGAGGCATCCTGGGAGGGGTCTGTGAAATGATAATGACCAATCTGCAGGGAATTAGAGCTTGGAAAATACAAATGCAACATGTAACATTTGTGGTTGTGCATCTGTTTTGACATATTAAAATGTAATTCAGGACAAACCACCAGTGCCTGGAGCGCTCAGCTCTCATCTTCCTCCTCTGTTAACTTGATGGAAATGAGACTGACTGTCTGTACCTGCTGCGGCTCTCTAGGTCTCCGTAGAGCCCTCCTGCCAAGGGCTGAGCAGAGAAATGTCCCCAGGGACCACTTCTGACAGGCAGACTTTTGTCTGTAGGATCTCCTGAAAGTCTTCCTAAAGACCATGTACTGTCATTTTGGGGTTTCTGTACAGGAACAACCTCTGCTTATTTCTGCATTCCCTAAAGTGCAATCAGTTTCAGTATCTTTCACTCTCCTTTTTACCTGACCACCACAAAGACCTGATAAGCTGGGCTGCATGGTGTTATCACCTAGCACAGGAGAATGGACATGCACCTCCCCAGAAAGCCTGGTGACAGACAAAGCTCTGAACCTTGGCTCTGACCATTCATCTTAAAGAAAATCTTACTGTCCCTTTCTGCTTCCAGCTCTGCGCTAAATCAAATGTGTGATGTGCTCCAAGAACTGTTTTGTTGACGACTGAAGATCTCACCTGGTAAGAGGTCATCAGGTAGAGGTAGGTGGAATCAGAAGGGTCAAATTGCATAATGGGATGGACAGGCTCTCCGTAAGCCACCGAAATGGATCTCCTGCTAATAACCTTCATCGTACTGTCCAGGTTAATCTGTAGAGAGAAGAAGCCACTCACTGGGACCATTTTCAAACACTAAGGGGAGAAGATTATTTCTCCTTGGTTATAAACAAAAACCAGAGTGGTATACAGTGGTGCCCCACATTGTCAAGCACTGTGAATCTCCGCACACTTTGCAGGCTGCACACACAGACCCTTCCTGGAAAGTCAGCTCTGCATCACCGGGCAGGCGCCCCAGCCTTGCTCTGTGATGCGGGAGCCTCACAGTCCCTGGTCCCTCTGAAGGGTGGCCTCTGGAAGTGTCTGATTGGAGGCTCTACCCCTGCACAGCTGCATCCAGCAGGCACAGCAGCGTTTGTGTTACCCTCATGCGAGTGGCACCAGCCTTCAGCCCTCATCACACACATCTGCACATTATGTACAGAGAACACTGAGTTTCCAAAACTTAATGAAAAACAATGAAAATCAGCAACAGGGCTGTACAGCACGGCATCCCCTGCTCCCTGCATATTTGAAAAATAAATGTTGTCACTCCCAGCCAGAAGAAGCTTCTATCCCTGCTGACTCCAGAAGACCATGGCAGCTGCCACGAGAGTGCCAAGTCCTACCTTGCCTCATGAATCACCAGCCGAAGCGCTGGCAGTGATGGAGGAGGCTGCACAGCATCAGCCTGCCTTTCAGTTCTCTGAATGTCTTGGCATTTGACTTGAAAATTCAGTAAATTAAATGTGGCATTGCTGAGAGGAAATAACAATGGGGCTACACAATTTCTCGTGACAGTCACTTTTCAGCTTAAAACAGAAAGGGAGTGAAGAAAATTCTTGCCTCCTTACTAGCAGGGGAAGGCAATAATTGTAATGACCAAGTGTGCCTCTGCTCTCTAAAGTGTGGATTAATTAATTAACATAGGTTAACTAATTCTTACACGAGAGCAGCACTGACACACCCCCGTATGACAGCATGGGCTCAAAGCAGAGGCTTCTCTCTGCTAAGATTCATATGCAAGCACTGGGAGCTATGCAGAAAAACCAGGGAACTCTCACTGTGTCCATTTTAAAAGCTGGCTAGCCAAAAGCTAAATGATTTCCCTGGGATCACCCAAGATGTCCATGAACTGAGCCATGACATTCTCCACTGCAGCTCTGCGACCATCCTCTCTCCCTCACTGCTGAGATATGCTCCAGGCGTGGCTGTTTACAGACACCTGTGCCTCGGTCCCTCTGCCTCCTGGGCACGCTCACCCTACACCCTCTTCACACAGGCACTTTCCTTGGATCCCAGGGGGCTGCAGGGTCTGGGGGAGAGCCCCCACAGCAGCACAGAGGGGTGGCGACCACCAGTCCTGGTGCAGCAAGCTAGCAGGCTGGGGCGGGCTGGAGGACACACGCTGCCCTGGTGCTGGTGGGAGCAGAGCGAGTGAAGTCCCCGGGTAACCCCACCACAGCACTTGTGTGCAGCCTTCCAGGTCTGGATATGTGGGGCTTGTCAGGACAGACCCCTCCCACCCACCTTACCCTTGAGAGCACCGCACCCTGGCACACCTCACCCGGGCCACTGCTGTCCCTCTCATGACTGCTAGATGTGGTACTGGCCCTCACCAAATGCCCATCTGCAGCCGCAGAATTGCATTAATTCCCCATACACGCCCCTGGTAGCCCTAATTGTTGCTGGCAGGAGTTGGGCAAGCACTATTTCTGCCCCTCTGCTGTCTTTTCTCAGGCAACAAATCTGAATGATTTGCTTATGTGAACTATCTTGTGTCCCGTGCCAAAGAGCAAGGAGCCCCAAAGGTAGAAGGGCTTCTGGTTACGCAGCTGTGTTGTGGAATTAGATTACAGCTATCTGAGCCAATTATCCCAGCACAGGGTAGCCAGGAGCCTCTCCCTAATGGAGGCACTGCAGATAAGGCTGGTCTCTCCGAGATGATAATGGAGCAGAGCTGTTAATGCCGTGTGAACAGGCTGCGCTGCGTGTGGCATGTGCCCCCCAGCCCACTGCACCTGGCCCAGTGCCAGCTCCCTCCCACCCGCCCAAAGTACCTGCCCCTGTGGGCAAAAATCAAAGCAGGGAGTTCCTTTGTGATTGTTCCCACGTTTCTGCCAGGAGCACTTAGACACAAGGGAAGAGACTGGATAAGTTTTCTTCTATCCAGTATTTTGATCCAATATCCCACATAATGCACCAGTCCCCCCGGGCAGATATAAAGCAGGTATCAGCTGTCTCTGCCCCAGGCCTTTTCCCTCTCTTCTCTATGGACTTTTGATACTGGGGGTTTACCAGACTGCTGTGGCTGCCTGGAATCAAAACTTTCTCTGGCAAACTTCAAGCACCAAGGGTACTGAGAGTTTGGCCTTGCATCCTGGCTGTGGATCTGGGGCATTGCATCACCCAGCTTCACCTCTGGCATGTTATTTAGAACAGACTCCACCATGGGTTCACACCTGCTTTGAGCTCAGCTGTGAAGAAGAATCTCTTTATGATTCCCCTGTCTACACAGAGTCTTCAAAAGCCAGCAGCTCAGAGGGAGAATTTATTAGAAGAGCTTTTAATAATTTTAATAACTTCAACAATTAAAATAATAACAAAATACTGTAATTAAAATTATATTGTGTATATAATTGTATTGTTCTAAAATTATGTTAATATAATTAGTAAAATATTTTAGTATAATTAATTAATAATTCAATGCTCTACAATAACATTTTCAGCTTAGGGTTCATCAAAAACATCCTGCTCACATGGCAGCCCTGAGCAGTGATTAACAGCCATCAGGCAGCATGTTTCACTGTCCAGGTTATGGCAGTACCCAAAGACTTCTTCACTGCCTGATGCAAGCAGGTGCTCAAACCAAGTAGACAACAGATGTCATCCTCTGGGCAGACCAGAGGTGCTGGAAGGGGGACCCCCGACACCAACCCTGTCCCCAACTCTGCTGCCCCAAGCTGGTGCTGCTGGGCCCCACTTGCCTTCAGGAGTCCTCCACTGGCCGTGCCCAGAAACACGACTGTGTAGTTGTTGACGCTGGCCACTGCCACCGCGGTCAGGCCGCTGTAGGTGAAGATGGGGGTGGCAGTGACAGGGTTCACGATGGCCAGTGGGTGCTGAAGGTGTGCGGCTCCACAGTCCAGCTGTTCCGGCTGCAGCTGTGGAGAGACACAAACATCACCAGGCTGCACAAACTTCAGCAGGTTCCCTTGCCACCCCACCTCAGGAGCAGTGGGGACAGACTTCTCAGAGCCCTGCTCTGCCTTCCTAGTGCCCCTCACTGCTGAGTCACGAACAGGAAAATGCAACTGGCCCTGGCCGATGAGCTGACCCGCGACTGCTGGCACGTGGGGCACAAGGCCGAGAGCAGGGCTCCCACATCGATTCACTGCCAGGTGCCAAGGGGCAAAGGCAGAGCACAGTGCTTAAGGACTTGTCGTTGACCTGTGTCTGTGAGCAGGCATTTGACTTGTTTGGCCCAAAGCAGGACAGCAGACTTGACTCTCCTGTGCTAAATTAATTAGTGCATTTGCTGCATGACAGCAGCATTTGCAAGCGGAGCTGATGGCTCGTATTCCTCCTACCCTGCCAAGATGCACCCAGGATCTATGACCCCCTCACTCCAAATCCTCTGAGATTCGCACGTAATTTCTGCTCAGACAACTTGGATGCATTTGACAATGCCTGAACATCACAACAGTCTCACTGCCAACAATCCACCTGCTGCCACTCCTGCAGCAGCTTTTCTGAGCTGCAGCGGGTGCAGCCACAGCCGTTCAAATGATGGGCACGTTTAAGGGCCAATACCACATCATCTACAGTCACTCCAGGTTTAGAACAGGAGGCTGTGACCACATGGTCACACTCCCCGGCAGGGCTGGCATTCCAGCAGCAGCAGGTACCCGCCAAATGCATTTTGCAGTTTTACCACATCTCATTCTAGTAAAATCACAGCCCAAATTCTTAAGTGTGTATGTTTGCCCTGTAACTGAGCCACACAACTTTTTTATACTAAACAGAGGCAAGCCATTCATGTTTCTGATTTAACAATTCCTTCCCTTCACAAACATATTTAGAAATTCCCTTGGGTTTATTTACTTGTCTTACAGATGATTATCTCCAGCTTCTCTTCATCAGTCTTTAAGAATATCACCACCTGAAGCTTACAAGGCTCCTTTCTGCAGGGAAACTGAGGCACAGAGGCACATCTGGCCACCTGGGACCCCAAGGGATGCTCAGCACCTCCTCTTTACTGCAGCTGCACAGGAGCTGGGACGTGGCCCTTTCTTCTCACAGGTGGCCAAAATCACGGGAAGTCCCTTATCTGCAGTGCCTGCCTGCTTATAAATCACACATTTCAGAGCTCATATCAGTGCAAAGTGTTTTCCTCAGTAAACAGGATGTAACTATTCTAACCCAGGCCAAGCTTTATTTTGGCTGCACACATCCTTCCTCTGAAACACCTTTCTTCAAATGACATCAGATCTTCCAACAAACGGATGGGTAGGAGACATATGGTATTTCCCTCTCCCGGGTCCAAAGAAGGGATGACATGCTGTGCTGCTGCTGCCTTTACCCCACAGCACCAAGGGGACAGCTAACTCCATCGCATTACAGTAAACAGGATACAGCCAAGTCACATCCTTCTGCAGGCACCAGGCAGTCACCACAGCTGGGGAATTGCACTGGATGATTGGAATAGAAGGCCATCTCCAAGTGGAAGGGGTTAAATCTCACTCCTTCTTAAATCAAGCTGCCCTGTCCTCAAGTGGGAAAAGCACAAATGTTAAGTTTTCTTCCAAAAGCAATCTCTTTCTATAATCAGCATTTTAGAACACCCCATGGGCATTTACTATATTGCCTCTATTTTTCTTTGACACGCTCTGGGTACTCAGTAACTCTCAGAACGGTGGGCTGATTCTAGATCCGAAACCTTCTGCACACTAGAGCTTTGACTCTGCCACTCTGTCGCTGATGATGAGCCTCCTTGGGCGCAAGCTGGGGGCTGCAGCCAGCACCAGCCGAGCAGCACTGCCGTCCCTGCGTGCTGCCAGGAGGAGGGGGACACGCTGCTGTGCCCCTGCACACTGCAATATGTGCTACTGCTGCAAAACTTCACAAGTGATGCAAATGAATTCAAATTAAGGGGCCACAGCTAAGAGGATGGTTAGTCAGATTAACCCCTGAGTGCGATTGCAGAAACAAAGTAGGACAGAGATAAAAGATTTCCAGCCACATCAGAGCTCAAGAGTTCAGCCGCCTTCACAGTGTGAGTTCAGTTCCTTATCCCAGGCCTATAAGGAGCATAAAAAGCAATTTCCCAGAATTTCCATTACAGCTCCCCAGCCCTGGGCACGCAGGATGTCCCTTCGGGAAGGAAGTCTGTTGGAAACAGAAGAAGGAAGAGGAGTGGTGAGGCAGCTCTCAGGAAAACCATGAAATGCGCTGATTTCTGCATCCTGTGTTTGTGACCTTAAAAATAGTTCTCAAGTAAAGCTGGAGCCAATTTGTGACTCAGAAGCTGTGGCGCAGAGGAAAGCCCTGAGCCCCTGCCCTCCACGAGGCCATGCTGGCTGCGCTGCAGCAGCAGCTCCAGAGCTCCGGAGTGAGAAGGGGAGTCCGGCCCCTTTCAGACTTCGTATCAGAGAGGATTAAAGTCTTGGCTTCCAGCATGCCTGGAGTCCTGGGAAAATGACACAGCCAGCATCGGATAATCTGCTCCAAACTTGTTGATTTGTGGGACTTAGCCATCATCTTCATAGGCTCAAAACTTGGCAGCTGCTCTCACACAACTGACATTTTCAGGCCATTAAAGGCTGTGATAAAAGGGCTCTAGTTTTATCTCTTGCCTTCCTTAATATAAACCATTAGGCTTTTATTAACATTTAGGTATGACTCAGGGAATTTCTGACTGCATAGAGAATATTCAGAATAATTTGGATACTGTCTGAAGAGAATAGCAAGACACAAACTCTCACTGAGCAGTAGGGACAGGCTAAAAACCAGTGGGGAAATACTGCATAGGAGAACGGACGCAGCCAGTGATGTCAAGCCAGCCTGGCTGCACTGTGCTAGAGGAGAGTACAAGCCCTGCTCTGTATCGGGCAGAGTCCAGACCAACCACACCCCCCCAGCATCCCTGCAGAGCCCCCTGCCCCCAGCAGTTTATACACACAATCACGCGTTTATCTGCTGCAATGTCACAACCAGACCTGTCAAAACCAGGCTTTTTGGGATGCCTGGAGGAAAATGTCATCCTCAGAAGAGGACTCCACTGTTGAGGCACTTGAGATGTAAGCAGTCTCCAACTGCAGTGCTGCTCAAGGGCAGGCATTAGCACAGAGGTCCTCAGACTCCTCGTCATATTTTTTAGGCAACAGGAGGCAAATCAGTGTGTACTTGTGGCCAGTCAAGGCACTCAGGCTGAGAATCTCTGACAAAGTGAACCTGGACAAATTTTTCTCAAGAATTACCAACAGCACAGGACCCCTGCAGCACAGCAGACATTCTTAAAAAAAAAAAAGGCTTAAAACGAGACTTGCACTCTGGTTTCACTGTTTGCTTAGGCCACAAGTTCTCAAGCGAGGACGCGGCAGTTTTGCTGTGTTTTGCCCATTTGCACAATGCCAGCCCTGGGCTAGGGTACTCTGTGAGCCACTAATGTGACACCAGTAATAGTCTATCCCAACATCCCTCTGCTCCCAGCAGCCACCCGGACCATGTTCCTGCAGGGAGCTATCTAGAAAACTCATTCTTCCCTCTCTATGCTTGACTCCAAACTTTTCTTTCCTGCCAGCTCCTAAATTTCACTCTTGGCAGCCTCACATGGGACTGGTGGCTGGAGTAAGGAAGGGCACAGAGGACTGCTGGAAGGCAGGGCACAGCAAGCACAGGATTGATGGCTGGGGAAAGGCACGGCTGGGTTGGGCCAAACCACTGCAGCTCAGCAGCCGCAGCCATGCTCACCTCCACCACAGCCGCAGACCTCAAACCACCAGAGGTGCGAGGGTTTGAATGCTGCAAGAGGCTCTCAGTGTCTCCAGTCATCTCAGAGGATGAAACCCAAGCTCCATCTGCTGCTCTGGCAGAGGCAGCCCTGGACAGACAGCACGTACGCCCACTTGGCTGCTGCCTGCCAGAACCCACCTCAGCAGGAGGACACAGAGGCTGGGACAGGACTGGGGCACTGCTGGGCTGCAGGCACAGCCAGTCTGCTACAGTGAGGCCAAAGCCTGGCAACAGCTTGAACAACCACGGGTTCCTACTGCCATCCAACCACCTGCTGCTGCAAGTCCTCAGAGGCTCCAGCCTTAGCTCCAGTAGTGTGATTCCCCTCTAAGTCTCCTCTGCTCCCTCCTCCAGCCGCAACTGGCGCAGCTTGTGGCCACCATCGCTCCATCAGCCCCAACCCCATCATGCTGACCCCAACTGGAAAAGAAAGCTGCAGGCAATGTGGACAGGTGACTGGCAGGCCCTGCACAGCCCTCCTCCAAAACACCTTCCCCAGCCCTGGCAGCCCCAGCATGGGTCCCCCTTCCTTGCTCCACACAAGTTGGGGGTCTGGCACCCACCCGTGCTTCCCCCAGCAGGGCACTGAAGCAGCAAGTGCCAACAGCATTGGGAACTGCTCAAAGCAGAAAAACATGAAAAAATAGCACTTTTTAAGCTAAAATTGCACATCCTTCATGCCACCAGGAAGACTGGTCAAGCTTATTATGTTAGCCTTCATCCTGCATTAAATACAATACTTCAGATTATACAATCAAATCCACCAGGAATGGGCAAGCAGAGGGATTAACAAACAGGCTCCAGAGGGGTTGTCACAGTTGGAATAGCACGTGTTTGAGCAGCAAGAGCTTGTACGTCCTTTAAATTCACCCCTGTTGGAAACTCGGCTCCTCTTCCCACTCCCTGGGGACAAGGGGCTGAGCAGATCAACTGAGCGTGTCTCATCTCAAGGACACCCACTCCTGCTCAGAAGCCCAACAGACACCTCCCCCTTCGAAACTGCTCAGAGTAAGATGCTTGGTTTATTTAGGCTGTACTTTCTTAGCTGTTTCTTCCTTGGGAGAGCCCCCCTCCACCACTCAACCTGTGTTTCTCATTTACATTAAGCTTTGGCTTCAGTAACCAACCTCAGACTATTCAAATTCTCTTCCACAGGGAAGAGTCCCAGGTGAACCATGAGTTTGGCTCCTCGATCTTTGGTCGTTACTATTTTATTATTGCTAGTACTAACACTTAGCACTTCACATGCTCAAAGTGCTCTGAAGGCATATCCGTGCAAGTCAGGGCTGAAAAAAGCATCCATTAAAGTAACAGCTTCTTACCTAACACAACTGGTCTTTTGCATGTGTCATTTCAAATCTATCTTATTTAGCAATAGTTTATAGTAAATGTTTTCCTGTATTTTCCTCATTAGTTCTGCTGAATCAATTAAGCCCTGAGATAATGAGCAGAACTCTACCCTTCTTTTATGCATCCTAAGTAAAACCTGCCTTTGAGAAGCAACACTGTGCCGCAGTGCTGACCCCCTCTGGGTACCCCCGCGCATCGCCTGCTCCACAGCTTCAGCACCAGAGTCCAGAAAACAAACCACCACTATTTGGTCGAGCACCCAGCCCACTGAAGAAGCTTGTCATGGAAAGGTTAATAAAACCCTTTTTGCTCATTAACTGAGCTCTCCAACTGTAGAAGCAACCAAGCCATACAAATGTAGTCTACAGGAGACACACCACTTCCCCTAATCACCAGTGCACCCTTCCTCCCCTCTAACCCCTGCCCTCATTCTGGGGACAGAAGAAATTTAAGTAAAGAGATTAATCAGATGGTTATGGAAGTGCAAAGGATGAATGTGTGAGCCAGGCTCCTCTGGCCTGTGGCTCACATACTGTCTCCTCTCGCAGGCAGTACCTGAACAAAACAAAAGGTGTTCTCTAGGCATCACTCTGAAAGCACTGTGCCTGTTGACATCTCCACAGTCTCATTTCTGAAGGTCCTCACTCACTACCCATTCCCCTCCCAACTAGGAAATTAGGATCATAAAAATTATATAACTCAAGTAATTTCAAAAGTTGTTACAAATCAGTGGTCCTACTGGATTCAGCAACTGAGCACTGTTCTGACTTGGTTAAAGCATGTAAGGCTTTCTTTTTCTCTGTCATTTTATATTTTGTCTTCAAGATTTATAGAAACTGCTGTTTCCAAAGCATTTGGAAAGACCCACTGAGCTTGCTGTGATACCAAATCTCAGCAGGAAACGGCACTACAGTTAGGAGATCCCAGGGACGTAACATTGCAACCCCAGCTCCTCCCAAAACTTTACATCTTTTTCCCGCAGCTTACATGAGCGTAGCCAGGTTGCGGTTCCACAAACAGCCCCAGCACCAAGGCTGCCACCATGCTGACCAGAGCAGTGTCCTGGCTGGGAAACCCAGGAGGGATGCATGGGGAACACCCATCCCAGTCCTTTACCCCTTACCTTCTTGCAGAGACCCATACACATCAAACCAGACGTTACCTGTATCTGCTCTCCAGACACAGATTTCTGTCCCTTCAAGCAGACATTTAGTCCCAGTTTCCTCCCCATTTAATGACGTGCTACACCGATTGCCAAAAGCCCAACCTGAGCCCCCGTCCTGCACAAGGCAGCTGACAACCTTGGGAACCTACACACAACAGCACACCAGTCCTGGTGCCTCTGAACCACAAAGCCTAGGTCTATGAGACAGACTGAAGGATGACAGGGACTTGCAAGCCAAACAAGTTTGGAATTATATTCCACTAAACTCCCTCATCTTTCACCTCCCCCCTTCTTCATTGAGTGCTATCATCATACTGTAAAATTTTCCCTCCTAAAATGATCACTCCACACACATGTTCGGGAACACGCCAGGTTTTCAACAGCCCCTTTTAAATAGGTGACCCACCAGAGACGGCACATGGCCACAAGCAGCTCACAGCCTGCTGGATGTTGGCAGCAGGCAGCAGAGAGTGGATGAAAACCAAATAACCAAAGGGCTCCTGCCCCAGAAGGGAGTTGTACACAGCTGCAAAATACCTTAAACAGAGATGAGACAGAAACTGAAAGGCAAGTTCCAAATTTCCTTCAAATAAGAGAGGTACGTTTTCAAAATCCAAACTTTCAGGCAATTTTGCTTCTGGGTTAGAATTGAAAGATTTTTATTCCAGTTCCACTTACAATACGTAACCTGCAGACGTCTTGTCACAGCAACAACCCTCCAGTGGTCCAGGCCCAAAAAACAGGCAGCCTTGTTTCAGTAGCTCGGCCTGGTTCAATGGCTGCAGATGCAAACATAAGCCTGCAGCTTCACGGGAGACTGGGACTTACACTGGGGTTTGTGCTTGGGCTCAACCACCCCACCAGAGCTCCACAGCTCCCACAGCAGCACTCACAAAAGCATGGCAGCAAACCCATGATTGCAGCTCTGGCCATGTTGCCTTCAGAGGAGGGGCACAGCAGAACGAGCCCCCTAACAGGGAAAAGAGCTTGACTATCCAAGCCCTATGTTAACCCCTATCATGTTGCCTACTGGAGAAAAAGCCCGTGCTGAGGGACCTCTTGTCCCACCTTACAAGGCTGTGCTTTTCTGCAGGTCTGATAAATGGGAGAGGAAGGCAGGGGATTGGCAACAGCAGATCAGACCATGTGCCATCACTGCTACAGCCCCTTACTGCAGGATGCCGCAGCCGCCACATCCCCGCTCCTCGGAGACATCCTCGTCCCAACTCCCACAGAGCTGTGGAAGGAGCCAGCGTGCACTCTCTGTGTTGGACAAGCCCCACTGACACTCAGCAGGTATCAAGGCAAGATCATCATGGGCTTTGCTATCCACTCTGCTCACCAGCACATCGTATCTGACAAGGGCTCATCTGGGCCCTGTTCAATCTGTGCCTTTCTGGGTGTGAGCCATCCCATGCCCCTGCAGCCTTGCTCTGTTGGAACAGTGGCTGCCAGCAGAGCTGCTCTCCAGATGTCAGGAATTAGTACTGCTCCCTCTGCTCAAAGACGTCAATAAATTCTACCGGCCTTTTGAAGTGGGAGATGCTGTAGATAGCCTGCCATCTCCTCCACCTGCTGCAAGGTGTTACAGCCCAACTTGAAAATAATGACTTAAAATCATTTCTTTACCAACCCAACAGGAATCAAAACCTAAAAACCCAACCAAAATCATCCAACCAAACCAAAAAAAGAAACAGCAAAGCGGATCCCTCCTGCAGACATTGCTGTTGGCCCCCTGCCACACTGTGCCCCCAGGGATGTGTGCTGGGGACTGTCACACAGAAGCACTTGGGACCTCAATTCAAACCCTGACACCGCCTCTCTTCTGATCAGAGACATTGATTGGGGCACCTGAGCACCCACGTCCCCACCATGAAACAAGGACAGCAGAGCTGCCCAAACACATGAGCTGCACTGTACCCAGGGCTCACCATGCCAAAGGGACCTTGACTGCATGGGGTTGTAGCAACGCTGCCCTGGGCAGGGCACTGGGGACAATGCCACCAAGCAACAGCCACCCACCCCTGGAGCCATTTTTCTTCCTCCAGGCAAGAATGCCAACTCCCATGCGTCCCATGCCTGGTACAGAGGAGCAGTCACACCCCCAGCCATCCCATTCCCAGCACAGAGGAGCAGCCACTTGCCCCATCCATCCCTCCTTGCTGGTGCAGCTGAGGGGCTCAGCCCCTGCAGCTGGGAGCCGCTGGCAGGCACAGTCCACCCCGGCACATGCCGTGCACAGGCCTGGAGGGGAGGCACAGCCGTGCTGCTGTAGGTAGCGTGTGGTGGCACTCAGCTGTTAACACCGATTGTTTCCAACCACCGCTGGTTCCAGCCTGCCCAGTGTTCACATTAAATTACTACAGCCACAGGCTCAGACTTTCCAACCTCTTGCTGGGAGAGGACATCAGGATGTCACAACTGTGCAGCTGAACAGACACCTGTTGGGATTTACAAGGCATACTAAGATGTTTCCACAGCATCCCTGGGCACCCGTGCACATCTCACGGTGCCTTATTCACTTCTCCAGGTGCCCTCAGCCCCAACAACGTTCTCACTCAATCACTGTAAACGAGACTTTGAAACATGAGAAAAGAGATGGCAAATCCCTTCATTTCCATCCACCAAGACCCTGCATCTGAGCCTGCATCCACTGCAGCTCCTGGGGCTCACATTCACATGGGGGAGTCAAACACCTGCCCTGGAAAACCCTTGGCTTTTGCCAAAATGACCCTTTTCCTGTTTTCCACCTAAGCTGTTATTTAGTTACAGGGGATCTGATGAGCTCAATGGACCAAATCCAGTCTGAGCATCCAGGTACGAGGAATGACTAGGTCTGCACAGCCAGCTGTTGGCAGAGCTCTCCAGAAACCAGCAGCACGCTTGTGACCCACCTGCCCTGCCGAGGGACTGGCACACACTTTGCCTGCCCAGCCAACACCAGCCAGCAGAACTGGGCTCCCAGAGCAGGCAGGCACCGTGCCACAATCAGGAGCCAGTTTCTGTTCCCTAAAGCAGGACAACTTCCCATTTCCAGGCACAGAAACTTTTGCCACTTTGACCAAATTTCCTTTTGCAATTTGGGACCTGTTTGAGCTTGAGATGCAAAGCAGGGATGAGCCCTGGGGCCCCCAGGAAAGCACTCCCACCACCCACCTTCAGCTCAGGGGCACCAACCTGCTCCTCAGGAAACTCCCCTGCTTGGCACAGCACACGAGGGCCATGCCAGCCCTGGCAGTGGGAGAGCCCCGGGGCACTGGCAGCCCACTGAGCTGAGCCTGCCTTCCCAGGAAGGATGGTGTTCACACAGCTGCCTGTGTGCACCTTGACTGCAGCAGGAGGTTGTATTTTCACATAAATTCCCAAGGAAATCTAACCAACAGCTGACCACAACTCACTAGTACCAGGTGAGAGACAGAACAGGTAGACCTATTTCCATGCCTAGTGCTCTGGGCTGGGTCCAAAGCCAGGGAAAGCTCAGGCTGTGGCTTAAACCCC
The DNA here is from genome assembly GCA_013389985.1 of Dryoscopus gambensis. Classification (NCBI taxonomy): domain Eukaryota; kingdom Metazoa; phylum Chordata; class Aves; order Passeriformes; family Malaconotidae; genus Dryoscopus; species Dryoscopus gambensis. The sequence goes on along the minus strand of WEIT01019424.1, from coordinate 63,238 downwards.
TCGCTGGGGCATCCCGGGTCCCACCGGCCCCTCCACGGGCAGCCTGGCCCCTCACCCCCAGCCCTTGCAGGGCAGCTGGAGGGACAGCGACCTTCCACTGTCTGTAACGCCACATCCCAGAGCAAAACATGATGGTGACAGCAACCATGGTGCAGCTCTACAGTACCTGGGCAGTGACACCTCGGGGCGGTGCCAGCAACTCTAAACAGCCCACACTGCAAAATGCAGAAATTAGGCTTGCTACAAGAACTCCTGCCTCATTTTTAATGAAGAAATTAAGAGTAAATTCCCAGTTTCCTTTCTGTGGCTAATCCTCTGGATTTATTTGTGTAGATGTAGGGTTAGAGCACATTTAGTTTCATGTTTGGAATTTCTAAATTAGTATAAGCCAGCACTTCAAAGCAATTCAGCTCCTACAAAACCCAGTCTCATGGAGATGCCACAGTATATTTGGACAGTAAGTAGATGCTTTGTCATATTCTCACATGTATATGAGATTTTTTTCTTTGGGAACAGTTTCTGACTGGTTTTAAACCACAATTCCATGCCCAGGCACACATTATACAGAGACTGTTTATATAGTCTACCCAAGGAGTTCATTTTATTTAACAACCCATTATAGTACAGCTCACTGGTGGGTATCTCATCATTATACCCCCAAACACGGTGTTCAGTGACCATGCAGGATCTGACACAAAGCCACAAGAGCCAGAAACTTGAGAATTAATGCGGAAACGTCTCATTATCCCATGCCACTATGCCTATGGTTTTCAGCAGAGGAAACAAACTGGATTTTCAGCCTTTTTTGAGTTGCAGACCCCAAAACATTTCCCAAGAGAGATGTAGTTCCCTGGCCAGCAAATCTAGGCCTAATGAATATGTCTGCTTTCTGTAACTCTCCAGGAGTTTTTAGGAAACCATGGGGCTCATGCAGAAACCACAGAAGACACTGAGTTTGGCGCAGCTGTGAGCATGGGATGGGGTTTCCACTTCAGCTTTTCCTCAAATGAGCTTGCTCATCATAGTGAAGTGTGCACACAAAGGCGCCTGGCCATGCTCCCTGCCAAAATACCCACGGAGAGATGGGGCAGTGGCAAGAGGACGCTTGTCGGGGCTTTGCTATGTTCGGACGTGGCTGTGATGCAGCGTGACCAAAGAACAGCCAGGCAGACCTTTGTTTTCAGTGGCACTGAGCGGGGCACTCCTGGGATGCCCCACATGGCCCCTGCCCTCGAGCCAGCTGGAAGCTGGGGGTGGGCTCTCACCTGCTTTGCTTTCACAATGGCTTCAGCGTCCCATAGCTGTGCCACGCTCCAGCCATGCAGCCAGCATAACCTTCAAACCCACTGGGCCATGATCCTCCTGGGGAAGAATAGCTCATATATGAGCTATAAACCCACGCAGTTTATACCCACCCCAAGAATTTGATAAGCTCTGTCAGCACACTGCTGCAAATACTGTTACAGGCAGTTTGCTCCAGAGAGCTCCTACTCCTCTTCACTTCTGGGGGCTCGAGTCCAAATTCCACATGGGCTTTGAGGGGGAAAACACTGCAGTGGTTCCATGCAAGTATTCCAATTTAGCTGCATTTGACACAAAACTCATTATAAAAAACCATTTCTGTTGAGGGGAAGCAATCCTAGAACTCACCCACTCACTGTTGGTGCAAGAACCCAACCAACCTAAATCCTTCCCTCACACATCCTCCTTCCCCTGAGCTGCCGCTGTGAATTCATCTCCTCCATACGTGACTTTTCAGCAACACTCATTGAGAAGCACCAACAGCCCCCACTCCTGACCTAGACCATCCTCCTCTGCACATTTTCTCCTTGTCTCACACAAAGTTGTTAAGCACATCCTTAATTGCAAATAAGTGTTTCCATCAAAGAGAGGGGCCATTCCAGGCCAAGCTGGCGGCTCCCCTTGCCCAGCCTGGGGAATGCAGACCAACAGGCCTGCTGGCAGATGCACCTGCCTCATCCACCTTCCACAGCCCTCTGTGTGGCCAACTCTACACGGTCACCGTGGGAGCCAAACAAGTGGCTGCCACCACATTGACTTGTACAGGGACAAAGCCCTTTGTTCTGTGTCAGCCTCCCTCAGACCTCACAGCACAGCACTGAGTGGGGAGAAGCCCTGCCCTACATCAGTCAGCGCTGAGCAGAAATGCCGTGGGGACTGATGGGGAGGGCTGGTGTGTTGAGTGCCCACTCCCAAAACCCCTCACTGGCGGGTGAGTGCTGGAGCTCCCTGGCTGAGTCAAAGCAAGCACTGCTGGAGAGGAGCATTCAATTAGACTGGAGAGCACACAAGGGGTCAATGATTTTCCTTTCACACTGCATTACACCTAACAGCCCATGGTCCAGACTTGTAACAACTGACTACTTTGGCTGAACACACGCTTGGAATGAATCAGGCCAATATCAGGGCTTTTTTTCTTCCGAAAGGAGATTAAAACCCAAGTACCTGGTCCTCAGGAACAACTAATGAGCCACACTTACTAACACCAGAGTCCCTATCAGTGAGACACAGGCAATGGGAAAACTGGAAATCCACTAACAAGAGGAGAAGTGGAGCTCACAATGGGAAGACAGATACTGATCTGCTCTGCCAGACCAGCTGCTGCTTTAATACATTTTCCTGCTGCATTTCCAGGTCTGGGACACAAAACATATTAGAGTATTTCACTGTCTTGAAGGTGGAAATTGATGTTAGGTCTTTGCAGCTCAAAGAAACACACTATTACAACTTTTCTCTTGACAATGACACTCTGGGACTTGAAAATATAAACAGCTTGTTAACTTGTTGGCAATTCTAATGATTAAGTAAAAGCCAAAAAAAACCAAACCAAAACAAAACAAAAAAACCCACAAAAGCTCTCCTGACTAGCAGAATGGCTTCCCAGCAGGCTCGGTCAGCGGTTTTAGAGGAATATGCTTCAAATAAGTGGGAAGTGTAGAAATATTAGGCATGAACGAATATTAATGTTATGCTTCATTTATATCCTGCTGTCCTTGACATCAAAGGATCTCAAAGCAGCTTTACAAATGCAATCTGACACTACATGAGTTGGGTTTCTGAATAACAATAAATATGGGAGAATGTGGGAAACTGAGGTACCTCGGGTTAAACAACTGGTTCAAGGCCAGTGACACAGCAGCAATGTCAGCTGGTACTGGAACCCAGTCTCCCCATCCATCTTATATCACCACCAGTCTTACTGCTCTCGCCACATGAAAAAATTTTCTTGCAGCCACAGTTGCAAATACAGAGGTTTCCCACTGACTCCCAATGGATTGGCAGCGCTCAGTTATTCTAGCTCATTCCCCTGACCCTCACATCCCCTGTTGCTCATCCCTTCGAGAACACGGCATCCTTCTCAGCCTTTATGGCATCAGTGACAATAGGCTCCTGGTCACCCTCCCTGCCTACCCAGGTAGTACTTGGAGAGGAAGAGACTACCAGGAACACACATTACAATGGAACAGTGTGGCAGGCCGGGACCAAAGACAGAGTGACGTCTTATCTGTGCCTGGTCTCCCTTGAGTCACTCGTGAGTTAGCTGTCTAAATGCCTCACTGGATACAGTACCTTACACTTGATACTTTCAGCATCAACAGACTGGTGTTAGTCATGATTATTTTCTTTACCGAATAAAAGTTAGAAAAACCAGTATCTCCACAGCAGTCCTGGAACCCTGGGGAAGCTCAAGGGTCATGGGTGCTTCTGCCACCATCTTTCAGTTACAGGCTGTTCACTTCCCAAGCGCCTCCAGCAGCCCCAGCCCTGAAGCTGCTGCTTGATCCACCTTGGCAGAGACCGTTCAATCCCGCCCGGCACTGAGGGGCTGCTCTGCAAGGATGCTTAGCACCAGCCACAGCCAACAAGAACTGCGGGTGCCTTCCATCCTGTAAATAGGATTCCTGACTCCCAGTAAGTCCTCTGAGAGCCGTGACCATGCCAAGATGTCAGGACTGAGCTCCCAGTGTTTAACGCACCCAGTCTTTGTGGAATTAGCTCCAACTACTAGATTTCCTGGCTGTCAGGCAGCTTGTACTTTGCCACCAGGGAAAAACCGTTCAACTTTGCTAGAGTAGGTCTATGAACCAAGTGCATTAAGACTACATATTTTACCACAGAGTGGAGATGCCACACTAAACACTCCGGTTACCATGGGAAACCTTTCTCTCTTTGCCACTGGCATTGCACAGGGAAGCCCAAGCCAAAATGCTCTATCTCGCCTCTGAAATCAAACAGATGTTTTCACAATCTTTGATGCAGCCGAGCTGTGCACCCGTCCCAGAGGAAGGGAAAAATGCAGCGTTAAAGCAGCCCTTCTCTCTCTCTTTTTTCCCAAGCCTCGTATATTTTTAGTGAAAACGGAAACAGGCGACTCTGTCTTGCACTAACATATACGGCCACTCAGTAACAAATCGTGACAGGGGCAAACTTCTGCCACGAACGCGGGGAAACAAGGCAGCCTGTGTGCGGTCCCCGTCAGGGCTGTGCGCCGCGGTACGGGACGTGGGGCTGGCGATGCCCATAGACAGCCGGCCGCGCAGGGCAGCCACGAGAAGTGGGGCACTGGCGACCAGATTAGGGGAACGATGCTGTCCCTGGGCAGGCGGGAGGGTCTCCGGGGAGAG
>WEIT01019424.1:23596-56904 GCA_013389985.1 Dryoscopus gambensis | reverse complement strand
GGGGGAAGAAGCACTCTTCCCAGCTGCAGAACAGCACGGCGAGCCGGAACAGCCCCCACGGACCCCCCTTGCAACCCCCCGCACCCCGCACATGCCCCCCGCAATACCTGCTCTCTCGCTCCCCGGGGACAGGGCGGGGGGCGAGGCGCGGCCCCACCCCTGGAGAGGCTCCGCCCGCACGACTCGTCCAAAGCGGAGCACAGACCGGCCTGCGCGTCTCCTCTGCCCTCCAACGGGCGCCGCTTTAACTGTGGAGACAAGAAAGACCCAAAGAAATGATTCCTCAAATGACACACTGGGATGGTGGTGGGGACAGCCCCTGAACCACCGCCCCATCCCACGGGATCGCTCCACTTGAGCGGCTTCACGCTGCTGCGTTCTTCCCCGTCTGCGGGTGTGTTAACTGACTCCTCGTCGTGAGGGGACACGTCCGAGACTGAGGAGCACTCCTGGGCAAGGCAGTACGGAGAGCCAGGGTCCATTCCGGGACGGGGGCAGAAGGGGCCACGCATCCTGCAGCAGAAAATTTTTTGTCCATGTAGCTCATGTTCCTGCAGGCTTCATGAAACAGCCCTGAGCAATTACCCAGCCCAATGCTGGCCTCCTGCCTCAGTATCGGGACACAGGGCACCCCCAGAGGTCACCCAGGATCTTGGCTTCCTGGGCAACACACCCAGGTCCCCAGGCAGGAGGGGACACGAGTGTGCTCCAGCACATGTCAAATACCAGGCTCATGACATACCAGGGCCAGCACTATGTGGATGCTTCAAGCTGAAGCACTGGCAGAGCTAACAGGCTAGAGGAGTGGCTGTGGGATGTGGGCACAGCATCCTTGTCTCCAGTTTCCACCAAGGGCAGAGACCTGGCTGGAGCACCCATGCACTGGAGGAAAGTCAGCGCTTGGTCTCACTGTGCAGCTGCAGCAGTTGTACCAGCGTAACAGTGAGGGTTGAGCATGGAGGCATCTCACCATCCACAAATAGCTAGCAGCCTTTAAAACGAGGGTGGGAAATGGGGGCTAGTTTGGTCACAACTGCCTGGAAATGCTGCACAGGCGAGCCCTGGAGAGCTGTCCTCCCTCTCCCTCTCCCCGGGCTGTGCCTTAGTGCCCTGCCTGTTCTTGTGCCGCAGAACTTCAGTTATACAAAATATGTTAGTGAGGCTGATGGGGATTCTGCACGACTTCTGTTCTGGAGAGAAAAATCCTCTGTTGTTGTCTAATCTCATTTCTACACCTGCCAATTTTCCTTTCCCCTTCCTGTCCTCCTCACCCTCTTCAGAGCACTAATTAATGCACAACTGCCTTGGCCATGCCATGTCCACTGAAAATCTGCATTGAATTAAATGCTGTGCTTTCTTGCTATCTAACTCATTGTCTCTGCTAATCATATCCTTAATTAAGAATTATTAGCTGTTTTTAAATGTGGGACTCCCAGTTGTTAGTGGCTTTTTTTTCTTAAACTACAAGTTAGCAATTTTTAAATGTGATCATGTCTTTAATTGCATAGAAATAAACCCCCATGATCCCAAACCCTTAATCTGCCTATTTTAGAATTTCTTATGGCTGCTTACCCTGATAGCAGAGCATCTTCCATGTGAAATCAGCCTTTTAAGGCATATCAAATTAGGTTCCAGATTACAGCGAATAAAAAAAAATAGGCCAAAGAACATTGAAAAATGTGTGACTTTCCATAGGTATCCAGTACTGGCTCTGTCAGAAAAAATTCCCCAGGAGCTCTGACTCCTATTGCCTATGCCAGGCATTTGTGTACACTGATACAATTGAAGACAAAATATTTGTGGTATTTAAGGATTATTTGACAAAGATTTTATTGCTGTTGTTGTTGTTAGGAAACAATTTTCTGGTAAGATGCTTTGAGGGGAATATTTTCCAGAAATGATTTCTCACCCCTATTATCTAGGCTGTTATAAGCTCCAGTGAGTATTTCAGGATAATGCTCCTAATGGAATAGTAGAGGTTTCTAAATATCTCATACACAGATTTCACCATTATTTTTTGTTCAGGAAGAGAAAAAGGTCAAAAATTAAACCACAAGCCTCTTGCCATAGAGCATCACCCCCTGACAAAATCCCTTCCCATTTGACTCCTGCGCAGGTTTGAGAATACCAGCCTCTCAGCTGGAGCAGGGGGAGAGGGGCTGTGCACACAGGAACTCAAAACTGCTTTAATTATTGATAAATATATTTACAAAAGAACACTTTCCCTTTAGGGGAAACATGAGTTACTCATGCAATTACTCGGGTTATATTGACTCAACACTGTCAAAACCCTGGATTTCATCACTTTAACACAGAGAGTATAAACATCTATTTATTTAGCAGGGGTTATCTGTGACATACCCATAGAGTGCCCTGTGGATTTGGAAGGATGTTCACCCCCACAGCCAGAGGTGGCCAGGTTTGCCTTGGCAGCTCTTGGCCCAGCATCAACAGCCCACAGCAGGGTGGAGCAGAGGTGCTGCACACTGGACAGGCATGCAGGACCACTGGTACCTCAGTACCTGGTGGCAGGGACCCCCAGGGACCTGGGAGAAGAGCAACGCACTTCATGTCTTTGTGTCTGACACTGAGCGCATCGGGAAGGCCTGATCGGGCAGCACATGCTGGTGCATGGAGCAGCTGCCCCTCCTCTGCCCCACATGGCCCCACAGAGAAAAGCCCGGGGGTCAGTCACTGCAGAAGGCCTACAGAGCCCCCGTGCAGAGGAGCTACCACCCCACAGCTGCTGTTGGAGAGCCCTGGTGGTGCAGTGGATCAGAAGGTGTTTCTGCTCTGACTCAGGCAGCCAGTCCCCCTTTTTCTCATTTCCTTTACTCCCTGCCCCTAAGTGTGCAATTTGGGTAATTTCTGTATGATTGCAGAGCAGGTTGGCAGCTGACCACAAAGTGAATTCACAAACACTTACAGACATGTTTTGAATCTCTTTACCCGTTTGCTTTCCGTCTCAGAAACCTGTACTGATGGAAAATGGCCACTGGATAGCTGTATTGTATCAGAGCAAGGGTCCAGTCCCTGTCTTCTTCCCATCCTGTCAGAGGCCATGAGTAGTTATCTAATAGAAGAACTTAACAGGTAGGAGAAAGTGGAGCAGTCCCCTTGGTCTCCGCTGTCCCAGCCCAGAGATGGCCAGAACAGGGCTGTCCCTGAAGCAGCATTTCTGAACAAAGAGCCATTCACCAGCAAACACAAGGCAAGATAAGGAGGAGCCGAGAAGCACTTGGACACGGAGGAATCACTGCCCGAACAAGAGCTGTTCCCTGCTCACCACACTTACCAGGTTCTTTCTAGCCATGCCTGTTACCCTGCCCTGATGCAGTCAGTTGTTAGTCTCCTGTATCATCAGGCTGGATACATTGGCCAGTGCTCACTCAGGCATTTCAGGGCACTCAGAAATAACAGTGGGCTTCGAAATAGACTGATTAGCAATCCTCAGTGTATTTTTGAATGAGTGTGGACCAAGACCCTATTTTATTGTTATTAATCTGTATTGCAGGCACTGCTCATGGAGGAGGCCAGACTGTCATTACTGTTTTTACTAATGATTTAGCTGGGAGTCTGCTAGGTGTTTAGCAGAAAGACTAAGGCAAGGTCACTTCCCCAGCGTCCTTTAATCTAAACATGCTCCGGTGTGGTCCCAGGCTCCGCTGCAGACAGCGGTAACAGGAACTGCAGGGGCACAGCACGCTCTGCTGCCACCATGCTGCTGGCCTCCAGCCCTGTCTGAGCAAGGGTGAGAGCAATTTATGGGGACCTCAGCCACTTTCTGACTAAAACCAGCCTTTTTTTTCCTTGAGCCTCTTTGTTTTCAAAGATGAGCCTTTCCCAGTGTAATATAGAGCCTTGCTCTCCTCAGGATGTGTAATGCAGTCATAACCTTGTCTGCAGCATGCAGCCAGCTGACGTGTTCACCATGAGGGATTTGCCTCCAGAGAGGAGCTGTGCAGACAGAGATTGTGAGCACAAAAAGGTTTCTTTCTGGGTTGATGACAGATTCGGTGCTGGTGAAAGTTCAAACACACAATAATGCCAGGACTTTCTGGACTGGGAGGTTTATCACAAGGCAATAAAGACATGGATCTTTGGTAGCCTGTGCTGGGTTTGACCCGGGCCCTGCGGGTGGAGAGAAGCTCTTTCCCCACCTGGGCCCTCACTGGATGCAAGAGCAGCTAGTTTCCCAGTTTTCCCCAGACCTCCTTGGTGACCTGTTGCTTTTATTTCCTTAGAGGCTTACGGAGGACTCAGCACTCAGTTATCCCAGCTTCACACTGGTCAGGGCTGGAGATGAGGCTCATGAGTTCAAATGCAGCTCCAGTTCTGCATTTCTTCTATGGGAAGCTCAGCCTGTGCTGAGGTGGTGGCTAGGTGAAGCACCGTCCCTTCCACCCCAGTTACACTGACAGTCTCTCATCCAGACTTGTCAACATGGGCATCATAGGCAGGGGCGGGTGCAGGCGCACAGGGCAGAACAGAGCCCTTCTTCGACTGGGTCCAGCCAGCACCAGCCTTAGAGGGTTTCTGTAGGTAGCAATGGTTTTTACACTGTTTTGCCTGGGCTGGCTGAGCAGGGGCCCAGGGCTCGTTAAGCCCCCCAGAGCTGCGGGGCACTGCCCACAGCATTATGGCACAACGGGGCTGTCCACGTCCCACCCGTGCCAGGCCCTGTGTGTCCTGACTGCCTGCCAGCAATGTAGGATGCAGGACTTGGCTCCCAGCAAAGGAAGCGAGTTCAATATAAAGCAGAGCATCCCCTCATGGGATTCGCAGCAGGGGCCATGCTGATTGCTCAAAACAAAACTTGGCTGCCTTGGAAGGGAGCCTGACTCCTGCTCCAGGATTCACACATGGAAGCCCCAGCTGACCCATACAGCAAAGCCCTGCAACAACAACCAGCAAGGCCGATCCTACCAGCTTTGTTCAAACATCCTGCACCAGAGCCTGGAGGAAGTTTTCCTTATGAAGTCAGGCAGGATTGTGCTGCATGCTCTGCAATATGCTAACTTCCCCATGAGCAGTTGCTCAATACGTGTTTAAGTAGACAGGCCACCACTACTCGTTAACCAAAACAAATGGGAAAAGGGGAAAGCTTACAACAATTGCTTTCAATTAGAGGATACATCTATTGCCAAAATATGTCAGTGGGATTTGACAGACTACATTTTTAACTGTGTACTACTGAAGAACAGGCTGCACTAAAATGCAGCCTAAACTAAACAGGGATTTAATCCCCTTCCCTTCCCACGGCATAATCATCAGGCTGTAAATATATTATTACAGCCCACAGTACCCTTGTTAATTCCAACCAATTTGACTTACCTCAGTAGCTTCAGTGTTATTCTCTCCCAAGTTCACTGAGCTTATTGAGCCTTCAGTGTTGATGCTCATTTTGTGCTTTGAAGTGAAAGGGTTAAATGTGGTTAATTGTAAATTTATTGTTTGTTTTGTATGGCTTAATACAATCCTAAGCATTTTGGTTAACATTTTACGTTGCTTTAAAAGATATACCATGTTGCACTGAGCTGGCTTGTATGTTTTTGGACATGTTGTATGCAGACTGGGATCTCGTTCTCAACATTTCCCTGGTGACCCCAACAGGTTTAAAGGCTTCCACATTTCTCAGGTACAGGCAACATATTCATTAATCTTAGATATAAATCAAAAGTCACACACAAATACATATTTGCATAAAAAAGACGTGCACACATACACATTTAAAATGTCAGCAAGCCCTGTGCTGGACTTGGTTGCATTTTGAATTTTGCAGCATAGAAGGAGAGTTCTCAGGCGGTTCCAGTTCAGCTTGCAAAGATACTGTCCCTGCACAATCCACATGTTTCTCTGCCCAGATACGTATTTGTGTTTGAATTCATCACAAATTCAAGAATGTAAAATATGTGATGTTACCAGGGTGCTAATGGAAACAGTCACATGAACCCTTATACACTTGAAACCAATTTTTTATTCGGATAACCCAGTGGAATGGGCACCCCAAGTATTTTATCCGCGCGTGAATGTGACCCTGAAACTGAGCAGAAGTAGTGGTAGAGCAAAGGGAATGAAGCAACCTTAGCTGATATGCCTGAGAAGAGTGGAAAAGGTAATCAAGCGACCTAAGGAGTAAAAATGACCTTTCAACTCTCTGTTTTAAAGTATAAACACCACACAGTTAGAGACTGGGGTACTTTTATCATTTGAATGCCAGCTCAGCTCTTCCATCTTTCTATCTAAGCAGTAGTCTTCGTGCTATTTCACATCTATGTATCACATTGTACACAGCTATGCAGTGTATTTCAGGAGTCGTGGGTGTCCCTGGTGTCCCTTTTCTCAGCCTACTCTGCTCCACAAGGGGTAGAAGGACTCATACAAATCACTCGCAGTCTTACTGAGCTCCATGCAAGTGACATGGCTTACACAGGGTGCAGAGCGATATCTCCAGTGAATTAAATGGGCCATTAGCCATGCAAATGCTGGACAACGGCAGCAACCCTTTGCTTCATGGTGTTTGTCTGGTGAGCAGTAATGAGTTCTAATAAACAATAAGGACTGACAAGCTGCAGGTGCTGCACTGCAGGTGCCAGCCTGGGTGCTGAGCTCCTTTGCCTCTCGAGCTGAGGTGTGGATTGGCAGGATTTGTTCACCCAGGGCTGGAAGGAGACGAATCCTGTGACACGCACCAGCAGGTCAGATTTGGGCTCTGTCAGCTTTTGTCTCCTCCGAGACCCAAACCTGGGATTCCCACCTCCTGCAATCAACAGCATAACCTCCAGCCAGTGCAGGACTTGGGTCAGTCCCCCTCCCACTCGGTGGGGTCAGGCCCAGCCCAGGGCTGTTTAACTCCTCCTGGTGAATGCCAGCCAGGAGAGGTGACCAAGAATCTGTTAAGGATCACAATGGGAAAACATGCATTTCACCAGGTGCCTTTAGGATGTGCCATTAAATATGGGACCTTTCTCCTCCCTAACAGCAAGTCCTTTCAGGCCAGGCAGCTAAATACCCAAGATTTGTTCCCACACAGAGAGCCATTGGCACACAGGAATCAGCTGAAAGGCTTGGGTCAGTTCCTGGAGAAGAGGTAAGAGCAGCACCAAAGCCATCACAGCCAGCAGTCATTAGGCTTTCCCCTGTAACCACCACTGGCAGGGACATGAGCATGGCCCATGGCAAACAGCATCTTTGTTCTAGCTTGTTCCTGGGACTGAAGAAGGATGTGCATGTTGTTCCAAACAGCTCTGACTGTTCTGGGGCTCTCAGTCTCACCCATATGGGTCAGGCACCAATTCAACTTCGCAAAACTCGAACCACAGTGGCAGGCCCTGGCCTCGCTCCTCTCTCACTTGCAGGAAACCTGCAGAGTAAGTATGGCAGCTAGAGTGCAGGATCTGGCCATGGGGCTGTTCAGATGCAGAAGGCTGAATAAATATTAGTGGTTAAACTAGTAGGTAACCCACCAGTTGAAATAACCAACAAATCCTGTGTTTTTCTCACAGTTGATGCAAATAAGAGTTGATTATAAACATCTCACGCCTAAATTATACCTTAGAGAATCCAAGTAACACAGTTGGCCTTGCCTGAATTATTTCAGTGCAAACAAGGCAGACAAATTAGTGTAATTGTCCAACTCCTTTGACTTGGTGGCTTTTGCCCTGCTTGGAAACTCTTGCAATTGGATGTAAATGCAAGTTTTGGAATGTAAATGCACCTCCGCTCCAGATCTGGCACTATTAGGAAATCTGTTCTCCTTTCATTCTTTTCAAGATAGAAAGGGGTAGGTCGTTTAAAAATGGGAAGAGCCTGTTTGTGGTCTTTATTTCAAAGGAATATTACACTCCAGCTCCAGAATGACCATTGAGAAACTGGTAGCCAACACTTTTTTTGTTATGCTGGGTCTCACACTTAATCAGCTTCAGCTCTAACAGCTCTGATCCCATGCAAGGGATGGAAAGCAACAGCATGTAATAATGTATCCGTTTCTATGTGCCACTTTACTTATCACATGAAACTTTGCATGTTTCACCCCAGGACCTAATCAGACCAGCTCCTGGCTGGCTGGATCTTTTTTGTTTTAGAATTGGACAAAAAAAGAAAAAAAAAGCACCAATGTCTACTTCCTCCCTAAGGGGGCAAGTCTTCCTTCCTTTCACGTGTGTATCCTCCACAGTCTTTGGAGGAAGCGGGGAGGGAAGCATCAGAAAAAGCAACAGAAGAATGAATGGACTTAGGAAATACCAAGTAACCGAGGAAGCTGGTCCCAGCACAGCTTCGGGCAGCAGTACATCTGTATGGCATGTGGTAAAGGCACTGCACAGAGGCAGGTGAGCACACCAGCCTGTACATGACAGGCTTCAGCGCTTGGTACACAGGCAGGCACAGCCAGGTGTGCTGCGCTGCTCCAGGACCTGATCCGCCCCTCCGGAGGGACTCCGCGGCACTCAGAGGCACCACAGACGCTGGATTTCAGCCTCCCTGTTCACGCTGCCAAGAGGTGGGCTCTGCTTGCTCAAAAAGCAGGTCTGTGTGTGGTGTGGGAGCCAGAATTTGGAAGAAGCAAAAGTCTTTATGGCAGCTCCACCAGCTCATCCTCACATATGTTGTTTACCAGGATTGCAGCACGCTGCTGTGAGGAGCTGCTTGTTGTGAGGCCAGATTAACAATTTGTTGGGCAGAGCTGAGGCATTGGCTGACTGGCCCAGACCAGGAGGAGATGGATTTCGTTTCTCACCCCTGATGTTGCCAGGTGCCCCCAGAGCCACAAACCAGACAAGCTGTACAGTGGCCACACGGGTCGCTGGCTCTGGGCGCCCAGAGAGGAGCAGCAGCCTGCTCAGGGGGAGTACTGGAAAAAGGCATTTGGATTGTACCTTTGCGCTCACTGCCCCTCTCTAGGGAGCAGATGTCTCTCAAGATGTCTAATGATACAACTCTATTGAAGAAAACAACTCATTCTTTAATTTCAGGAGGTCTTCTTGTGAGCTTAAAGCTAAAACAGACAACCAAACACTCTTCTGATTTGAGAAAGGAAGAGACACCAGGGCATTCATTTTCCAGCATCACGCTATGGGACCCTTTTCACTTGGGAAAAACAAATCTCTGTCTCCTTATCTTTTCCTTTGCTGCAGATTCATTGACTAATGAATTCTTACCAGCTGTAACATTCATCTGCACACTTAAAAATCAACCTTGTAAAAGTCTTACTTGCCCACAGTGAGTAATTCTTTTGGAGGGTGAATAATTTGTCTCCATGGAGGGGCTTATGTTTGGTTTATGCTTTTGCTGCTTAGGATAACATGCAGTGGGAATCTACATTTTGTATAATTCTGTACTTTACCTAAGTGCTGAGGGAATTCAGTCAGGAGTGGGTCATTTCATTTTTATTGTCCTTAACAGCAACTGAATAAGTAAATAAGAAATAAAGGAAAAATCAAATTATGATCTGAATCTTTGATTTTTCTCAAGAATCCTCCAATAAAGGGTGCAGGAGACAAAACGGTGGCCGGGATGGGAAATTTCCATGGCAGTTTTTCAGGTGCTTCCTAAAATGTTTTCCATTAAGCGTCCCTAGAGGTCCAGTATTTGTGTAATTACCTGAAGAAAGAGGTCTTGACTTTTCTTTCCTTCTTTGGTTTCCTTCATCTAATGGCTCCTTAAGGCTCTGGAACCCGCATTTTTCTTTACAGAACACAAGAAACAGCATCCCTTGTTTTCACACTTCAGAGAAGAGACAAAAGAGACCTTTCGGCAAAATGTCAGATTGTGTGACTGATAACACCCCCCATCATTACAGACTATGACTTGTGGCCGTTAGACTCAGAAGTGAAAACAAAACACATACATTTTATATTGGCCACTTCACTCCATTCTATTAAATTAGGACCAGTCATTAGCTGGTGGAGGGGGAAAATAACTTCCATCAAGAAACCTGGGGGGGGAGGGGGGAGGTGGGGGGCAGTGTCTGACATTCCCTCTCCTCCCTCCCCCACTTTTCCAGCATTTTCCCTCCAGAGATGTTGGTGTGAAACCAGCTCACATGACAAATTAAAGTGATTCATAACCCAGCTGCAGTCCCTGCTGACGAGCCCCATTGCAGAGGCATCATGCAGATTTTATGCACCCAGAGCCCAGGGATGGGCCTGGGTCATGGCACACACCACACTTCAGAGCAGTCTGACACAACTTGGCTGAATTCATCCACAGCAAGTGAAGGCCAAATGGCTGTCACTTGACAGCAGTTAATAATGGGGTTTTAGAAGGGATATTTTCTCCGCTAAATTAAATTTTCAAGACACCACCCTGCATCTTCAGCCCTTATCTTTTTGTCTGGATTTTGTTGGGGGGGGGGTTGCCTCTCCTGTCAGTCTTTAAATATATATATATTTAAATATTTTATATATTACACATATAAACCTGCAGTGTGGTTCATTCTGGCAGTGGCTTATCAATCACAGTTAATTAACTGGGGGATCCATAAACTGGACAATTTGGCTGTGATTCTCTTGTCACCACAATAAAGTTAGAAGCAGCTCAGTGCCCATTTCAGAGGTGCAACTGCAGCCCCAGGTAGGCACCATGGCAAGTGGGAGGATGGCTGTGCAGAACAGCAAGTCCCTCCCCATACTGAGCACAGGGGAGCAGCACTGGTGGCCTCCACACTGGCAGAGCCTTCACCAGCTGGTGAGGACAACATGCCAGGTCCAGGGCCCATCCAGGGGTCCCCATCAGGAGCAAAAGCAGACAGGTCCTTTAACCACCTGCTGCTGAGTTACAGAGACCTGGCTGTCCCACATGGTGGCCAGCAGCCATGAGAGCCACAGGATAGAAAGTTCTGTGTGCCCCAACCCTTAGGGAATGCCTGTGGAAAGACCGAAACCTGGCCCAGACCTGCTACTTTAAGTTTTATCCAACAGATATTGGTGCTTCTCCTCAGACCACAGGAAGGTCTAAAATATGGGGAACATCTTGCCTGGACCTCAGTCATCCATGTCATGCCAACTGCATGCTAGTTGCTCTGAGAAGACCCCTCAGAAAGAGATATTTAGAGGTGTTTCCACTGATGCCCCTGATGAGGGTGAAAAGCTGCAGCAAAAATGCAGAGCAGGAAAATGAGGGATTTCAAAATAATGACCTAGGCTGATTTCAAGTCTGAAGTAGACGGAAGGAATGGAGCTGGGATCCGCTCCCATCAGATGGAAATTAATTGGACTATTTCCCGGACAGATTGGCCCCAGCTGGGAAAGAGAAAGAAGGCGAAGAGGGAAGATGGTTCAAGTAGGAAAACAGAAGCTCTGATATACTGGGCATTTTCAAGAAAGTCAGATTAGATATATTATCAAATCAACAGTATTAGATTCAGCTGGCAGTATCCTGGGAGCCAAGAGACAAAGTTTGTCAAAGCTGATAGTAATTCAAGGTGGAAAAGTAACCAGGCTTTGTGATTTTTTTTTTTTTCTGACCATGACAAAAACCAATCTGCCCCTCATGGGATAGAGAGGATGTACTGGAGGATGGCAGGTGCTCCAACATGTCTCCCACCTCTCTAAGAGGCTTTCGGCAATGCCATCAGAGACCTCATCATTTCACCTCCCCGTGCCTGGCTGGAGGAGGGCTGGCCTTCCAGGCTGCTTGGCAGCAGTCCCTGAATATGAATTAATGCATTCTTAGCCAGAGCTCCAAGCATGTGTTAGAAACTTACTTGGTGAAAAACTTCAGCTCTTCACAGACCCTCTCCTGAAAGGGCAGGGATGGGTTGTCACGACCTGTATGTTGTGACAACTACCTGCGTGGTCGGAAATTCCAAAGTTCCAGATGCTTCAGGCAAAAACAAACTAAACCTGAGCAAGAGCCCCCAAGCTGAAAGTCAACAATAAACAAAACAAACTCAATCACTAATTAGTGTTGGCTTGCTCCACCTCAGGAGGCCGTGGGGGGAGCAGTGATTAGGGGAGCACTGGCATATCCTGAACCTCAGCCTGTGTCGGTGACCTGACAAATTACTGAGACTGCTTATGCTGAAGGAAATAGAGCAAAGTACAGCAGTCCCTGCTTTACCACCCTCCAGGATGGGAGCACACAGAAGGACATCCTTCAGCATTTCCAGCTGCACAGCAGTGGGAAAGGAAGTGAGTCAGGGCTGGAGCAGGCTAACAGAGAAGCAAACCCAGCACCCTTAAAAACCACGGTCTGGTCTCAGAGCAGAGAGATGGGCACAGGCACTGGAAAGAGGAAGCATGGCAAGAAAAGCCTGACCTTGTCCCACCCTGTCCCTGGTCTCAGTGCAAGGAGATGCCTCAGCAAGGGGAAACCCTAGTGTGATGCCTCTGGTCTGAGTGGTATAGCCAGGAAGATTATCACAGTCCTGGCTGGCCTTGGCTGTCTCTGGGCCTGTGATCTTCCTCAATGCCTTCATCTCAGAGGGAGGCAGTAGTCTACCACCAGCTGAGCCTCACCATCACCCTGATGAGATCTGCAGGGACAGCAGATACCCCATGCACATGCTCCAAGTGGAATCTTAAAAATAGAAGGCAGCAGAGTGTGGACCAGCTCTGCCAGGTGCCATAGCCACAATAAAACAAGCATGAGGCATGAGCCGAGCCAGTTGGGAGGGGTTTCACCCACCTACAGTCCCCTGGGAAGCTGGTTGGCATGTGAGGGGTTCTTCAGCACCTTGGTACCGAGCTTGGGCTTGATGCCTGCGTGATTCTGCTCCGACCACCCCAGGGCAGCATCTGGGCATGTCCTTGGGGTGCGGGCACTCGCTGCCTTGCTGCCTGCTGCTGCTTTGGGGCAGTGGGCACTGGCGAGTCCTGCACCAGCACAGGAATTCAGCATCAGGGAAAGAAAATTGAGCATAATTATATAAAAGCCCTTTGTAACCCAGATAGTAGCAATCCATCTACTCCGCTGCTATTATCACTCCTGCTCACTGGTACATCCGTGTGTAAGACACGTTTAGGTAAGCCTAGCACGGGAGATTATCTTGACCTTCAAACTGTACCTTGCCCGTGTTTCTGTATCAGGCATGGAAACCAGGCAAGGCCAGCTTCCCTGCTCCTTTGCACTCACTTGGTGCTTAGCAGCCGGCGGAGAGAAAAAGCCGAGGCTGTCCCCGTGTATCAGCCCTCCATAGTAGCTGGCTCCATGCTCCCCTGCGAACATCCGTGGCAGGAACGGCCTCACTGCTGCCACGCATTGCTCAAGCCGTCTGTGCCCGCAGCCTGCCCCGCCTGTGCCCTCGCACCCCACGGTCACCGGAGCCGCCAAGTCCCAGCCCCAGGCTCAAGTCTCTGCTATGCGGGCAGCCCGCTGCGGAGCTGAGCTTTCCCCACAGAAGGACCTGAGTTGTTTGGGGTCAGATGGGACGCACCGGTCACTCGCCTTTTAAGTTCCTTGGACTCCTGCACGGGGTTCCACAAGCAGCTCCCACAACTGCCCATACACCAGAGCAAAACAAAATATTATCCTGGACAGCAGAACCCCTAATTGCCTTCTGTTGTTTGGGAGAGGGGGAAGGATTTTAGCAGCTCAGTTAAAATCCCTTTCCCAGCCAGCTCCCTGCATTTCCGAGCTCACAGCTGTGCCCTGTCCCCACAGTCCTCACTCCGCAGCCTCGCCATTTTCAGCTGGGACCACACCTTGCCCCCAGTAATTAACCACATAGGTAACACCCGGAAAAAGGTGCAGCTCTTGGCATCTCCCCCGAGGGGGATGTAGCACACGGACAATGGGTATTTGCTAATAGGAGAGAACATCTTCAGGCTGAACCTCTGCAGGTTTATCTTGCCCTAGGGGCACAGGCAGCTTGTCCTTGCCGGCTCTGCACTACCGTGTGCCTGATGAGCTGGCCTGTCTACCACCTCCAGCCCCCATCACTCTTCAGTGCTGCCACTGCAGGGGTCCCTCCTTCCCTGGCCCATGTCAGGAAATGGGGAATTTATCCATGTAGCAATTGTTCCTATGCTCTCTCTGTCCTATTCTCGAAGAATTTTGAATTTCTTTTTCTCTTAGGAAGCTACCCTGCATCCAAGAAAACGTTCCTTTGTGTGTCAGCTCTGTAGCTAGGGACACCACTCCAGTAGAGTAGGGCTGAGGCTGGTCCTTGGACAGCCTTGATCAGCATGGTTTCCCCTTTTATGCTGGGACAAGACAGCAAGCAGGACAGCACATTGTCTGGGACCCAGAGGAGGCACCAAGCTTCTAGAGCTACAACTGCCAGCAAAGACACCATGATGGGAATGGGAACAGGAGAGTCAGCAGCAGGAGATCAGGCCTGGGTGCCCAGCAGAGCTGCAGTGGATGAAGCAGGGAGGAGCTTGTCAGCAAATCTTTGTAGACTACAGCCCCACTTGAGGAGAGGAGGAAAGGATAGGAGAGGTCCAGATCAGACAAATGACTGATTTCACTGTAATCACAGACCCAGCTATGCTTAACAACAGAAGCAGAGCATTCAGCCTCATGTGACTGCTGGTTTGAGAGCCATCAAGCATGTCCCGTGAACAATTACCCCTCGGAATGGCTCCCTCCAGAGCAGGGGCAATGACGCATTGCAGAGCTGCAGCCTGTGTCTGTGTATTTCCTTTCCACACGGACAAGGGAGCTGAGCGCAAGCCTGGCTGCTTTGTGCAGGACCTGGAGGGAGACTGCAAAGCCTGAGCAGGGAGAGGTTCTTCCTCATCTGAGCCAGCGTGATACAGGACTGGATCCAAGCAGTAAAAACCACTGAGTTACTGCTGTAGTGATGCTGAACCATGGGGGAGAGGGGTCCTGCGCAACAGAACCAGCGGAGGGACTTCGATGTGCTGCTGCAGCTGTTGCCAGTGGCCCGGAGAGGGAGCGGCCGGCACGTTTGCACGGCCGGGCTGTTTGGACGTCGGGGATGCCCCGGAGCCCGGGGCAGCCTCGGCGAGGTGTTCGTATGACCGAGCAGGTCCGGGTCTTCACGTCCCCTCCCGCTGCACAGCGCTGCTCCGGGATACAGCAGCACCGACCGAGCAGGGCAGGTGGGAGGGCTGAGCTGTGCCAGCCCCCACGGCCGCTCCCGGTGTCCGTCCCCAAGGCCTCTGCGCACCTTCCCGCCGCTGCCTTGTGCAGCCCGGCGGCGCGAGGATGCAGGNGCGGGCGGCGCGAGCCGCAGTCCCAGGTACCGCCGCCAGGCGGCGCCAGAGCCGAGGGGATCGCGAGTCTCCTCAGGGCGCGGCGGAACCCGCTCGGGTCACTCGGACCAGAGTCGTCGGAGCCGTCAGGGCCTCTTCACTAACCCCGAGATCAAAAGGGTTCCATCAGCCCGTAAAGATCCCATCCCTGCAACTCCGTAGCAGCGGCGCCCCTGTGCCGTGCAGGCGGTCCCGCTCCCTCCCGGCCGCCCGAGCCCAGGTTCCGGCGAAGAACACGCGTCTTTCCCACAGTTCAAAAGGGAAGGTTTTTTCTGCATACAGCCGCAGACCGGGAGTTCCCTCCGCCTGAACTGCGGGAGCCGCCGGCCCAGGCACCCCCTGGCCCGGCTCTGTGCGAAGATTCGGCCCCGCCTGGGCCAGTCTAGCCGCTCCGAGCAACAATCAGCCCTTGCCACCTGGGAAAGCAATGGACGGGACAGATGGAATACCAGCCGATACCTACCTGGCAGTCTGTTTCCTAAGGTGAAGGGAAATGCCGATGTGCCCAGTGGAGGAGGAGAGCTGATCTGAAATAAGCAAAAAAAATCTTTCAAAGAAACATTTTTGGAGGAACATACCCCAAGTTCCTGAGCAGTGTGGGACAGGCTATTCCACCCGTGCCAAGGATCGTAACTGTTTCAAGATGTGTGAGACATCGATCAGGAGAGTCGGGGGATGTTGCTTCCTCGAAGATATTTTCTGATGAGGAGTGCTCTGTCAGTGAAATGTGACCTGCTCCTCGTACAATCCCTGTTCTCTTCTCAGGATCCTTTGCCCAGGTAAGCAGGATGTTAATTTGTAAAATACCCCATTCAGTTCTCAGGGTGTGCTTGAGAGAAGGATGAGCCATGCTTTCTGATCACAGCTCCTTCCCAGAGCAAACCAAGCTGCTGCCTCCCCCTCAGTCTGCTCATCTGTGTCAGCACCATCCCCTCCAGGGATATGTACAGCAGA
Source organism: Dryoscopus gambensis (assembly GCA_013389985.1). Taxonomy (NCBI): domain Eukaryota; kingdom Metazoa; phylum Chordata; class Aves; order Passeriformes; family Malaconotidae; genus Dryoscopus; species Dryoscopus gambensis. Next base: position 40,789 of record WEIT01019424.1, on the reverse strand, counting down.
GCTGAGGAGGAGCAGGAGTTGGCTTGGCCCAGAGCTCCTATTCACACTCAGGGGAAGCACATGGGTGATGTCCAGATGTGTCAGCAGTGCCAGAATCAGGTGGAATTGAGCAGCTGACTGACAAGATAAAGCAATGTGGTGTCACACTCATCTGCTTCTCCATGCTGGCCAGACAGGCTCTCAGGAGTCCTCCTCCCTACAGATCACAGCTAGGGTTAGGCATAAAGGTGTTCTTCAGACAATGAACTGGAGCCAGGGGTGTCCTCAGGCTGTCACAACAGAGATTGGATAGGCGACTCCAGCCTGAGAATGCTGTTGTGTGTGTAGTGGAGGAACTTTTGAATACCTTCAGATCTCTTGGTTGCAAGGCAAGGAGAGTATCAGCTGTAAACAGGCAGGGCTACAGGCACAGCTGTACTGGGGAGGAGGGCTGACAACACACTGCATCTTCCCATCCTGCTCTGGCTTTTCTCCTCAGGCACTCTTATCACTTATTTTGCACTCTTATTATATTTTTTCGGCTTTGGCCAGGGTTGGCACAAGGCTGGTGCAAAGGCAGAGAACACATATGAGGTGACTCTTATTCCTAATTTCAGAAGGGATCTGGCTAGAGTACGAGCCACTCAGCAGAGCTGGTTTGCCCTGGGATGTTCTATTTCATGCTAACTCAGGCAGCAAAGAATTCTCCCCCCATTTTTAACTCCAGTCAGTGGGGGAGGATCCACTGAGGCTCATGAACCACTCACCAACACTTAAAGGAAAAAGCGGATTTGGTGTTTATGGAACAACTTGAAGGCAGGTATTTTGTGGTAGGGAGCTGGCTGTTTGCCCAAATTTCCGCTATTAGCACATCAAGGTGTTGTTATTTGGTGGAGGGAGAATGACTGCTCCAGTGAGAAACATCAGCCAATTCCTCACCTCCACCACTGCAACCCAGCATGGCTGTACCCTTGCCATACCCCTGTTTGTTCCCCAGGACCTGGGTGGAGCTATCAAACCACTTCCCACAGACAAACCAAAAAGCTGAGTAACACCACCTAATCCCCTAAATTATCAGATTAAATCTGTTGACATGGCCAGTGACAAGGCCAGTGCTTTCACCTTTGGTCATCATGCCCCCCTGCTGGTCCTGAGCCACAGCCAGCACCTCTCAGGTGACCGCCCCAAAAGAATGCAGAACCATTTATCCTCACAACCATGTCCCATCCTGAGCCAGACAGCTCTAGCAAAAGCAGCACCACCCACTCATTTAATCCATAAACTGCTGGAATTTGCATTCTGGTTGTGAGGAGATTATAGGGGAAAAATCCTGCAAACAGCTGCTTTTGCTTTTTGATCTCTTGCTGGTTTTACAGCACTTGCATCTCTGTGAAAACAGGGAGAAGGACTCAGTACCTTTCTCCTTAAAAAGCTGATTCCATTCCCTTCTTGGTTCTTTGTTCCTGATACCACATGACCAAAAACCAAAAGGAACAAGTATCTTCTCCACACCAGTGAGGAATCTGCTCACTTCCAGTTTGTAAAAATAATAAAGAATTCAGAAATTCTTCTATGCAACGTGGTAAACAAAATACCTCTGTTCAGAGCAGTGGCTCAACCAACGTTCTTAGTCTCTTGCCTCTCCTCAGGGACAGGGAGCCAGCTTTCTGCTAGGGAGTGCTGTCCTGCCAGCTGCAGCCTTCCTCATCCGAGCTGAGCCAGGCCTGGGACTGCTGCAGCACAAGCTCCCTGAGACACATCGGTGAGGCTACAATCATGCCTGGCTCTATATATGCAGCTCACACAGGGTGGGCCCTGAAATCCCTTAAGGACAAAGTCCACAGAAGCAAGGGCCCTTCTCATCTGGGGCTGGGCACGTCACAAACCAGAGGTGGGAAAATACAGGACCAACTTCTGGTCCTTCTAAGACAGACACTTCTTGGGTAAGTCACCTCACCTGACTGCACCCTCCTGCAAACCGGGTCACAGTGTGGCAAGGGAGGGAGGCAAAGACACCATGATGCATGAACCTTGTGTGCCCGCAGGGGCCCTGCCAGAGACTGTCCCAGGCACAAGGGAGCTGGAAGGGATCAGTGAGGATGAATGCTGCTGCTGCTCCTCTCCTCCAGCTGCAGAGACCAGACACTGACACCAGTTTATTCTCCTTGTGCCCTGGTGGTGCATGGCTGAGTGCAGGATAAAGTCTGACAGCCATGGAAAACTTGCTCTCATTTTGAGCTCTTAGGGCTCAGCAGTTTAACACACCCCTCTTTTTCCCCCTGACAGCACCTCCCTCCCCCCGCCCTTTGGAAACATCCAAACTAAGACCAGTGTTAATAGCTGAGGTCTTTATTTAAAGTTTTTTATATACAGTAAAAGTGTCACAGATGAATCTGTGACAATCAGACAAGACAAATGTAAATCTCTCTCAACAATTAGCAGCTTAAGATCTATAAACTACAGTGTTACGTTCACAAGTGTCATTTCTGTACTTTTCAACCCGTGCAAGTGAGTTTTTCTGTTTATTTTTTTACACTTTTAAAACACACTTACAGCTAAATCAATTGCCTACGACTATACCACCTGGCATACACAACACAGACACACAGGGTTTTTAACTCTTTAGCCACTTTCAGAATTCACTTAAAAACTGGCAAAACTACCCAATCTTGAACCCTTTGTAGCTTGGCTTCTTTTGTTATAATGCCTTTTTTTTTTAAATTAAAAAAAATGCGTATTTTCAAGCTGACAGACAGTGCTTTCCTGTCCCAGTGTAACACGTACACAAGTCAACAGTTCATCTAATCCCACCTAAGCACACATGGGATTGGAATAAACCAATAGAGTAACTGCTGGGAGCATGCTGAGTATCACTGAACTAAACTAATGAGGCTGACAGAAAAAAGAATTTTATAAAATTTTTTAAATTAAAATTTTTTGTATCAAGATTTCCTTTCTCCTTTATATTGAAGGAAATGGGGGAAATAGATGAACTTCACTTGAACCCTCAAATGTTAATGAGGTGCTGCTCTTGGAACTTACACAGTCCATTATATTTTTCCCTTTTTATGTGCCAAGGCAATATTTGCTAAACACATCTAAGCAATTTCTGAATCACTTCAACTCCGAATATGGAATGTTTTGGGAAACATTCTGCATCTCAGAGATGGTCACTAAAAAGTTTTTATCTACAAAGGAGGCTACTAAAGGTACTCACACACGCACTCACATCCACAGCGGAAACTGTCCCCTACATGTCATTCAGAAACACTCCATCAGGAAAGCAAACACAACCAGGTACAAGGAAAGGGAGCTTTAAAGCTAGAATCACATTTCCAACAACATCATCATTAAGCTATCAGAAATCATCACAGACCTTCAAATTGAAGACGGAGGAAAACCCCAAAATGTTCTGCTAGTGCAAAAGGCAAAACACATGGCAGTTGTGTTAGGATATGAGAAGTGGATGCAGCATCATACATGACGTTACTGCAGACAACTTTCTGGAATGGAAGAAACTGTTGAGAGAGAAAGAGACAGACACTTTGTCCAGACCTATATGTTTATGGCCTTCACCAAAGAGTTCCGAGATGTCAGTTCCTATTAAGCCTGTACCTTCTGGCAAACTAGCAATTGGTATTTACTGAATATGACAGAGTTGAGACAATAAATGAAATTAGGATATAAAGAAGAGGGACAAATACTTCCTTAAATACTACAGACAAGTGGCACTGAGTGTCCAGAGCCACTGGCTTTTAATTCCTTCCTGCTTTGACCACATAAAAACCTACCTTAAGCAATTCTAGTGTGAACAAAACTGACTAAAAGAGGTACAAAGGCCGGGTTTCAGAAAAAAAGGCAACAAAGCATTTCAGTTACATGCCAAATCAGTTCTTACTGTTATTCACACATTTATTTCTGACAAAACCTGCATAATGGGAAGCTGATAGTTAGCCAAGGAATGTGAGTCACTAGGGAAGAGCCTCATTGGAGCCAGGAGCAAGAGAGGGAATGGCCATGCACCTCTGCTCTGGCTGTGGCGCTGCAGAAAGCACAAACAGTTTTGGCTTCAATCAGCTGCAAATGGCAATCTGTGTTTTAATTAGGACAGGAGCAGAATAGTGCACATGGTAACAGAGAGGTGTTCTGGGATCCCTGGGGGAAGGGCACCTGAGTTTCCTGTGACTAAGGAAGAAAAGAACCTTTGGAAGAACTAAGATGGTTGGACGGTGGAGGGCTTGCCTCTGCTGGCAGTCAAAAAACACTCAAGGTATTAACGTTGTTTGAGGGAATTTCTCAGAACCTGGAACCTGCATCATAGCACAATGCCCATGTATGTGTGTGTGTGTATATATACGATGTACGTCTCATACATGCCTATGTATGGTTTTAACTGGTTTAGGTCACTTGGGCAACATCTGGTTCCTAGAGGGAAGCTGATCCTGGAAGGAAGGAAAACAGTAAGACCTAACTAAACACCATAAATAGTTTTGACAGAATCCTGGAGTTTTTTTAGAACAGGAGACGAAAAGATGACTCTTGGCACTTTTATGGTGAAAGGGGAAGCAGTTAAAAACCAGCGCAGAATGAACGCAGATTCCTTGGACTTGAGGGCTGCTTGCCTGTACCAACAGGTCACTAGCAATGGCACATCGCGAGGACTTAGGATTACATTTGAAGCTGACACTTCCTTTAGAGATTTGCAGAGGTGTCTGCACCACGTACTGGCCCCTGTGGCTGAAAAAGAGGATGGCACACCACAAACACAGACACACAAATGATCTTACCAGAGCCTGACAGGAGGAAAACTTTGGTTTTACTTTTCAGTGGTTTTTTGTTGTTGTTGTTGTTGTTGTTTTTTAATTAGAGCTATTTTTGAGATAACCATTCTGTTAAGTGGACTGTTGAGTCAGTATTTCTTTCCTTAAAAGAACTTGTCTTTTCCCTAGGAAGAGATGAACAGAAATTCCTCGCTCTTATTCTGAAGCCAGGAATGAGAGATGACACGCAAACAAAAAATATAAACATACTATCCTTCACATCTGGAAAAAGAAAAAAAAGCCCTGCATGACAAAAAGGTGTGGAGAAGACAGATGTTTTCCATGATGCTGCATCTGCATGCTCAGGAGGACAGATAAATGGCATATGAACAGTACTGCGTTCGACAGGCTGACACTAGAAACTACTCTGCCCTCCTCAGAACTGCTTCAGGACAAGACGGCTCACAATTATTCACGCATTTCTTCATTTAAAAACATCACTTCTTTATTTGAAAGAAAAAAAAAGTAATGACCCTCCCAACCCCTTCCAAAAAAACCCCCAATAATAATAATAATTATAATAATAAAAAATCCTATTAGAAACAATAAGGAAGCACTGAGACTTTGAGTATTACACTCTTCAAGTATGCTGTTCGGATTTTTTTTAAATCTGTGAATATACATATATTAAAAAAAACCTTAAAAGTGCGACCAAGGGCTTCTGCTTACAGATAAGTATGTCAAGGACTACTCCAAAATACTGTAGCACGACTGTGCAGTTACTGTGTATGGCATGAGGCTTCCACTCCATACACTCAGCCAAGTTAGCCAGCCTTACAGAAAGTTACTGAAGTCAGGTTAGCACAAACGGTGAACCCAGATGCTGAGCCGGGAGAGGGATCCACACGTTGTTGTTTTTCTCTTGTTAAGGAAAGAAATCACTCAACGCATACACTTGGACATGGAATGTGAGCAGACTTCACAGTAAAAGTTTAGTGTTACAGGTTTGCTGTGGTACCATCACTCAAGGCTGTGCACTAGATTGAGCTTTGCTCATCTTAAGCTAACCACGTTCTCTTCTTCCTGACAGGTTTAGTACAGTAGTTCAAGCCACAATTTTAAATTGCCCATTGGTATGCTCCAAATTTCTGTATTTTATTCATTTCTTTTGTACACTTTAAAGAATCTTAAGATTTGCATCCAAAGAGAACCATGCTACATAAAAATTATCCAGGATTCTCGCCAAAAAAGTTCTTGAATAAAATCTAAAAAATACTATTGCAATGCATCTTGCAGAGAAAAAACGTTATTCTAAATGTAAACAAATTCACTCGGACACTTTAAAACTTCAGCGGAGTAGTTGCTGACTAATCTTTGCCACATTTGCTCACCAAGAGCGCCAGGAAGGAGCGGCGCAGCCCATTCCTGCCACCATCATCTGGGGGGAGACAAGAATCGTTCCAAGTAGCCGGTGATGGCATCCCAGTGCTTCCACAAAAAGGCAATGAAAACCACTATAAATAAAGTGCTGAACGTCCTATTGCGAGTTTTCATCAGGGGCACAACGCAGTTGGCCACAGTGGAAACAAAGACAAGGAGGACAGCCATGACAGCCAGCAAGATGTTGATGAACTTCCCCAGTAGGTTCCTGGCTGTGGCGTTCTCCAGCCCCTCCAACTGCACCACTTGCTGCTGCTGCTGCTGCAGCTCCATCTTGGAGATGCGCGTCTGGCACGCTTCCAGTGCCTCCTGTGGGCAAGAGCACATACTGGGTCACTCAAGTCCACAGCTGTTACCTCACCAACCGGGCCAAGCCAGGACCACCATCCCCACACCTCACATTGCTCATGCACTGAGCTCCTGCCCTGCAGCAGGAAGCAGAGGAAGCAGTGCCATTTCCCACATCCAAGGTGAGCAGTCCCCTTGCCGACAGGGCACTGCAGCCTGCAATACACCACAGCACCTCATCTGCACCCAGAAGGCTTGATGTGGACATGCCAGGCTGGGGAGCCCCACGACTTCTGCCCAGAAGGGGGCGCTACCCAGCCACCTGGTCACTTCAGCTTTGGTTCCAAGAGGCCACTGAGAGGACAAAGGTGCTGCACCTAGCCAGAAATCTTCATCCTCTTCTGGGATGTGCATTCCCAGAACCTCAACTTCCAACACCTTCCTTGCAGTCACTTGCTTATCTGACCCCTCTGCAGAAAACTAGGCAATCTCCCAGAAAACTACATCAACAAGAATAACTACCTAAGGCTCAGCTGCATTCTGCTTGCTTAGTGATCTGTGAGCTCAGGGAAAGGTCTGAGGGGCACTAGGGCTGGGACTGCACAGCTGCCATTGCAGGAGGAAGATCTTCTCCAGACTGCAGCAAGCTGTGGAAGTGGCACAGCTTCAGCTGACAGTGTGAGGGCTGGGGAAAGATGTCTAGAAGGGTAAGAAGCATGAGATTTATGGAACTGCCTACAGGTACAGGCAAAACAAAAGGAGGTGGAAAGAGAAGACTAACCCTCCACAAACCCACCTCTCTAAAGTCCCACTGGCTCAGGGCGGATTTTGTCAGACCTTTTCACCAGGTTGAACCCCAACTGGACCAACCCAACCTGCACTAAAACACTGGTGACAGGCAACACGGGGCTAGGGAGAAGGAGAGAGGTTTTCAGGCAATTAACACAAAGAGAGACTTCTGCTCTTGAACATACAAAGTCACAGTATTTTCCACTAATCTTCCCTCAGAGTCACCTTTTTCAGACACATATGCCAACTGCAAATATGATATACAAGTCTGCAGCAGTCTTCCCCAGACTGATCATCAAAAAGGAACCAGGACTGCTCCTCTGCAACATCAGCCCGGGCTCTTAAATAGTTTTTCATACAACAAAACTGAACACTTCCTTTTTCCCCAGCAGTGCCGAGGAATAGGCTGTCCCAACTTTTAAGTTTACACTAAAAGCATTGGATCATAAAATGAAGATTAAAAAAAGCTGTTGAGAAATCCCCACTTCAATTCAATCTTCCTGCCATCTGAATGTAGAGAGAACAAAGCCTGACAGTTTTAACACTCCCCCAGGGCAGAGCCTCCTGTTTACACTGCCAGGGGCCATTGTACCACTGTCCACAGACACTGATTAAATTTAACTTAAAGGTCATTGTCACCTGTTACATTTCTCATTGCATCATGTCTGTGGAGGTCAATGAAACATGAAGGCTTCTCCCTGGTTAAGATCTCTGAAAGCACAGAGCAGAATTGCTCAGCTACCCCCAAGAGCAGCAACCAGGAAGAACGATCGACACAACAGGAGTTGCAGCTGGATCCACAGGTGTGTGAACAGCACAGCCTGCTTGGTCTCTGGAGGAAATCACCTGTTTCAAATACCTCAGGAGGAAAAAGGGAGAACTCTTAACCTACAATTCTCTGCTCACACTACAAATATCTCCCATCAGCAATCAGAACTGAGATGTCTGTTAAAACTAGCACAGCAACTACTTAAAATGGACAAGAGACCTGTTTTTGAATAGGCCTTTCTCTGTAAGGGTCAGCAGTTGCTTTGCTTTGTAGAAGGGCCTCCAACTTCAAGACCTCTGTTTCTTAGCTTTTTTTACATACTAAAAGAAACTTTTCTTTTAAAAACACCTCCTTATTTCTTCAAAGCTGACAGAAAGAATTGTTTCCTGACTCAATGCAGTGCACACACAAAGCCATTTTTCCTTAGATGTATTACATACAGACCATTGCTGTTAAAATTAGTGACACAGAACCACACCCCAGGGCCCGTGTACTGGGAACACTACTGTAAAAAAGTGTTTGGGTCATGGCCCACTGAGTGTCTAATACAAAGGCCTGCACAAAGATTGGGCTCTGGCTCCTGTTCTGCTACAATTGATGTACAAACTCTGCTCCAGCTGAGCAGCAGGTGCTCCCTGTGTGGGCCACAGCCCTGCTTTACAGAGGAGGTTACCTGGAGAGATACCCAAGGGTCAGAGATGGAGTAAGGACCTTTTGTAACGCAGCAGTTTAGCAATAAAGCTACAAGGACTAAAATCAAATATTGAAGTGCAGGCGTACTTCAAAGGTGAATGAGTTCCTAAAGGAGCAGGCAGAGGGCAGGACTTGGGTCCTTGCTTCTGTCACCCACCTGGATATCCCGGGCTCGCTCATAAGACTGATAGGCAATCTTTTCCTCCATGCTGGCCAGCTCCTGTTTTAAATTGAGGATCTCGTTCTGGTGGAGCTCAGTCAGGTCATTTAACTGCTCTTCAAGTCTTTCACATCTAGAAATGACAACACATGATACAATGGCTTTAATGAGAAGAGGATGACAAAATGACACCAGTGACAACCAAGCAATGAACTCCATGGCCTGTGTACTGAAATCAGCATGGCTGCCTCAGCCAACACACAGCACACTCTAGCACTAATACCCTCTTGCTGGGAATTAGTCCTTTCTACCAGGTCAACTCTGTGATAGTGTTCCTAACCTGGAGAAAACACACAATTACATGGTAACTGTCGAGTGATGCAAGAAATCGAGGACAGAATGAGAAGAGAATAAGGCGTTCCCCAAACTTCTATGTAAACCAAACAGTTCCCTTCTAATACCATAAGCTCTTAAGCATTTTCATCTACACTTGGAACAGTAATGGGCATAAAAATGACACAGAAATGACATGTGACTGATGCCTCAGAGAACATGCTGTTACTGTCTGATCTCTGCATGAGGTCACATGGATCTTTGACTTGTTTTTCCTTTATCTCCCATGAATGATGCAACTTAACAAGCAAATACCATCATATTATTTGTAAGACGGACACATGAATCACTAACCTGCAGGCTAATTTTTCAGTCTGGTCTTGGTGAATGGACCAGGAACAGCCCTGAGGAAGAGAGTTACTCAAAAAAACTGAGTTACAACAATTCTGAGAGATGCAGTTTTGCTTCTCCTTAAGAGAGTTTTACATTAACTTAAATGATAGCTCTGATGGTAACAAAGGTATGGGCACAGCTATGGTGGCCACTGGGCTTTTCCCACTCTGATTTCCACTGTCTACTCATTGTAACAGATGGGAAAAGCTTATCACACAGCCCTTATCATCTGGATCTTGATACTAATAACTAAGAAATTTCTAAGGAATTAACCACAGAGATAATGCCTTGTTTAAATTCTGGTTTTCTTCTGACTCCACCTGAATTTAATTCCTACAAAAAACCCACAAGATTAATAAGCACTATTTATCTAGAATGAAGAATTTAACTGCAAGTTCTGAAACTAAGACACAAATCCTGCTTCTCGTTTTTTTCAAGATTTTTTTTTTTGGTGTTTCAGAATCTGCAGTCAAAAGCTAGCCTTTAAAAACAGTCTTGGGGTTATGTTTTTAATAGACAAGTATGAAGAGAATTTTCATTTATGTTCCCAATACAATATTACTTTAAACTAGGGAAGAGTCAGACATAGCATACCAATTTGCAGCAGTGAAACACATGTGGTCAACCAGCAGTAAGACCAAGACAACTGCCAGCCAACATGGCTCAGCCCAGAAAGGTGCCAGAAGAGCTGTGCAGCTGTGCCAGGACACACCAGAGAACTGGTTTCCCAAGACTGACAAATGAATGGCCATGTGAAGACTGGCTAATGAAGAAGGAGCCCAGATAATTAATATTGCCCTTTGTTCCCACACAATTTAAAACCAACAACAACTTGCCAACAACCAAAAAATCACAACTAAACCCACTCCAAGCCCCAAAGGCAGCATCAATTACTTGAAATATATTCAGTTTGTTAATGTATTACAAAATTCTTCAGTGGGTTTACTCCACAAGAAGAAACGTAAGCATTTCTGAAAATAGCGTGACTGTGTTTTTTAACCTCCTCTCACATAAATGCCTTTCATAAAGCAGCTGCTGCCAACCAGCTTAAATCCTGTTCTCTAACAAGAAACAATTGTATTTTAATAACTTCAAAACTACCTCCATCTACAGGAAACATAAGGAAACCCTGTAAATCCGCAGAGTTAAGAGTTTAAACAGAATGTGATTAGCAGAAGGGTTGGCTCCAATCTTCCTGGCCTGAAGATTGCAGAACAAGCAGCTTGCTCCCAACCCACGCTTCACTCCCTGCTCAACTCCAGAACCACTGCAGTTTGCATCCAAGAATCACTTGCACTTTCGGAACTCACTGTGTCAGGCAACTGCTATAACTGGGTTATTTTAAAAAACACACCCCTGCCCCCACTAACCAATCCTGACTTATTTTTGAAATTATACATCCTCCATTCAGCTTATTTTCACTTCTTGTCCCAATATCTATAATTCAGAAAATTATTTTTTTCCTGCTGCTTTCTACTGGTATTCAAATTTAAAAAACAAGGAGGGGTTTATGCGACTTACAGGGCCCAAAACCAGTGCTTCCCTGTTGAAAGCTGGTTTGCATTTAAGTGGGAGTATTATAGAAATAAAAGGGATAGGCCACCTGTCAAAAGGGTTAAGATGAAATACATCCCTCTAACTCATGAGTGCCAGGGTCTATTGAACAAACTAAACTTGTCTGTGAATACAGCAGTGCCCTGAATAATCAAATCCCACTTCACTTCATGTACGGAAAACTCCTCTTTGGAGTTCAAGAAGTGGTTTTTTTACTAGTTGAAATGTGACATTTCTCCTTAAAAGAACAAGCTCCAGCCCAGAAACTTTTCTGTGCAGCAGACCAATGCTGCCCAACTCAAGTATCACAGAGATCATCAGAGCTATTCCTATGGACACAGTAAATTGCTGGGGTGCTTTGCTCAAGTGTGGAATATGGGAACACTTCATTTCAAATAGCCATGTTAGATTTCTACATGTTTTCTGAGGCTCACTGCATAGGAATCGGGGAAGTGGTCTGAAAAAGGCTCAGAAATACAATTATGACCATCTCATTTGTCAAAAATGGTTTAAAGGCATTTTAAAGTAATAGCTGCAAAATACACAGCTAATACAGCATATGGAAGGGAGGATGTGATAAAAAAGACATTTGATCTCCACTCAGTGCTACGGTGAGTAAAGAAACTCTAACCCAACTAATGCTACAAAGACCTCTGCAGTAAACTGTGAATGAAGTTTAGTACCTGTCTTCAGATGTCTCTCAAGATGAACCTTTTTCTTTTTATAGCTATGTCATACAAACTATCATGTAATCTTTATTTGTCACTAAATAAATCTTTATGCTACTGAACGCACTGCTTCCAGTAGTGGAGTAAACAGCTAAAACAAGTAGTTATTTGTAGCATGCTCCAAGTCTCCTACCTAGAGGATTCACAAAGGACAGAGCTTGCTCCTGACAGGGAGCACGAGCTGCTCACAACACCTGCACACATCCCTGTACTTCCAGCTCTGAGCCTCCCTGGAAGGAGGACAGACAGCTTTGCAGGGATGTTTTGGTGCTGTCCTGGCTGGGTGAGCACCAACCTGGCCCAACACGTTGCCTCCACTGCTCAGCCACACATTTCAGAACAGCCTTGCCAACCCTCCCAGACCTCAGAGGTTTAGCTCCTTTGATCTATTTTAAAACACATCATGAGGATAGACTGAAGTGTGACAATTAGACTACATGAAAACCCAGACAAATGGAAGCACTGGTGACTAGCCTTTTGGCTGAAGGATTTCTTCTGACAGGAGCATGGGAGAGCTAAATGCCCTTTCCAAGGCTGTCAGGCTTGGGAAGAAACCCAACCCCTTAGACTGGTCACACTCCAAATATATGAGCTTATGATTTTGCCATGTACAAACAGGTTCTGAAAGGGACACACTCAGCAGAAACTTTATTTCAGTCTCAATAGCACAGAAAGTTCCTGCTTGTATCCTGCCACCTTCCAATAATGAGATAAGCAACAAGCCATTTCAGCGCCTGCTTCTGGTGCAGAAGAAAACAATGACGGCCAAGGTGCCGTCAGACTCTTCCTTCCTCAACGGCTCAGCCCCAGCGGAGCAGAGCAGTGCTCCAGGGCTAGCATGTGCCGGGCAGCAAAGCCCACCCTAGCCCCGCCATGGTGCTGCCAGGCCTGCACCGGGGCGGGAGAACTGGAGCAACTGGACCAGTGAGTCCCTGCCTCGGAGACGGTTAGCAAACCGGCAGCCACATGGAGTGATAGACAAGATTTGGAAACACGTAGAGGAGAGGGAGGAGATGAAGGAGGTCATGGAAAACCTGTGAGGCAAGCTATGGCTGATAAATAGAAACTGCACAAACACACAAGGGGAAAAAAGATCAGAACCTGCAAAACAGTAGATGATCTAAGAAAGAGGAAATGGACAAAGACCAGGTGAGAAAATGTCATGGTATGTGCTTTGTTCCAGTTTCCAGGTATGATGCAAACACTCAGTGCCACCTGACAAGCAAAAGGTTTCTCCAAAAACTTCTTTTTTTTTTAAGCTCTGACTCAACTCTGTGTTTTTGAAAGCTTCTCATAAACAGAGCAGAGTTAGGAGGTATTTACAGCTTTTAAAGCCAGTTATGATTAATCTGAATCCCAGGCCTCCCAACATCAAATCTCAACTTCCTTTCCCTTCTTTTAGTCTTCTTCTGAAAAGAGCTGAGGAGCAAGAGGGGTTCCAGTTGAGGAACAGGTGCCACCCCTCCCTGCCAAGGCAGCAGCACCCTCTGCCCTTGGACATATCACGTCACCTTCCACTTCTAGGGTGATGTTGGCTTTTATCATTGTGATGGTTCAAAATACAGAAGCCATAAAAACAAGAATTTACATTTGTACAGTCAAGTAGTCATCTAACCGTGATTAACCCATAAGCTCTTGCTGATCATGCAGTTACCCACATAGACAAGGGCACTGAGTGTGGTTTAACTGGTCCTCTTTAAAGGTCACACCTTTAATTAATTTGCATCAACGTTCCAAATGACAGGTCTAAATTACTATCTTAAGCTTTTATAAGCCAAATGCAGATTCTCCCTGCTTTTCACTCCAGGCTGCCTTGGTTAGTGCCTGGGGTCTGGGCTGACCTCAGGGGAGTGCTCTGCAAAGGTTAATGGCACATGACAGATATGGCTTCATGGTGCGCTACTATGGGACCTACGTGGACCTTGCTCAGAGGTGTTGGGCAGTAACCAGCTCGTTTAGCTGACAACACACATCAGTCCCCAAGGTCTGCTACTGTACTTTCAGGCCACTCCTTCAGCTGTGCCATGCTTGCATATAGCATTCTCCATGAATGGCTGCTGCTGTATGTGTGAAACAACAACCTGCGCAGACAACAGAACCTCTCTGCTCCGGAGCAGAAGATCCAGCTCCACATTGCTTTGTGATGTGACTTGATGACACTGAGGCACTAGGAACCAAAGCTGCTGTGCTGGGTGCTGGTTTCAGTCAAACTGCTGATTGTTACAAAGCAGGATTAGAAAGTGGCGCTGATCTGGCTTTGTTTGCCCAAACTCTGCAAAGCACACAGAAAGCCTGCTGTCTCTACCAGATCCTATCAGGCTAGCCTTTTCCAGAGTTTTTTCCAATGATTTGGCATCAGCATGCCTAAAAGAGCTGTAGGGCAACTCCACGTTATGCTGCACAAACCAGTGCAGCAAGTGGCACAAGGGCACTTCAGCAAGTCTGTCCACACCCCCAGCAGCTCTGCTGTGTCTTCCAGGTTGTGTTTCACATCCTGGCAAAGTCATGAAGGCCATAAAGAACCTCATGACAACAGCCTGCTGTCCTTCACCAGAACGAGGGCTTGGGCCTTGCGTTTGCTATTTAAAGTTTAAGAATCCTGTTGACTTGGACTATACTGTTTCGGATGCCTGCAGAAGGGCAGCTAGTAATTCTTCCCTTTGGAGCCTGGGGTCAAGCCCTTGCTCCCAGCATGTGAGGGGGAGGATGTCAGGTGTTCTGCTGGACAGCACAGGGCAGTCTGCCAAGAGCCTCTCCCACCCAGCAAGGAAAGGGAAGTATTCCCTCAGCACCTCTCCATGGCCAGCTTTCCTCAGAAGGGAGGTGCGGGCAGCCTGCCAGGCTGCCTTCCTGAAGCCACTGTCACCTCTCCCCGTGACTTCATCAGGGATCAGCAGTACTGCAGCAACTACTTCACCTTTCCATTCCTTCCAGTGAGGGGAAGGCTGATGGGTTACTTGCTTCCAGAGCCCTATAACCTCCACGACAAGAGCAATGTCAGTATCTGACATTTAATTCAACTTTATTTCCCTGAGTGCTGCCACTGTGGGCTGAGCAGAGAAGGGAAGGGATATCTTAGTTCTGGCACATGGGCAAGATCATGTCTTTTTAGAAAACCTGAAGAAAGCTGGAATGTTTCTTTCTCTGGTACACATGGATCTGAGTGTTGGAGAAGGCAAAGTCAAGTCATGTCCACATTAGTTCCTTGTCATTTGCCTTGATCCAAACCTTTTCAGGATTTTTGCAGGGCAAAACATTGTCTGATAACAGGAACTGCATCAATGTACTCCTGGGTTTGCGATACCTTATTAGACCTCTTTGGCTTGACTTTTTACCTTGAAAACACTTTGAAATAACCTTTTTCCTTACTATCTCTTTCTTGTACAGAGAGGGAGGTGAACGGCAAGATTGCAATATTTATAAAAGGCAAAACTGGGAGGGAAAAGTCCTGAGAAGACCACAGAACTATCTATTTGAATCAAGGCTGCTGGGAACAGCCTGCCGAGCACTACCACCCCAAATCTTGTGCTTTGCAATCACAGCATCAGATTGTGAAACAAAATACCACAGCACATACCTGTACCGCTCCTCCTGCAGGGTCTGCATTATCAACGTATAATCCCTCTGGTAGCGAACCTTAAGGTCCTCAAATGATTCTTCCAGTCTTGCCTGTGTCTCTCGAATTTCTTGAATCTCATGCAGTATTGCATCAAACCCTGAGCTCTGCATATCCAGAGTGTTTGTTTTGGAGCTGGAAGCTCCCACAGGGCCCCCTGTTGTGCTGTTGGCTCCCACGGAGCCTGATGTGGCACTGGAGCAATCCTCTTCACTGCCATATTTTGGGCTTGACTGAAAGTTCTGAATAACACCTAGAGCCTTGCCTCCTGTTCCATCTTCCTGGCCTTCTTCTAAGGAGTCTTTCAGATTAGCAATGTTGTCTGCACTCCCAAACTTGTTCCTTATGAGGGAGGCAATCTCCCGGGGTTTGGAAACCACAGCTCCTGCTGCTGAATGTGTGGCCTGGGAGAAACTGGAAAGCCCACCTTTTACGCTGTCTACCACTCCCTCACTGAAGCCAGTGACTTTTGCTCCAACATCTTTCAAACCCTGATGCATATCCCTGAAGACATCCTTTGGCTGCCGAGGGATCCCATTCTGTTCAATCTCTCGCAGCTTTCTATGATAATGTTCCAGTTTCTTCTGCAGCTGCAAGATGGTCTGAGCCGACTTTTGATTTTTCTTCTCAAACACTTGCTTAATGCGGGCACTCTGCTGCTTGTCTGCATTGTTGGCCAATTTCAGGTACTCTGCCACGTTGTCATCACGGGCTGTTTGCTCAATTTTGATCTGCTCTGTCAGCTTCAGTATCTTCTGCTGCAGGTGTGTGATGGCCACTTTTGTCCGCTGCGGATCTGGGGTCCCATCAACAGAGTCTGCATTGATGCTGCCATCAGTGCTGGAGGCCACGGCACTCGAGGTCTGCGCCAAGCTGCTGACTTCCAATCGCTCAATCTAAGCACAGAGAAAGAGAAACATGAGTGCTAATCAGCAGCTTCACCAACAGAAAACCTTTTCTTCTTTATGCCAACCAACTTGGCAAATGGATGCAATTGTGAAAAAACGCACCTTTTTTCAGCTGCCCAGGGAACAGTATCAATCAAGAGAGCTTAATGTATTTTACAGACATCTAGTAAAAGTTCAGAAAAAAGCAAAACCCCTCATACTTAACTCCACTTAATGGCCTTAAACAATTCAAAACTCAAGCACAAATGTGCAACAGGGCACCCGAGCCTGGCAGACTGAGCACTCCGAGATACCAGTACAAGGGCAGGGGCTCAACTAACTAACTCTCAACTCACTAGAGAGTGAAGAGACCGAGAAGGTAACTGAGAGCAGAAGCCACACGGTTCAAGTGTACAGTACAGCACACACAAGTAATTCCTAGTGCTTCACCTGTTCGAACAGCATCAACAGTGAAACCTACCACAAAACAACCGATCCACTACGGTCAGGGCTTTTAACAGAAAAACGGAGCCTGAGAGGCACCCGAATGCATGCCTCGCCGCGGCAAGCCCTGCGAGCAGGTGTCTCCGAGCGGGAGGAAAATAGCGAGTTTCAAAGGACGAACCCCACTTATGGCCAAAAACCAAAAAAGGTTAAACGCTGTTTCAGCGCAATCCAACCCGCCAAGTACCCGCCGCGAACCCGGGAAGGACAGGGCAGGCAGGTGTGGCCGCACCGGCCGCTCCCGGACCAGGGCATTCCTTCCTCCCTGGAGCCCACCACGCTCCAAATCCGGCCCGGCCC
>WEIT01019424.1:0-23576 GCA_013389985.1 Dryoscopus gambensis | reverse complement strand
AGGGAGGCCTCTCCAGGCCGGGGAGCCACGGAGCGGCAGCCACACGCGTCCCGCAGGGAATCTCCATTAATGAGTTTTAAACCGAACGCGTCTTTTGGATCCCACGGCTCCCGTCCCGGCGCAGAGCTCGTGAGCAGCCGTGACTGCTGCCCGCACGCTCCGCCCCCGCGGCTCGGCGGGGACTAACCGGCAGCTCCCCGGGTCGTTCCACTGGAACAGCTGCCAGCTCACCCACACCTACTGCCCAGACGCAGAACCATGCCCATGTTTGTGAATATGCGCTTTACAAAACAAAAAATGCTGTTACAGTTAACTGTATCCTCTCTCGATTCATCATACCATATTTAAGGCAAAAAAACCCCGCAGGCAGCAACACTGGCCGGCACCGGGGGTCGGCCAGACTCCTTCCCATAACCCTGAGGTTCTCTGTTCGCTATCCCATCAACAGGAAAACCAGACACCTGGGAAAGCAATTGATTAATTTTCTAGAGAAGTTCGGCTGCAGGAAACCATAGAATATAATTCCTCGGTCTGTTGTGACTCCTGAAATATCAACTGCTTTCTTAAAAGGGTTTAGTTGTAGAAACCCTGGAGCTTTGGATAGATCAATGGAAAATTGGTGCTAAGAATTAATATTAATCAGCAGGACCAACACTATGCATGATATCAGTACTGTACAGAGAACATGCTGTCCCTGAGATGTAGGGACATGCATTTGGAAGTAATACACATTTGCAAAGATACCTCTTCTTGGAATTTGTAATTTCATTACGATTTTTCCAGGGCTGTCAGTGATCAGACTTCTCCCTATGGCCTAGAGGAACACAAAGACCATGCCCAGGGCATGCCTGGCCTGGGAGCATCACCCAGCACCCATGGCACAGCTGGTCCGTGCCTCACCCACAGAGCAGCTCTGCCAACCAGCCACCAGCCCATGAGCAGCAGAGCACAGAGTATCTGTGCAGCACACCAAGACAATCTTATGACTGTTAACTGCCTATGAACGAAGGGCTTTCTCAAAAGAACACTGTCAATCCATCCGTAACAATCTCTACCTCCTCCAGAGCAAGGACATTTTAATATTAATGGCAGATGAAGAAAACTAGAAAGATCCAAAGTTTTGATACAAAACTTTCACAAACTAATTTGATATAACTTATTTTTTCTTTTTTTTCCTAATTGATTTTTTTCTGGGCAGTGGTAAGGCTGAGTGAGTGTCGGACTGACCTGGTGTCCCAGAACCAAACAACTGCTCATCACTAGTTCTTCTGCAGCCCACAGGCTCTGAGCTGAGATCTGCACAGATCAGTGTCATAGAACTACTGGGGCTTCAACATCACTTTGCAGTAAAGAGTTTATATCAGCTTAATTTACTCCAGGTTTGGTCTAATTAGTGTATCTGTATGGATAATTACTTTAAATTACACTAGTAGTACACTCTTCCTTCCATGACACAAGTTTTGTGAGAGAAAAACTTGGTAGAAACTCTCTCTTCCCCCCTTTTAAAGTCAGTTGACTTCAGCAAATCTGCTCAGGTTATCTCCCTACACCTCTAGCAGAAAATGAACTAGAACAGCAGTAATAAAATAAAGCATGTTGGCATAATTGCTTTATAATTAGCAGCTGTGTGGATATTATTCTGAAATAACAGAAAGGGTTCTTTCCAATTCAAAAGGAAAAGGCTGTGCAAAGTGCAGTTCTCAAACAGAACAGAGATAATTTAAGTACTTTGTCCATATCGACAAGACTTTGTAAAGGGAAGACTCAGCACAAACTGGGTCCCTGGGAAATGCTGATGACATATTACTGAATTTGAGATGATGCTCAATCTGTCCTGAAAAGATGCTGGTAAATTAAATACTATAATGATCAATGCTTGTATAAGAATAGGGGTTACAATTCAATAGTCAATCTCCCTTGCAATACAATTTTCCACTATATTGACAGTTCAGATTGAGGGGAGCTGTGTGCCCTCCCACCAGGACGTACACTGAGAACTGTTTTGGCACTATGCCACAAACCAGATGAAATCATGTGAGGGCCTTACGCTTTCTCTCTCTCAAGATCTTACCAAATTCTCAGCACTGTTAATGCTCTCAGGCTTTCCCCCCTGTACAAGCTTTCCAATGTCTCTGTTCTGCAGCACACAGCCCAAAAAAACGCCTCATGATTCTGCTTTTTGGTGCTGTTGAAGATTAAACACAGCAGTTCCTTTAAAGGCATTTCACGCTTTTAAAACTCCTCCAGTAAAAGCATATACCAGTCATTCACCAAGGAGATGGACTGTTGCTTTTAAACACTCAGAGCAGCTGGCATAAGCAAACAGCAGCTTTCAGAGCAAGCCTGCTGCAAGGGGGCAACTCTTGCTTCCTCCTCCTTTGACTGGAGCTTCACAAGTGTGACTGAAAATTGTCGTGCTATTACAATAAACACATACAGGGCAAAGTGAGACAGGGGAGCTCAGAGTGAGACTGCGCAGCCCCGGAGGGGAGCTAACAGCACCTGAGGTGCCTGCGTTAATCACCTTCCCAGTGACTGCACACCTGACTGGCAGCTAAAACTAACCAGGAAAACGGTCAGAAGTTGTTTTGCTTCCGTTTCCCACTGTGCTGAAGATAATGCAGTCACACAGGCAGAAAATCTATGAGACTCACAGAAAGTCTTTTAGACTTTCTTTTAGCTTTTAGACTTCATGTTTGGCAACACCACTCATTAACAGCATTGTTAGCGCATGGCAGGTGCAGGGATGGGCAACTTGGCCAACCCCTCCGCACTAGGTGGACAGATGGTCTCCAGCCTCAGGCAGGCAGAGGAGCAGAGACTCAAAATCTCTGATGACAGTTACAAGAGAGTTGGTTTGTTGGTAAGTAAGATCTCTAACGCCTTACAGGAAATAAAAGTCATAGGGGAGAAAAAAACCCCACCACTCTTTGTGCCTGACCACGTCTGCAGAGTAACAGCCCCCCCAGGCCCCACTTCACTGGATCTGCATTAAAACACCTAAGCGCACATTTGAATAAACACACAGAGAAGCCCTGGCAAGTACAACGAAGAGATATTTAAACATCACAAATTACTATGAGGTACTGTTAACATACTAGATTAAATGCTGTCAACAGCCACAAGTCACCTCCCTGCATGCCACCTGCAGCACATGACTCTTGAAACACATGGGTCAAAGTGGCACCAGCCCCACTGTCCCATGAGCAGTCAGTGCCCTGTTCCTCTGGATCCAACACAGTCATTGTATATGGCACAACTTACCATAGGTCCCAAAGGAAACAAAAAAGTGTCATAAACTCCCCTGCCTCACCCACTCGGGTGATGTAATAAGCTCTTTATGACCTACAGGTGATTGAGAGTTAAGAGTCTGTTTTCCTAATGCTTCGCTTTTTAAAGGTTGTTGCTGAATCACAGATCAGTTGGGGTTGGAAGGGACCTCTGGAGTTCACCTGGTCCAACCCCCTGCTCAGGCAGGGCCACTAAGAGCCAGCTGCCCAGGAGCATGTCCAGAAAGCCTTTGACTATCTCCCAGACCAGAGGTTCCACACCCACATCCTACATTTGTGGATCTGTCTGTAACAGAAAGTTGGATCTGTCTGTCTGCTGCAACACTGCCACACATCTGATACCACCAACTCTATGGGCCACTATTTATTTCCAGTTGCATATTTATATGACTGCAAATCCTGTGCAACAGCATGTGTAAGGGAGAATATTTCTGTTCATTCATCTCTCAGTTAAATACAGACAGAAGATCTAAATACTGCTGCACTGAACCACCCCTAGAGACAACTGCCCACTCACATGTGGTTTCATTTACAAATCCACCTTCCACCTTCCCTCAGCAAGTGCTCAGGGTGCATACACGCTCCTGCACTACAAAACATCTTCCTTGGCTTTATTGCTAGGAAAAAGAAAAAGGAAAAACAAAGAATAGGTCCAGTGTGATTTCTTGTGACACACTGCAGTTACCCTGCAAAACTGTATTGACCAACTGAATCTTCAGAAGCTGCAGCAGCTTTGCTTTTTAACAGGCTCCAGCTACTCACCCACAGAAACCTATGGTCATCCTTATGGTCAGAAACTTATGGTTAGCAACTGTTCTGAGCTGTCTCTAGCATGCTCCTAAATCTAAATCTAAATCCAAATCCAAATGAAACCTGGCTCAGGAAAGCACACAAACAGATGGACAGTTCAAGGAAGTCTTGCTGTGTGTTTTTTACAGCACAGCACAGCTTATTGTTTAGATTATAATGGGGGTTTTCTGAAAGTTATACAGCCTTTGCCCACGGGCAATTAACCCTCAAAATGGTGGGAAGCCCTGGTTTTCCCCTTTTGTTATGGGAAAACAAAAAACAGTGAGAAAACAAAAAGAATGAAAAATATCCAAGAAAAAATTCCAGTACAATACCTTTGACTGCCTCAGACAACAGCTTGAGCAGGGAACCAACACTGTAACACCAGGAGGAAATGGCTTTACACATTACTTACAGTAGTTAAACAGTCATGAGTGATGACTGCTGCAACTCAAGTGTGCTGATGGTACATCTGCCAACCCAGAGCCCCATACGCCCCACTCTGCAGAGAGGGGAGAGGGCAGGTCCCTGCCCCAGACAGAAGGGCTCTGGGCAACCACAAAGGAGGAACATTTCACACATCTGCATGCGTTTGGGCATTCCCCTTCTTTTGGGGCATCCAAGCCAAGCAGCTCCCTGCGTAACCCTGTACTGGCACAGCCTGGGGACAGAGAGGAGAGCAGCTCCCTCTGGAGCCAAGGTGCGAGCTCACTGGGAATCAAGTGATAAGGTGCTTCGGGATGTTCTTACTACCTTTCCAAATGTGGTTCACCATCAGGCCCAAGCCACTCTGTACCAGCCAGATAGCAGAAACACCACTGGAGGGAGTGGTGACCCGGGACTGCTTCACTTGGCACTGGTGCCAAGAGCAGCATCGCCCAAGCAATGGCATGAGGCACACAAACAAACACTCAACCACAACTTGGGATTTGGTAAAACCAGCTGTTGGGTGACTTGCCCATGGCCTTGTATCTAACTCAATATGAAATGGAGATGTAACTTCATGTGCCACATCAAGTGCCAGAAACTGTTTAGCTGTAAAGCAGCCAGCTGTCTTTTCCTCAGAGCTGTTAGCAGCAGAAATTCTTCCCAAAGCAGACCAGTATTCAGCTGCAGCCCTCACTGGTGTCAGGGGCAATGATGGAAGATCCTGCTGCTGTACCATACTCACTGTATCAGAGGCAGCTTCTGTCACAAACAACACTACACATTCCACAGGGGGGCTCCAGTGAATCCTTGTCAGTGCAGGCCAATTGCTGGTCACAGATGTTTCCCCCACAGCACCTTGCTGTCAGCGTAGGGGAGCTCAGTGGGCTCCACATGTTCCCCCTGCCTGACTCCACCTGCCCAGGGCTCCCTGCCTCTCAGGAAGCAAATGTTTCACTTACTAACTGGTTAGGAGGTAGCTGAAGCTACAAAGCTGACCTCCACCTTTCCCACCTGTGGTTCAGACACGTGCATTCCTGACGCCTACCAGCCCGGTGTGGTGGGCTGATAAGCTGTTCCCTCAAGCAGGACTGGGACATGCAGGACCAGGCACCAGCTTGGCCCACAAGTACTTACTGACATCCCAGAGACAGAAGGGACTGACACATACAGTGTAACATCTCCCTTAAGAGGTTGTCTACAGTCCCTTTAATTCCTTTTAAAAACAGAATTGCTGCCAATGACATCACCTTCTTGACCTCAAACTTCTGAAATCTTGAGAAAAGATATTTTCAAGCACAAAACCAGTATGGCTTGATGGCCCAATTCAGTAATGGTTTCCTAAAGCTACAGACTAGTCACAAAGAAAATCATCGGTGTTTGCTGAATAAACAGGGCAACATTGAGGGTGAGGCAAGTCCATGGGAATGGATACAACAATCTGATTGGAAAAATAGGGAAGAACTGAATTATACACAAGAGTTTGTAGGAGGTGATAAGGGATGACACAGCAAAAGATACAGCCAAAATAACATCCATGGATGTTTATTTTAGCAGCTCCTGATTTCTAATCAAGGGGGGAGTGCCAATCAGGCCACAAGTTACAACAATAAGGATTGGAAATGAGGTAAAGCTGAGCAAAATTAAGTATAGGAACCAGCAGAAGAGGGTGGATTAAGAAACAAGTTTATATAAGCTTTTATGAGAAAGTGACTATGTAAAATGATGTGTGGGTTTTTGTTTGGTTCTGATTTTTTTTATCTCATTTTCCCCAGTGTTTGAGTCACATCTCATTACATGAGACACGAAATTTTTTTAACACTTCCCAGAAAGTAAAGCAGTTTTGGTTTTGGTCTTTTATACTTCAAGTTGCTATCTGATGAATAGAGATTATTATTGCATGTTATATATTAATTTGTAAAGAACAGAGTTTAATTTTACAGTTGAAAAGTTAACTTTGACTTGCAAAGCATTGGAGCAAACTGGGTCTGAAGTCTGGAAGGACAACTGCCTCTGCATGATCCGTCTGCACAGAACAGCCCTGTGCGAGAGCAAGGATTCTCCCTTTTTCAGGGGATGCTTCTCTGCTGAGGTTTAACATGCACATCCCTTCCAAGTGTTTAATCTAAAGGGCTCCAGCAACTGTACTTCTACACTTACTTCATTTCTTTATTTTTAGCTGTAGTATTTTCTGCAGGTACAAGAGAGAGTGTGGCCATAACCAAAACTCCTCCTTGAAGTTTATCCAATCAACAGTTCCTACAAGATTAAGTATTTCAAAGCAACACGATTCATGCTTCCTGTGAGTATATTGCTTTGTCATTCCAATAAAGCATTTATTGACATATTGTTTCCTTATTTGAAGCCTTTCTAGTACAACGGACATGTAGTACCAGCTAAGATCACACTTGTCACAGGTACGCAGTATAGCTGCTTCAGACTCCTGCTCTGTTCAAAAGCAGCATGTTTGCCCCAAGTGCTGCAGGTGCTCCTGCTTTAGCAACAACTAAATCTCTATTGCTCCAAGGGGCAAACTCAGCTTGTCAAGGACAAGAAGCACTGTGAGCAAGGGCAGTCCCTTCAGCCCATGAACATGCCCTCCTCTGGGCTGCTGGCACGTGGCCCAGGTGCCTTCAGAAACCTGGAAGAGAACACCGAGCAATGAGACATCAGAGAGGAAGACGCATTCAAGGGATGACGAACACCCAGCAGAGACGGGCAACAGGGCACCTGTCCAGAAATCCACAGGGAACACTGAATTAGGTAAATACTGAAATCATTATGCTTTCAGTATTCTTGCAAAAGCCAAGAATCCTCATTGAGAACTCCATTTAGAGACAGCCCTCAGTGCAACATCTCCTCAACACATGGTGGAAAGCTGCTCAGGCTACCGATGTGGCCTAGAGCACAGAGCATGGTATCCTGTGCTCACTACTCCTCTCTTCAGCTCTCAAGAGGTGATGCAGTAGCCTGATGTTAAGTGTGTCAAGATGCAAAGCATGCAGATCTATCAACCTGTGATGTGGAACATCTGTAACCCCCCAGGCTTTCCTACTGCCCCACATCACCAGTCTGTACCTCTGTAACTCAGCAACAGGCATTTCTCCTGAGAGCCACCTGTGTGTCACTTTTATTATGAAGACTAATGAATGCAGTGAGACAAAGTACACACACAGAAGGTATTATTTTCCCTTGGGAAAATCTGTGAGTTAATTAAATAAATGCATTAGACATATGTGTTTCAAACACAACAGGAATACTATGCAACCTCTCAACCATGTCTTCTTCATACTGTAACAGACCCCAGGTAAACCTTCAGCTGTGGCAAAAAAACCCAGTTTGGATCCCAGATTTTTTTTTCTTCAAACACTGGACCACAGTGCATGGGAGAGCTAACTGCGACAATTCAAAGAGAAATAGCTTCTATTTTGCGTTGCAGATCAGAGCATCAAAGACCTTACTGTCTCTCTTCAGTATTTAATAAATGAGGGAGGAGGGGAAGATACCGTTTACTGTTAACTCAGGCTGAAAAAGGGCAGTGCTGAGCTACACAGCTCAATGAAACTGAAGAAAAATACTTAATAATTTCTGAAGGTCACTGGCTCTATGGGAAGCAGCACACTTACTCTTTTTTTATCTGGAGAAGAATATGGTTCTGCAGTTTGTTTACTACTTCCTGAAAATACATTTTGCACAACTAAAAGCAGCAAAACAAGAGGTCACATTAAAAAAGCTACTAATGCAATTACTTCTCTCTGACACTGGGTTGCATCTGCATCTGCTGCATCTGCATCTCCCACTTCTTTCATCACTCACTGTAACATACAAACCAAACCCCTAAACAACAAAACCAGCAAATCCCAAAAAGCAGCACCACATTTGATCTT
Organism: Dryoscopus gambensis; assembly: GCA_013389985.1. NCBI lineage: Eukaryota > Metazoa > Chordata > Aves > Passeriformes > Malaconotidae > Dryoscopus > Dryoscopus gambensis. Next base: position 15,184 of record WEIT01019424.1, on the reverse strand, counting down.
GTTTATGGATTTCAACACTCACTCAGACACGAGTCTATTCATACTTCCCAGCTTCAAAAGCAAAGAAAAGCTGTATGAAAAAAACCAACCACTGAAATTCAACAGCAGCACCCTGAGGAGAAACGCAGTGCTTCCAAGGCTGGTGCACGAAACGAGGTCAAGCTCTATTGGAGATTTAAATAAAACAGCCAAACATGACAGCTACAACTGTTCCAGTGATGCCCCACAACCTCCTCACCTTCGTGGGCTCGCAGAAGTCCCTTTCACAGCACACACAGGTACAGCAGCACCACATAAACATCACCGTGCAGCCATGGACAGCCCCGGCCCCGGCGCTGGGCACTGCCTGGGCAGCGCCGTGGCCATCGGCCGGACCAAGCGCAGGCTGTGCCACCGGAGCGCCGCTGCCAGATGAGCATGGCTGAGTGCCGGGCAAAGCTGAGCACCGCTCCTCAGAGGGGAGCTCTGCTCCAGGCTCGGAGCAGGACCAGGACACGGGATTTAAAGCTACAGGGCTTCCCAGGCGCTGTGCAATGCCTGACACTATTTTTAAAACCGTACCTTCGAGCCAATAGTTCAGGGTAACAGACAACCAAATCAGGAGCAGATCAATAGAGTCAAAGTGACACAGTTGTTCCTCAGCAACACAACATAACAGACCTGGGAGCAAAGGTCAAGCAGAATTGACTCTGGAGAATCAAAGATGCACAGCAGGACATAAATCCACCTATGAAGTATAAGCTCTAATTACAGCAGTGCTGAAACACTGCTATTTAATATTCACTGAACAAAATTTTCAGACTATTAGGGTGATCTCCTGGAAGCCTGAAGCTCTGATTAGAAAGTAATTGTCAAAGAAGGACTCCAGTACACAACAGAGCCACCACAGCACTGTAACCACAGCCGACTCTGGGGCAAGAAGAAACCTCAGAACCTCTTATCCCCTACCCTCAACTTCTTCGTCAAAGAAAATGTGTTTTACTATCATATTTAGGAGAGGTAAAGCAAAGGCTCATCACCCTGCTTGACAGCTCTGACCCACAGCACCTTATGCTACCTAGCTCCACTCCTTCAGACTCATTTGTAAAAAGCCACCCTCACCCTATGGCTACTTCTCCTCTTGCTCTTCTTTGTCTCACTGATACTCCCTGTTCGTAGCAAATATTATCACTCATCCAGGACAGAGGCAAGATGATCCAAAGACAAGCCATATATACTCTGAGTTTGGGATCTTCAGAACCATTATAATTCAGAGTATGCAAAGTGCTCCCAAGGCTGAAATATCAGGAACTGCCAAACCTGACAGGAATGGAGTAGCCTTTTAGGAGTTCCTTGCTGCATGAATCCTGCAGCATGGCTGCCACCGCATCAATACAAGGACTGAACTTTCCCTTTTTAATTTATGCCTGTCCCTTTGAGGCAATGACTCCTTGAGGCTCTGATAGACATCACAGTGCTAGGCTTTGGTAGGTTTGCGTTTTTCTTAAATAATTTTCTTCACTTGCAGTAATGCATAGGTAAATGTGAAGAAATTCTGCACTGAAATGTTAATTCATGAAATACAAACTCCAGGAATGTAACAGAGGAGAAACTCCTGACTGACTCAAGTCACAGGTAATCTGGAAGAAAACATTCCTCTGTGCAAAATTCAGTTTTCATTTGGAAAAGAGAGAAGTAAGAGCAACTAAAACCCAAAAACATGTTTTGTAGGAACCAAAATTAGAGGAAGAACAGCTGAAAATCCATTGTCTCAAATTATACTGGTATGTCAGGTGGCATTTCTGAAAAAGCATTATGATGAAATGGCAAGTACATTGTACAAGCCATTTAGAACAGGAACTGAGAATGAAAACACTCCACAGAGCAGGAGAGGTAACATCTGATTCATGAAGGAGACAAGCCATGTTGGTGTGGAGATGTTAAATGATACAGTCCTAAAAGCATTTTTGTGGTCATTTCTGTGATGTCAGAGAACAGGACACGAAGGACAATGGATGAGGGAAAAGGCAAGAGGAAGGTGGATCTCAGAACAGTCTGTGGTGCAGTTCTGAGATCGGCTCACCCGCAGTCCCCATCCCCCCATCGCTGACCGATGCCTGGTGCACACCTGGACCCCGCAGCGTGGAACCGAGCGAGGGAGCAGGTACCTGCACTGCTGTCAGCACTCTGTCCTGCTCTGCCACAGTACCGGCTGCCCCGGAGCCGCACCTGTCAGCGCCTCTGCGCGCTCGGGAGAGCCCGGGAAGCAGCACTGCGGTAACCAAGGCCAAGACGTGCAAAGAACACCAATGAAAACAAAACTACCACAACTAACCATAATACCATGGATTCCAAACTGCAACACACTGCCGTGAAAATGACTGCAAACCCCAGAAACGACAGGAAATCTAATTCAACTGACATTTGCATTACTATTTCTCTGTGGCTATTTTCAGGGTTAAATGGTAAAAGGGTCTCTAAAAATTTATCAACTTATGGGAGTATTAGATACTGAGATTCTCTGACTCCAACTGCACTAACAAACAACACAAAATGCAAGCTGTAAAAAATGTTGTTAAACAGAAACATTGGTATTAGTTGCTGACCTGTACCAAATGAGAATCCCAGCCCACATCTGCCCCATCTTTGTGATCACCCACTTGTCCAGGGCATGCAGCAGAGTCTCATCACGAACACACTGACCCCATTGCACAACACTGCAGAGAGCGCCTGGCTTCATCTGCTGCACCCCAGAGCGACAGGGAGCAAGAACCAGGCCAGAAGGCATCCACCCTGTTGCAAGAGTCTAGTGAGAAATCTCCACTAAAAAACCACTGTCCAGGCTAAATGCAGAAACTGAATAATTTCTATTCTTGTACAAGTTCAGGACACACACTGGATTTGGAATCACAATCTAAAACAACAGCAAGAAATTTACGGGGGGGAAAAAAAAGAGTCACTTTTTCAAGGAGCTGTTTCACATTCATACGACAGATTTCCCTCTCAGAAAGAAGTATTTATACTGAGAAACCTCCCGATGCCCAAGACATTTTTTCTGTTAACAACAGCAGATCTGACTTAATAGGGATGAAAGGGAAGGATGGTGAAATATCTCTTGCAGAAAGAATGTCATTAGTCTTATTTAGGAAGCAGTTTATGTTAGGTACAACCCAGTCTGATTCACATGAATTTTACTACTATTCAGATAGATCATTTCACCATATAAAGCAATAAACAAATCCATGAAAATATGCTCATTAGTCTACTTAATATAATCAGAGAGCCTTCATAAGTTTTATTGCTACAGAACAATAAAACCAAACCCAACCTACCAGGCTGAATTTCACTTCCATTAAGAGGACTCTGTCTCACTCATCCAAAAGGAACCCATGCTTTCCTCAATGAGTTCATATGGCAACAGAGCACTGGTGTCCCGTGCTGTTAAAAGGAGACTTCCATACCCAAGAAGAAATAAAAACATCATAAAAAGAGCATCAACAGCTACTCTTCCATGCAAACAAAACTCTGGCACGTTGCAATCCAGCAGCAAGTTTGTGCAGGTCTTACTAATGCAGGAACTCTGGCAGCTTTGCCACCCTCACCTCCCTTCTCCAACAGCCTTACACAGCAGGAGACAGTGGCCATTGCAGCCAGAGCCAGATGACGGCATCAAGCCTCAGCCACGTGGGGGAACACAGACATTCCAAGTGCCGCAGCCAAGAACGAAGTCTCCTAACTTGAGCCAGCACGGAGAAGGGCAGGGAAGGGATGGGGCACTAAGCACCCTTCCCTACTAAAGGTGTTCTCAGTACAGGGGATGCAGCCAGGGGCAGCTTGTAGCTTGTTTACATTCTAGAATATTTCTTTCCTGAAGTTACTCAGTAAAACTGGAAAGAGGACCAACTGAAGGGGTGGGGGCAAATGAGCTTTGATGGAGCTTAAAAATTTACAGAGATTAGAGGCTCATATGATCTCTGTAACAAGATGAGAACTCTTCCAGGACCCCTTAAAACCAAAAGGCTTTGGGAAAAAGTACAGCAGGGGCTAAATCCATTTACATGGAAATATCTGAAAGCTGCCAAATATTAAGTAATGCAAAAATTAGGTGAGAGAGTGAGAAACTAGCAGAAAATTCAAGTTCCAAGTTGTGATCATTCCCTTACTGTGCTGTTGCCAAAAGTGGTGCCAAGACTGGGAAGAAAAGGTGACTTCCCTGCCCTCTCCCTCACCCAGACTATTTCATATGGGGAATGACTCTTGAACACTCAAGGTGCACATGTGACTAATGGGAAGAGAAGCCAGTGTTAGGGCTCCTCACAGCAACAACTGAACAGTACACCCAGTGTCAGGGAAATTGGGAAAAGAAGAACACAAAAAGAACTGTTAGAGGAAGACAAATCCCTGGCACTGAAACAGCAAAGGAGCCTAAAAGTGGGCTGTAATTACCAGAAGGTAGCTGGGCCAGCACCATAGCAGGACACCTTTGATTTGGCTCCAAGTTGCCAAGAAACACAAGGAGCAGAGGGCTCAGGACTGCAGCTGGGCACCACAGGACATGACTGGGCAGAGGGCAGCTGTCCCTGCACAGCCCCACGGCACCAGTAAGCAGCACTAACCTGCTGGACCAAGCACCTGGGGGAATGTGGCATCACTGGCACTGCTGGCACACCATGTGCCCTTCTCAGCGTTGCAAGGGATCCGGCACCAACAGTGCTGTGGGCATGTTTAAGAGAAAAACTGGATTCACAGTTTGCTAGTTTGCGTGAAATGCACTTTATAATTTGTCCTGTCAGTTTAGGTCACTGCTGTTACTAAAGCTTCATGGTTTGGACTTCTGAACTCCCTTCCGCCCTTTTGAGAGCACTACACATACAGACCCTGGAATACAGGTACAGCCACTGCTCAGCATGGCAAGTGGGAAGAGCAGGCATGTGCTCATGGCCCACGTGCTGGCGCTGCAACCAAATCCCTATCAGAGCTTATCCCACCACAGCCTCTTGCGCAGCAAAAACTGGATCGCTCCATTTCATGCACAGCTACACAAAATCTGAGAGTACACTAAGAGCGATAGCAGCAGAGCTCTGAATACAGCAAGTGCAAAGCAGAACCCTCCATAATCTGTGGCAAAGGAAATGTACAGTCTGTTTATTTAATCCAGTACTGAAACTAGTCATTAATTAAGATCCTGGGTTTGGAATATCTGTTCAGACACAGGTTTTATACTTGCACAGGTCCTGTTTCCTATGGATTCAGACAGATGACCAAGAGGCCAACCTCGTGTCTGCACACAGCACTTCACCAAATGGAAAACGAGTTGGGAGTATCAGCCCCTTTCTCTCTCTCGTTTTGGGCACAATCAAACTGCAAGGCTCACAAAATCAGGGTCTGCTTTGAACCTTCTCAATCAGGTTTTTCAAGGGAAGGATGACAGCTAAGACAGAGGAGAGCTGGAAAGCCAAGCAAGTGGTATGAACCTAATTACAAGGAGGTAACATGCAAGCACTTGGTATCAGGACATCTAATATCACATCAGACATTGAGGCATTGTGTGACCAACATGATAGACAGGAAAAAAAAAAAATCAGACTCAAGACTCATGCCCAAATGATTTCACCTCTTCTTCTGCATCAAATGCAGACAAAATCTATCAAAAACACCAGACCAAGCCAGGAGACTCACACAGGTGATGGGCTCTTCCAGTTCCATACACTGACACAAATGCAGGGCAAACACACTCAAGTAAAACTGCATGTATAAAACAGGTCTTACTAAGAATGGGGCTAGACTGAGCTAAAGGCATCATCTTCCAGGTGCACAAGGGCTCCTGTGATACAACTTCTGTCTCTTTGCACACTTGGAATGTTTCACACTTCCAAGTGTAGATATAAAGAGCAAAAACTTTAAGTTAGTTACATCAAGGAAGAATTTCCACCTCTGATTGTCCTCAAAGGGGTGCCTGAAAAGCTTACAAATCCTGAACGCTAATTACAAAAAGCCAGCTGAGAAATCTGCTTCTGTCACTGCATCATTCCCAACGTTTTCAAGACTAAAATTTCAAACAAAGAATCTCTTCTAAATGTACAAATTAATCGGCCATTTACATACGGGAGATGCAGCTTCAGCACTCCCCACCAGGAGAAGGGGAATTACAAGTGCCAGAGGATGATGGAGCAGATGTTACTAAGATGGAAAGCTGCCCACCGGAGCAGTCCTGGGGGGACGCAGCACAGGGCTGCCCCATGCCCACAAGGGCCAGACAGTGACCTGGCCATTCCCAGTGGGCAGGGCTGGAAGGGAACGTATATATGCACAACAACTAAAGGGAGTGTGTACACACAAGTGCACACATGAGGAGAAGGACGAAATTGGAGAAGCAAAGGAACAGTTGCTGACTGAAAAATTAGACAGAAATGTTTGCTTGGCAGCCAATACATTTTAATCAAGTATTACATCCAGCAGCTTATTCTGGGATGTGTGTGTAAGGTTTTCATTTTCTTAACTCTTGATACTCACAGGCATGACAGCTTCTTAGGTTTGCATACTTTTTGTGCTTGGCTCAATCTGTAGTTATACATTATAAATACTTTTTCATATCCAAGCTAAAGATAAAACAGGTATTTATCAGAATCCCTGTGAATGATACAGTATATACATTAATTTTACTCACTTGCAACTGTAAAATAGTATAATTACTGCAAACTTTGTCACAGTTTTCAAATGAATAACCCATTCTCTCTAGTGTGTTTTTTTGGCCAGTTCAACTAAAGTTGAATGTGTTAGGAACTAAGTATGGAGCACATGAGCTAAAACCAAAGCCCATCAAAATCAGCAAACACTGCCAGAGTTCAACCGGGACTGCACCAAATATCAGTCAACACATTTTCAGGACTTCAGAAAGAAAACATTATTCCTAAAGCCTAAAGAATTTGTAATTCTCCTGATCTGCTTGAAATGTAACAAGCTCAGCTTTCTTCTAACTGAATTGGGAAATCCTCCCTAGATAAATCCCAACCGGCTGTATTTTCTACTCGAGTACAGAACACCTGCCCTACAATGCAGTTCCCAAGGACAGCCAGCAGGCAGGATGATGCTTAAGCAGTTTAACTCCTTCTCTGAAGCACAGGCTTCCCAGAAATGTAGCTCTTCAGGGACTCTTCTGCACCTATAACTGCAAACCTTATTCTTAATATGGCATTTGAATCTATCAACAACAAATGCCATCCTCCTTCCCTTTCAGCAGCTCACTCCCACAGAACAATTAGCTTCTGTGACTTTCTCAGTCAGGGAAAATGGGATCCTTAGTGCCCAAGGTGAGACAGACACAAGACTTGTCTTGGAGATGCTTCCCCTCAGTCTGAGAAGCACTGCATCACCCAACAGTTAGCCAAGGTTTCCTGTCATACAGCCTTTACAAGAAGGTACTAGTTTTACCAGTACTGTCCTCCTGGTACTTGAGGCAAAGGGATCTTGGCCACACTGAAAGCACAGTGTGATAAAGTACAGAAGAGTAAAGGAAAATAGGGAAGAGAAAGGGACCTCATCCGTTGTGCTCAAGAAAACTTCTGGACCCACAAACAGGCATTCTCTCCCAGGAAAGGAAACCTTTCTCCCAAACTTTTTTCAAAAGCACTACTACTGCTTTCAGGACAAAGATTTTTAAGAATCTTTGGACTTAAAAAAACCCAAGGACTTAAAAATCTTATTTGTCAAACAAATGAAAGATATATTTAGTATAAAATGACACAACACAATGATAATCTGCAGCGAAGGTTTGAAATGGGCCATATTAGCTACAACTTCTCTTCACAGCTGGTAAAGCACTAAGCCTTCAGCTTAAGTAAAGATCTAGGAAAGTCAGCTACTGACAATTAATGCTGAAAATATGTTCTGGTAAGCCATTCCAGCTCGGGTTTTGTGTCTATTTTGCAGCTGCTGACAACCTTGTAAGCACTTTAAGATGAACTTCCTCTCTCGGCAGGAAATATTGGTGTCTCCACTGTCTCAGTGCAGATGAAGAACCATGAAATCAAAGCCTGGCAAGGAGTGGGAAGAAAATAATCAAGTTTCAAAATAATTTTATATAAATACCTGACTGAATCTTTGCATCTTTTTCTGCAATATGTAATATTCAATATTTAAGACCTCTCAAGTGAACTGGATGTTCACTTCCAAGTTTTTTCCAGATACACAAATTGGTTATAGTTAACTTTGAATTCATAATTTCACTACATTTCCACAGAACTCCCAGAAAGGGAAACATTTAGTAATGAGATTTACATCAAAATTTACCAGTCCATACCAACAAGATGTAAGAGTATCTACACGGCTCATTAGTTTACAAAATTTTGCTTAAGTAAACATGTGGAAAAGTTAAATTACTTGCTACTAAAAGCCTTAAAATGAACACAGATTACTGAAAATTCAAAGCCAGAAGAATTGCCTTTATTGACTAGAACTTTGTATAGCCAGTGAAGACTTAATATCCCAATGGCACTCCTGATCAATAACCTCAGTGATATGAGGCCTCTTGCACAAGGCTTCCTGCTTAATTCTGTGGTGATTAGTAAGTTCCTGCACAGCTGCAAGACCCCAATCCCAGATCCCTGGTCTTGATCCATACTAATCCCAAGACTGAAACCCACCAGACTGCTCCCCCACTTACTGCCCAGGACAAGGGCTAAAGCCACCTGAACATTCTGCTGGCATATACAAATTATGAACCTGTGTGTGATTATAAATGCTGCAATAGCCTAACTGAATGAGGTACCATTTGGGCCAGAAGCACTTTAAGCTAATACATTATTTAACATTTACCTTCTAATTTAAGATTCTAGACTTCAAAGTCACTGCATGGAGCTGGAGTTCCCCTCCTCTGTACACACCCATTGGAATAAAGCCAGTTTTGATTATATTTGTCTTTTGCAGATTTCCCTCAGAGGATGCTCTGCATAGGACTTGCTTTCTTTTTACTAGTCACAGTTTCTTGCCCCAGTTTCAATCACCATAAGAAAAACAGCCCTCCCTTTCCCCACACGTGTTTCCAGAAGTACTCAAAATGTTTCCATTAGCACTTAAGTGGGGGGAAGAAAGAGAGAGAAGGGTTAGTTCATAAATCCCCCATCCCACAGCACTCATGGGAATTGCGGCCATACTGATGGGACTTTTTATAACCAGTTCGGCACAAAACCACCACTCTGAGTCTGAAGGAAAGACCACGGCAGGCTGAGATGATGCCCTTCAGGACTGGGGTACCAACAAGGGCAGCCCACAGCCAGAGCCCCTATCACCCAGCAGATGTCCCCAGGGACCATGCTGGAGAGGGAATGGCTGCACGGATGGGCAGGTCACCCTTCGGGAGGTATCAACACCAAGGACATTTTCCAAGGGCATTCTTGTGATCACTGCTGCATCAAGTTAACTCTCCCACAGTAACAATGAGAGAAACTCAGCTGCTGCCTGCCAGATTGCTACTAGACTAGATATGCATAAATGGTTAAATGATGTCTAGTTAGAAAAGGACTTCTCAGTATTTATAACCTAGTCTCTTTAGGAGACATTAAACACTTTGTCTATTCCAGCTACTCGTGTGATGATCCAAAGCCTCCCTTTAACCTGTTCATACTGATTAAGTGCCACTTCCAAACATAGAATGGAATTTTAAATAATTACATCCAAAGGGCATGCAAAACTGCACTAAATCCTGTCCTGTCTCCTTTCCTTTCCATCTTTCCAGGTACGGGAAAAACTGACAAGTCCAAGATAACTGCCTGCACCTTGGTCTGGCATGAGCAGCCGAGGGCTCACCAATGGCTGCTGCTTCATGGTCACTGGGATCCGCTTCCGGCCACAAGAGAAAGCAAGAGGAAAACAAAGTCAAAATTCAGCAGACCTGCAACTTGCAGCAAGGGCTTTAAACACTCTTAGTCTTGTTTTCTTAGTAAGCAATGAATTGGTTAATCTGTTAGAAATCTGCATATAAAACATGATCTTCCTCCTTCATGACATATAAAATAAAAAATAAAGACATTTAAAAACACTATCCAGCATGGCTCTGGCTCAGCAGAAACAACAATCAGGGCAAAATGCCCAGTCTGCATAAAGGATTAAGTTTATCAATTAAGCAACCTAAAAATTGCAGAGTGATGAAATGGAACATTTCCAAGTAGGCTTGGTTTGTCATTTCTCCATATTGCTGGCACGAACATCACCACAGTGTTTGATATGTAAGTCTAACTGATATACAATATACATGCCCCCCCCAAACCATGTTTCTCTTAGTCTTAATGCTCTGTTTTCCCCAATGACAATTTGGGAAGGTACACAGCTGTGGCTGAAATTGCTTTAATTTTCTTCAAACAGAATTTCACTTGCCAGTTTTCAGTTTTGCTGCACATCTGTAAATCAAATTGATTATTTCTAGTTATCATGTAAAGCTTTTTGAGCTACCAAACTACCTTCTCACATTTTCATCTTATTAAAATATTAGGGGGAAAAAAAAAAAAATCACAAAAAACCAGCCAAAGTTCAAACACACAAAAAATATCTCACTCTTCAGCACCTGTCTCGGTGGTTGAGTTTTGCCGTTCAGTCACTGAATGATTCATTCATGACACTTCATTAAAGTGGAAACACAGACACACTGACACACAGAGCTGCTGTGTGTCAATCACAGCACCTGCAAATGTGAGTCGTCCTGAGCACCGCCTGTGCGAGGCAGGATGTAAGAGTTAAGGTTGTGTTTGTACCTTGCAATGAGCCCAAAGGGTGCAGCAAGCACAGGACATGATGCGTTACTGCAGCTTAGCTGACATAGGCTTGTTAATTCAATAATATACCTGAGGCCTTACGCTCACTAAGGTGGCTTGGATACATTGCATTTGACAGCTCTCCTCTCAGTATAAAAGTGAAAGATCATCTTAAACCACACTTCTTAATTTCTGAAGGAGCTTCATGTCCACAGTCATTTCCAGCTGTACTTCCTCGGGAAAGCTGTATGTTTTGCTTTCTTTCTTTTTGTTTTGCTTCTCAATGCTCTTCTGCCATGAAAGTAACAAAAGTCACAGTATAACTGAAAATTTGAGGCTATATTTGGGACTTGCAGAATCTACAAAAAAACCCTAAAACCAGAAAAGCCGAAGAAACCCACTGATAGCAGTACCTGAAATTCAGCAAGCCCATCTATCAGATTCGCGTAACATGATTCACGAAGCAAACGCTTACATTATATAGCTACAACTAATAATGCCACAACAGCCTGGCTGTGGAGGAAAGCAGATTTCCCATGAGCCATAACTAAGATGTGAAGACATTCTAGAGAAGGCATCTTTCTTCCAGAACACCAAACCAAGATGCGAATACAAGTTATGAAGAGAGGCAGTGACTACATAGACAAATTCAGGCAAAAGAAAATATTGTTGATCATGCAAGTTTTGGAGTGAATTTTGAACAAAATCAGAGTTCTGTTTCTGTGGATGCTCTAGGTTCATGATGTGCAAAAGGCTGGCAGTCAGTGCGTGGCACACAACTATTCACATTTATTCCTTTCTTTTAAGAACAAAATATTAATTTGAGTGACTTCACTGACTGATTATCCCAGAAGTCACAAGCTCTGACAAATCTTTGCTCAGTGATCCTATCCAGAGGCTTACAAAATTACTTTACACCAGACCATCATATGTGGGCAGAGTGCTGTATATTGATCAAATGCTCTCAAGGTATGCTCAAGCACAGCACACTGACAGAAAGCAGCAAACTGCTCCTTCTCGCAAACGATAAGAGGCAGCTGACTACCATAGAAATTAGCACTTGTGTCTGAGTATTTTCAGGTTATTTTGTCTTCTGCATCAGTCTTCCCCAAATTAGCATCCCCCTTCTTTCCAAATAAATACCGTGATCCTAAACCCAAACTGATGAACCCAAACTGATTGCTGGTGAAGAAATAGCTAAACTAATGTTGTCTTTGGAACAGAGTTCTTGATAAAGCAGGAAGCACAGTGGCTTTTGCATTTCTCTTTATTTGATTAAAATTCTTTTAATGCTACAGACTGCTCAGGAAGATACCACTGTCTAACCTGCTCTGTCAGTTGGTCTCCCATGTTACACCCAATGCCAGCATTGTCTGCTAGGGCTGCGTTATGCATTTGGACATGGATGTGTTGTTCCTACCTCTGTCCTTATAGCTCTTCCCGAAAATATCTTACCTAGTGTTAGCCTCGAGAGCACCTCGACCTTCAACTCTTACAGTCAAAAACCATGGGAAATATCCCTTGGTTATCCCTCCTGTACTGCATCCTCATTGAGAGACTTCAGCCATGACTCAGTTTTTTTTAAGACTCGTTTTCATCTGGGTTACAACCATCTCCTAAGATGTTTCACAGTACAGAGAAATCTGACGAGCAATAAAATTGTTCAGAGTATGACCTTTGTTCCAAGAAAATGGACTGCTGTTTGCCCAGGAAATTTTAATGGCTTCTGCTCTATGTTAATGAAGCTTCCAATTGATAATATCCCAATAATTTAATAGCTTGGTTGATGTGAACATCCTGAACATAAATCACTGCCTTGGGTTGATACTTCTTGGTGGCCTTGGTGGAAGTAGAATGTCAAATCAATATTTAAAAAAAAATTACAAATACAAAACCAACCAAACAAAAAACCCAACCAACCAACAAAACCCCCAAACAACCAACCACAAAAAAATCACACAGGAAAACAAATGATCCAGAAAAACTGAAACACCCACTATACTGTCTTACCAAAAAAGAAAACCTCCACAACTCAGTTGTTTTCAACAACAAATACATAACTGTTCCTTGCAGATGACCTACAAAAGTGTTTTTAAAATACGTAACACTGTGCTATTTTTCCCATTGACAGCTTATAAAAGAACAAACATAACACGTCCCTTCTGCTACAAAACCTCTTCCCATTAACCCATATTTCCTTCAACTGCTGGAATATGAATAGCAGAAAATCTGATCCTTTCTGGCTTTGCTGGAGAGGTATTGAAGACCCAATAGTTGCAGCTAAGCTGACGACACAAGAAAGCTGAATTTTTAAAACCCAAGTATTAGTCACTGAAATAGAGTACATACCATAAACCACCTGAAACCAGATTGACTAAAAATGTTCTTCCTTTTAAATAGATCAGTCAACACATATCCAAGCATCTTAGCCCGACACTGATACTGTCCCCTACAAAAATATAAGAACCCTTCCTTGTAAGCAGCAAAAACCCCAAAAAGCTTATGGTTTTCCTTCCATTCCCAGCTCACCGTTGAATTCTGCCAGTGGCTCTACACACTGGGCTGGCTGCTTTGCAGAGCTCCACAAAAGGCTCCCAAATAAAAAGAAAATAGTTTGAATGCTTTTGGTATTTTCACATTTCTTTGTCCCAACAATGCAGCTCTGTCCTCTGGGAAGGAGTGTGCTCAGGCTGAACACAGAGTCGTCTTTTCCCCATCCCATCCCCATAGAGCAGCCCTGACGCATGGCACTGCTCTGGCTCTGCAGGGACACCCGCAGCCCGCACCCGCTGCAGCCCAGGACAGGCCCAGTCCCACCACCACCAGACCCCTATTGGAGGCAGAACCTGCACCCAACAGAGCCACAGGCACAGGTGACAGGAGGGGGAAAACGAGGAGATCAAACCAGCACTGATGACAGCAGCAATCCCACCAGGGACTGGATTCCCTCTGCCTCTGCACCAAGAGGAGGGAGCTCCTGGGAGGTTCACCACTGTTTTCTTCATGAAACACCCGATTTTAAAGTTGACCAAAATATTTCCATTGAAATAGGCAGGTAGACTTTCGAAGACCAGCATGTCTCTCTCCTGAAGAACAGGGAGTTTCCGAGAACCTACTGTCCTGATAAAATGTAGCCTTTAAAAGCTAAAGATATCTTAACAACTACTAAAACTTGATCTCATCCATGTTTCTTCTGCTGTTCACATTTCCTGTTGTTCACTGAATCTGTACATGGCTCTTACTGACAAATTCTCACCATTCTGTGCCATTTGGGATAAATTCCAGAAGACTTTGCAGAGGACTTCCATGAGGAAGCCACAGCTCAAAAGCTCCCTGGAAGAAATCACCGTAACTGGAGAAGCATTAACCATACCCATGAAAGACATGGACTTCTGGTATTACAAACCTTTTATAATCACTAAACTGTTCAAACCACAGATTCTTTGCATTCATGGAGAGTCTCCCAATGTGCAATTTTTACCACCACATTCAGAACAGATCAACCACTTAAAAAACAAAACCAGCATCTCAGCAGCACCAGTGGGTTTCCTTATTTTAATATTGGGCACAAGCTGGGCCACAAAGATTGCTTGCTGTGGAGCAACAGCAGCAGAAAAAACCTAAATCACTCTGATGAGAGGATGGACAAGAGACACTTGCTTTCATTCCCTCGGTGTCACAACACACAGCAGCTTGCTGACTGATGTTTTAAAAGCCAACTCCAGCAGCAACAGCAAACAGACGCGCAGAGCCTGGGTGTTCAGTCGTGACCCAGGGCTCTGCCCAGCAAACCAGCCACGTCCACAACCCCAGTACGTCTGACATCCAAGAAAGGAGAAGGACCCAGGACGTACAGTTCCCAAGGCAGGCAGCGAGTCCTCCATCCTGAGCGTGCGATGAGGGCAGCATGCGGTGTGAACCCCAGCACCCCTCTGTTGGCCAAACACCCTGTAGCACAGAGTTGCACTGGCAGAGCCCAGACCCAGCCCTGCCGAGCTGAGCTCTGCCTGCACAAAGCAGGACCTTGTAACACGATGCTGTAGTGCCCTGGGTCTCTTGGCAGGAGCCCCAAATGTGTGTTTGAAAAAGCAACTGCAACCCTGAACAAGCGAGGCATGAATGCACTGCAGCAGAGCCACCGAGGCTGCTAAAAATACTTCATCCCTGACCCTGTCAGGAACATATCTCAAGTGAGAGTCTAGTTTTCTGGAGAATAATAAAACCAAAGAGCAAAACAGCTTTCCTGGCAATGGTCTTGGAAATCTATTTCAAAAAACAAGCAAAACCCCAATATACTCTTGAACAGAAAAACACCTCAAGTTTTATTCCAAGGGGAATACTGCTGAGTTGAAGGACATGCTTTACACCTCTTCTACAGCTCTGGGTCAAGGTGCAACCTCAAGATCTCTTCCTCTGCAATCTGCCACAGGAGATTGCTGATTCACAGATTCACAGAATGT
>WEIT01019423.1:5946-18133 GCA_013389985.1 Dryoscopus gambensis | reverse complement strand
AATGGGTGTAGAGGCCACAGGGGCTCCTGGGTGGCCCTGGTGTCCCGAAGGTCACGGGTGTCACCAGGGCTTGGGGACACTGGCTGTGTGTCCACCTGGTACTGGGCCAGCACTTGGAACACCAGGGTCACCCCTGAGGTGACCCCCATGCCCTGAGATGTCTCCAAAACCACAGCCCCCACCCCTGGTGGCCCCCAAGATCCTTTGGTGACCCCAAAGCTCCGAGATGCCCCCAAAACCACACCCCCCATCTCTGTCATCCCCTGGGCCACCAGGTGCCCTTGAGATGTCCCCGCGGCTGGCCAGGGCCGTCCCATGTCCCACCTGAGTGGAGCCGTAGCCACCTCCGTAGTAGTTCTGCTGGGCGAGCCACCGGACCACCGGCCCCGCCAGGTCGGACTTCTTCATTTGCACCAGGGCCAGCAGCGCGTAGGACGTGCCCTCGATGTTGTAGGTGCGGGCGTTGCGCTCCTCCCAGCTGGCCCCGCCTGGGGGGGACACCAGGGACACCTCAGCCACCAGGGCACCCCATGGCCACCTCATCCCAACCCCAAATTACCACCCCCAGGTGAGGCGCCTCCTCAGGAGGATCCAAAACCACTTCTGAGGAACCTCATGAGAACCCCAAACCACCTCCCCTGACCCCAGTTTCAACTCTTTTGATCCCAAGGTGAGATGTCACCTTTGAGAACTTCAGGAGGACCCAAAACCACCTCTCCTGACCCCAATTTCCAACCCTATGTGAGGCTTCAGTTCTGGAGAACCTCAGGAGGACCCCAAACCAGCTTTGGAGAACCTCAGGAGAACTCAAAACCACCTTCCCTAACCCCAAATTCCAACCCTGGGTGAGGGGCCAGGTCTGGAGAAACTCAGGAGGACCCAAAACTTCAGGAGGACCCAAAACCACCTCCTTTCACCCCGATTCGGACCCCCCTGTTGAGGCACCACCTTTGGAGAACCTCATGAGAATCCAAAACTTCAGGAGAACCCAAACCCACCTCCTTTCACCCCAATTTAAGGGTGAGGCTTCAGTTCTGGAGAACCTCATGAGAACCCAACACCTCATGAGGACCCAAAGCCACCTCCTTTCACCCCAATTCGGACCCCCCTGTTGAGGCATCACCTTTGGAGAACTTCATGAGGACCTTCTCGCTCTTGAGCTTCCCAGCCAGGGCCAGCGCGTAGGAGGCCAAGGCCACCGTGTAGGGCCGGGCCAGCTGCTCGTAGCGCCGGGCCAGGAAGTTGGCGGCTTTGTTGATGCTCTCGTCCAAGTTCTGGGAACAAAGGATGGAAAATTTGGGATCTCAGGTGGCTTCCATGAGGGTTTGGCACCTCGGGAATGTCCCTGTCCCCACGTGGGGCCACTCACATTGACGTGGTCCCTGCAGACGTCCCGCGCCTCCTCCAGGGCGACGAGGACGAAGGCGGTGAGGGACACCTCGGGCTCGGCGCCTGCGTAGCCTCCCTGTGGGATTAAAAAGAGGGAAAAAACCTTGGGATTGGGGTTTTCCCAGCGAGTTCTGCCCCACCCAACGCTCGGCCACACCCCAGGAGCTCGTTCCAAAAATCTACCCTTGACCAGGCTGAGGGACACCCAAGGGACACCCAAGGAACACCCAAGGAACATCCAAACTTCACCCAAGGGACACCCAAGGAACACCCAAGGGACACCCAAGGAACACCCAAGGGACATCCAAACTTCACCCAAGGGACATCAAATGAATGTCTGACCTTCACCTCACCTTCACACAAGGGACACCCAAGGGACACCCAAGGGACACCCAAGGAGCATCCAAACTTCACCCAAGGGACACCCAAACTTCACCCAAGGGACATCCAAAGAATATCTGACCTTCATCCAAGGGACACTAAAGGAATGTCTGACCTTCACCTGACCTTCACGCAAGGAACACCCAAGGGACACCCAAGGAACACCCAAGGAACACCCAAGGAACACTCAAACTTCACCCAAGGGACACCCAAACGTCACCCAAGGGGCATCCAAAGGAATGTCTGACCTTCACCTGACCTTCATACAAGGAACACCCAGGGGACACCCAAGGAACACCCAAGGGACACCCAAACATCACCCAAGGGACATCCAGAGGAATGTCTGACCTTCACCAGACCTTCACACAAGGAACACCCAAGGGACACCCAAGGAACACCCAAGGGACACCCAAACTTCACCAAAGGGACATCCAAAGAATATCTGACCTTCACCCAAGGGACACCAAAGGGATGTCTGACCTTCACCTGACCTTCACACAAGGGACACCCAAGGAACACCCAAGGAACGCCCAAGGAATTCCTGAGGTCCACCTGACCTGTTCCCCCAAGGCACACCCAAAACCCACCCAAACTTCACCCAGAGAACACCAAGGGATTTCCTGAGCGTCACCTGACCTTCCCCCCAGGAAAGTCCAAGGAACACCCAAGAAATGCCCAAGGGACACCTGACCTTCACCCAAAACCCACCCAAGGAACAGCCAAGGAATGCCTGAGGTTCACATGACCTTCACCCAAGGAAAGTCCAAGGAACACCCAAAAAACACCCAGGGATCATCTGACCTTCACCCAAGCTTCACCCAAGGAAAACGCCTCAACTTCACCTGAAGTTCATCTGACCTTCAGCCAAGGAACACCCAAACCCCACCCAACCTTCACCCAAGGAAGACCCAAGGAATGCCTGAGGTTCACTTGACCTCCACCCAAGGAAAGTCCAAGGAACACCCAAGAAATGCCCAAGGGACACCTGACCTTCACCCAAAACCCACCCAAGGAACAGCCAAGGAATGCCTGAGGTTCACTTGACCTCCACCCAAGAAAAGTCCAAGAAACACCCAAGAAACACCCAGAGCTCACCAGACCTTCACCCAAAACCCACCCGAGACCCTCCCACCCTTCACCCAACCTCCACCTGAGGTCACCCCAAGCTTCAGCCACCGGCAGCGACAGCGCTGAGGTGTCCCCCTACCAACATCTCCTTATGGATGACGGGCGCGTCCTCCTGGAAGACCCCGTCTGGCTTCTGCTTGTTGAGGATGAGCCACTTGACGGGGCCGCAGATCTCGCTGTGCTCGATGTCCGTCAGCTTGCGGGCCATGGAGAACACCTTGACCACGTAGGCGGTCAACCTGGGGACGGGGACACCTGAGGGTCATGTCCGGCCCTGTCACCCAGGCTGGGTGGTGGCGGTGGCAGCGGGACCTCACCAGGTGCTGGAGGGGCGGCCGATGAAGGCGGCGTAGGAGCTGTCGCGCTTGCGGAAGGCCAACTGTTGGGTGTAACCTGCGAGGAGATGGACGTTGGTCAACGCGAGGGGTGGCTTGGGGTGGCCTCAGGCCACCAATGTCCTCCAGCGGTTGGTCAGTGGGAGGGGTGTCCAGGGGTGGCTTCACCTGAACACCTGGAGGTGGCTTCAGGCCACCAATGTCCTCCAACTCTTGGTCAATGTGAGGGGGTGGCCAAGGGTGGCTTCACCTGAACACATGGAGGTGGCTTCAGGCCACCAACACCCTCCAGTCATTGACCAACACAAGGAGTGTCCAGGGGTGGCTTGAAGCCACCAAGGTCCTCCAACCATTGGCCAACACAAGGAGTGTCCAGAGGTGGCTTCAGGCCACCGACATCCTCCAACCGTTGGCCAAGAGAAGGAGCACCTGGAGGTGGCTTGAAGCCACCAACACCCTCCAGTCATTGACCAACACAAGGAGTGTCCAGGGGTGGCTTCAGGCCACTGATATCCTCCAACTGTTGGTCAACGTGAGTGGTGGCCAGGAGTGGCTTGAAGCCACCAAGGTCCTCCAACCATTGCTCAACACAAGGAGTGTCCAGAGGTGGCTTCAGGCCACTGATATCCTCCCACTGTTGGTCAACGTGAGTGGTGGCCAGGAGTCGCTTGAAGCCACCAAGGTCCTCCAACCATTGCTCAACACAAGGAGTGTCCAGAGGTGGCTTCAGGCCACTGATATCCTCCCACTGTTGGTCAACGTGAGTGGTGGCCAGGAGTCGCTTGAAGCCACCAAGGTCCTCCAACCATTGCTCAACACAAGGAGTGTCCAGAGGTGGCTTCAGGCCACTGATATCCTCCCACTGTTGGTCAACGTGAGTGGTGGCCAGGAGTCGCTTGAAGCCACCAAGGTCCTCCAACCATTGCTCAACACAAGGAGTGTCCAGGGGTGGCTTCACCTGAACACCTGGAGGTGGCTTCAGGCCACTGGTGTCCTCCAACTCTTGGTCAATGCCAGGGGGTGGCTTCAGGCCACCAACACCCTCCAACCATCGCCCAAGAGAAGGAACACCCGGAGGTGGCTTCAGAGCACCAACACCCTCCAACTGTTGGTTGACACAAGGAGCACCCACCCAAGCTGAGGAACCCTCGGACCACCAACCCGCTCTGGAGCCCATCCCAGCGCAAACCAGTAACTCTGGAAACCCCAAACTGGTATCACCCAACCCAGGTCTCCTCCGGGGGGGCGACCTTCTGCACCACCTCAGACGATGGGGATGTTTAGTGACCTGAGAGAAGATACCGAGGGACATTCCCACCCTTTTGAGGACATTCCCACCCCTTTTGAGGACGCTCCCACCTTTCCTGATCAGCTCGATGGCCCCCGCCCGGCGGTCGACGCCGAAGTTCTCCCACTGCACGGTGGTGTCCAGGTAGTGGACGGCGATGACCGTGGGGGTCAGGGCGATCATGTTCTGCTCCCCGCAGCCCGACGGGGTCACGATCAGGTGCTTCAGCTTGGTGCCGTCGATGGCCTTCTCCACGATGATGGACACGGGGTTGCCTGGGCCACGAGGGGACGTGTCACACCCGAGCATGTCCCACCTCCCCGGGTTGTCCCCACCTGTGTCCCCTCCCAAGCGCTCACCTTGGATGCTGACTTTGGTCTCCGACTCTGTGTTGGGGACGATGTCCGAGAGATCCGCGGCCTTCACCCGCTCCTCCTGCACCCCGTCTGTGGGGCGGGGTGGACGTGGGTGACCCCAAATCCTCCCCGTGCCTCCCCCAGCGCCCAACCCTGAGGTGACCCAGCCCCGCCCCACCATCAGGGTGTCCCTTGTCCCTCCAGACCTTCCAGGGTCACACCAGGATGTCCCTTCTCCCTTGAGATGCCCCAGCTCTGTGGTGGCATGGCCCTTGGTCCCAAAGGTGTCCACTATGGGACTTCCTGGTCCACAAAGACACCCCAAACCCACAGTGGGACTTCCCTTGTCCCCAAGATGTCCCAGACCCACACCTGGACTCCCCTGGTCCCTAAAGATATCCCAGACCAACAGGTGGGACTTCCCTTGTCCCCAAAGATGTCCCAAAACCACAGTGGGGACATCCCTGGTCCCCAAAGATGTCTCAGACCCACAGTGGCACCTCCTTTGTCCCCAGGATGTCCCAAACCCACAGTGGGATGTCCCTTGTCCCCAAAGTGACCATGACCGGCCCCTGGGTGTACCTCCTTGATCCCTCAAGATGTCCCAAACCTACTGGGGGGCTTCCCTTGTCTTCCAAGGTGTCCCAGACCTGTTCTTGGGGAGGTCTACATCCTCCATCCCCAAGATGTCCCAGACCCACAGTGGGATGTCCCTGGTCCCCAAAGATGTCTCAGACCCACAGTGGGCTGTCTCTTGTCCTCCAAGATGTCCCAAGCCCACAGTGGGACCTCCCTGGTGGCCAAAGGTGTCACTCACTGACTCCTTTGTTCTGCGGGTCCAGCTCGACGATCTTCACCGTCTTCTCCAGCCGCATCCCCTCGGGCTGCCGGGGGCAGAGTCCGGCGCTGAAGGTGGGGCTGGGGCTGTGGTCCTCCCCTTCCCCACCCCTCTGGACCGGCCAGGAAGGGCCTCCCAGTATAAACCAGCACCACTGGGCCAGCCCCAGGAGGCCACACACGGCCATCCTTGAGGGGACAACCCTTCATCCCAAGGCGAAGGTGGACACGGCAACGTCGCCGCGCCAGGGAACGTCCCAGGGACGGAAGTCACACCACCGCAGCCACTCACCACGACTCTGAGCTTCTTCTTGACCCCGTCGCCCACGTACTGGTTGCGGACGGCCGCCTTGACCTCGATGTCCAGCAGGCCGAGCTTGAGGGGGACGATGACGAAGGACACGGTGCGCGAGGACTCGGCCTTCATGCGCAGCACCTGCTGGTAGCGCTGCTTGGCCGTGGAGGGGCTGCACAGGTCGGGGTTGTAGATCAGCTCCACGCGCACCTGGACGGGGACAGGAGGGTCACACGAGGGGTCCGGGGAGGGGCGCGGCGTCCCCCAAAACATGTCCCCGACTGACCGTGATGTCGTGCAGCCAGTAGTTGTAGAGGATGGCGCGGATCTCCACCTGCTCGTTCCTCACCACCGAGTAGGGCAGGCGGAGGTCGATGAAGAAGTCCTTCATCACCGTGATCTCGTAGGGGTCG
The DNA here is from genome assembly GCA_013389985.1 of Dryoscopus gambensis. Lineage (NCBI taxonomy): Eukaryota > Metazoa > Chordata > Aves > Passeriformes > Malaconotidae > Dryoscopus > Dryoscopus gambensis. Next base: position 11,711 of record WEIT01019423.1, on the reverse strand, counting down.
GCCACGCACAGCCCTGGGGTCGGGGACACGCAGGGGTTTGGGGTTGAGGGACGTCTCGTGTCTCCAGGGCAGCCCCGGGGCCTTCAGAGGTCCCTGGAAGCCCAGGGAGTCCTCACGAGGTTTAGGGGATCCATCAAGAACGGTGGGATCCTCTCAAGGTTTAGAAGATCCCTCAAGTCCCATCAAGTCCTTCCAAGATTTAGGGGATCCCTCAAGTCCCATCCAGTCCTTCCAAGGTTTAGGACTTGAATAAAGTCCCATCCAGTCCTCCCAAGGTTAAAAGATCCCTCAAGTCCCATGGAGTCCTTCCAAGGTTTAGGAGATCCCTCAAGTCCCATCAAGTCCTCCCAAGATTTAGGAGATCCCTCAAGACCCATCAAGTCCTTCCAAGATTTAGAGGGTCCCTCAAGTCCCATCCAGTCCTCCCAAGGTTTAGGAGATCCCTCAAGTCCCATCAAGTCCTTCCAAGGTTTAGGGGATTCATCAAGTCCCATGGAGTCCTTCCAAGATTTAGGAGATCCCTCAAGTCCCATCAAGTCCTCCCAAGGTTTAGGAGATCCCTCAAGTCCCATCAAGTCCTCCCAAGGTCAAAAGATCCCTCAAGTCCCATGGAGTCCTTCCAAGGTTTAGGAGATCCCTCAAGACCCAAGGAGATCCCTCAAATCCCAAGGATGGCCACCGAACTTCAGGAAACCTTCTCCTCAGATGTTGGAGATCCCTCAAATCCCACCAAACCCCTCCAGGCTTTAGGGGACCCTTCAGGTCTCAGGGACCTCCCACAAGGTTTTGGGGGGTTCCTTTGACCCCAGACACCCCCTCATCCTCCATGACCCCATACCCTTGGACGGGGAGAGGCTGACGGCCAGGACCTCCCAGGTGGTGATGGAGTCCTTCAGGTACACGGGCAGCGTCTTGGCCGAGACCCTGGAGAGGACAGGAGTGACCAAAGGGGTCATGGCCCACCCCAGGCCAGGCTCAGGGGGTGTCACCATGGGACTTCCCTTGTCCCCAGAGATGCAACACAAGGAGTGTCCAGGGGTGGCTTCACCTGAACATGTCCCAGACCCACAGCTGGACTTCTCTGGTCCCCAAAGATGCGTCAGACCCACCATGGGACCTCCCTTGCCCCCAAGGATGTCCCAAACCCACAGTGGGACCTCCCTTGTCCCCAGAGATGTCCCAAACCCACAGTTGGACCTCCCTCATCCCCAGAGATGTCCCAGACCCACAGCTGGACTTCCCCGGTCCCCCAAGATGCCCCAGACCCACAGACCCCCAAGCAGCACCAGGAGCTTGGAGATGACCCCTGAGCGGACCAAGGGGTCCTGAGGCAGCACCAGGGGGTCAGTGGTGACCTTTGTCTGGATTTGGGGTGACCATAACCGATCTCCAGAGATGTCCGAGCTGGCCGGGGAGGGGGTGACCATGCCCAGGGTGGGCTGTGGGGTGGGAGGGTGGTGGGACCAGGGGTTTGGGCTCACCCCAGCTCGTTGGGTGCCTCCGTCAGCTGCTCCACCTGCCACAGCCAGCTCTCGGGGAAGAGGCTCCTCGAGATGATGTCGGAGTCCGGCGAGAACAGATCGTCCTCCTCCTGGCCTGGGGGTGGTGGCATCGGCCCTCTCGAGCGTGGCCCCAGGGCTGCGACCCCTGAGCGGAGCCGGTATCACCCCAGCGCCACCCCAGCGCCACCCCAGCTGCCACCCCTTGTCTTGCCCAAGCAAGGCCACCCAGCTGCCACCCAAACGTTGCCCAACGTTCATCCGAGGGTTGTCCAAGGACAGCACAAGGAACGCCCAAGGGTCACCTGACCTTCACTCTCTGGTTACCCAAGGAATGCCCAAATTTCACCTGAATTTCACCCAAAGAACACCCAAGGAATGCCTGAACTTCACGGAAAGAACACCCACGGAACACCCAAGGAATGACCAAAGAAAGACCAAGGAACACCCAAGGAATGACCGAGGAAAGACCAAGGAACACCCAAGGAACATCTAACCTTCACCCAAGCTTTGCCCAAGGAAAACGCCTCAACTTCACCTGACCTTCACCAAGGAACACCCAAAACCCACCCAAGACCCTCCCAACCTTCACCCAAGCTCTACCTGAGGAACACCCAAGGAATTCCTGAGGCTCACCTGACCTTCACCCCAGGAACACCCAAACCCCACAAGACCTTCACCCAAGGAACACCCAAGGAACACCCAATGGATTCCTGAGGCTCACCTGACCTTCACCCAAAAACCACCCAAGGAATTCCTGAAGTTCAGCTGACCTTCACCCAAAAACCACCTGAGGAATTCCTGAGGTTCACCTGATGTTCACCCAAGGAGCACCCAAGGAAAACCCAAGAAACAACCAAGGAACACCCAAGGAACACCCAAGCTTCACCTGACCTCCACCAAGAAACACCCAAACCCCACACCCAAGACCCTCCCAAGCTCCACCTGAGGTTGCCCCAATCTCCCCCAACCTTCTCCCACCCCCCATGGCCCAACACTTGCTTCTGGCCAGCCCCGTGCTGGGCGACTGCTTCTGCTGGTCCCGCTTGGCCTTGATGTATCTGCAGCAGTCGAGGAAGGCGCGGACGCAGGACTCGCCCTCCTGGATGTACTCGGTCCTCTTCTCGCAGCTGTGCCCCATCGGGTTGTCCCTCATGCCGTCCTCGCAGCACTTCCGCTCCAGCTTGTCCGAGTACTCGGCCGCTGCCGGACACCAGGACAGAGCTGGGACCGGCCCCGGTGGCACCGGCACGGGGACCTCGAGGGTGTGGGACACTCTGGTGGCTCTCAGGGTCAAGGGGAACCAGTATTGACGGGGACAGGGGACACTCTGGTGGCCCTCAGGGATATGGGACATTGGTATGGACTGGAACATNGGTGGCCCTCAGGGATATGGGACATTGGTATGGACTGGAACATGGGATGTTCTGGTGGCTCTCAGGGTCAAGGGGAACCAGTATTGACGGGGACAGGGGAAACTCTGGTGGCCTTTGGGACAAGGGATGCTGTGGTGTCACCAGGGACATTGGACACTCTGGNCCCTCAGGGATATGGGACACTCTGGGGACGTGTGGCTCTTGGGGACATGGAAAACTGGTGGCTTTTGGGACACGGGACAATCTGGATGTTCTCAGGGACACGGGACACTCTGGTGGCCCTCAGGAAAATGGGACACTTTGGTGACCTTTGGGACATGGGACACTGGTATTGACTAGGACTGAGGACACTCTGGTGGCCCTCAGGGACATGGGACACACTGGTGGCTCTTGGGGACATGGAAAACTGGTGGCTTTTGGGACACGGGACAATCTGGATGTTCTCAGGGACGCGGGAAACTCTGGTGGCCCTCAGGGATATGGGACACTCTGGTGGCTCTTGGAGACATGGAAAACTGGTATGGACTGGGACATGGGATGTTCTGGTGTCCCTCAGGGACATGGGACACTCTGGTGGCCCTCAGGGATATGGGACACTCTGGTGGCCTCTGAGACATGGAAAACTGGTATGGACTGGGACATGGGATGTTCTGGTGTCCCTCAGGGACATGGGACACTCTGGTGGCCCTCAGGGATATGGGACACTCTGGTGGCCTCTGAGACATGGAAAACTGGTATGGACTGGGACATGGGATGTTCTGGTGTCCCTCAGGGACATGGGACACTCTGGTGGCCCTCAGGGATATGGGACACTCTGGTGGCCTCTGAGACATGGAAAACTGGTATGGACTGGGACATGGGATGTTCTGGTGTCCCTCAGGGACATGGGACACTCTGGTGGCCCTCAGGGATATGGGACACTCTGGTGGCCTCTGAGACATGGAAAACTGGTATGGACTGGGACATGGGATGTTCTGGTGTCCCTCAGGGACATGGGACACTCTGGTGGCCCTCAGGGATATGGGACACTCTGGTGGCCTCTGAGACATGGGACACTGGTATGGACTGGGACATGGGATGTTCTGGTGTCCCTCAGGGACATGGGACACTCTGGTGGCCCTCAGGGACATGGGACACTCTGGTGGCTCTCAGGGACATGGGAAATTGGTGGTCTTTGGGACATGGGACACTCTTGTGGCCCTCAGGAAAATGGGACACTTTGGTGGCTTTTGGGACCCAGGGGATGCTGTGGGACATGGGACACTGGTGTCCCTCAGAGTCCTGGGGCACTTTGGGAGCCTCAGGGACAAGGGACACCCTGGTGACCCCAGGGGCACAGGACACCCTGGTGACCTCAGGGACAAGGGACACCCTGGTGACCTCAGGGGCACGGGACACCCTGGTGACCTCAGGGACAAGGGACACCCGCAGAGTTCCTGGGGACAAGGGACACCCCGGTGCCACCTACCCTTGGTGCCCTTGTACTCGGCGAGAGCCAGCGAGCGGCGCTTGCGTTTGGCAGGCTGGGGACACAGGAGCTCTGGGGACAGAGGGGACATCGGTCAGGACCCCACAGTGTCCCAGGTGTCACATCCCAAAGTTCAGGGTNGCAGAGTTCCTGGGGACAAGGGACACCCCGGTGCCACCTACCCTTGGTGCCCTTGTACTCGGCGAGAGCCAGCGAGCGGCGCTTGCGTTTGGCAGGCTGGGGACACAGGAGCTCTGGGGACAGAGGGGACATCGGTCAGGACCCCACAGTGTCCCAGGTGTCACATCCCAAAGTTCAGGGTCACTTCCCCATCCCTGAGGTGTCACCTCTCTGAGGTCTCACGTCCTTGAAGTGTCACCTCCCCCATCCCCAAGGCACCACATTTTCCTGCCCTTGAAATGTCACATCCCTGAAGTGTCACCTCCTCCATCCCTCAGTGCCACCTCTGCCATGCCCTAAATGTCACCTCCCCACCCCGAGGTGAAACATCCCTGAGACGTCACCTCCTCCATCCTCTAAGTGACATTTCCTCCATCCCCGAGACGTCACCTTCTCCATCCTTGAGGTGTCACCTCTCCTGTCCCCAAAATGTCACCTTCTCCATCCCTGAGAGGTCACCTCCTCCATCCTTGAGACGTCACCTCCTCCATCCCCTAAGTGACATTTCCTCCATCCCTGAGATGTCACCTCCTCCATCCCCTAAGTGACATTTCCTCCATCTCCAAGATGTCACCTCTCCCATCTCCGAAATGTCACCTCCTCCGTCCCTGAGATGTCACCTCCTCCATCCCCTAAGTGACATTTCCTCCATCCCTGAAATGTCACCTCCTCCATTCCTGAGATGTCACCTCTCCCATCCTCGAGGTGCCACCTCCGCCATCCCGAAATGTCACCTCCTCCATCCCTGAGATGTCACCTCTCCCATCCTCAAGGTGCCACCTCCCCATCTCCGAAATGTCACCTCCTCCGTCCCTGAGATGTCGCCTCCTCCATCCCCGAAGTGACACTTCCTCCATCCCTGAAGCGCCACCTCCCCTGTCCCCGAGGTGCCACCGCAGCTGTCCCCGAGGTCCTACCTGACCGCTGGGGGGTGGTGATCTGGATGCTGGTGGCCAGGCTCAGGCCGGCGTCCGCAAAGACCCCGATGTTGTCCCTGCCACTGCCCGGGGTGCAGCCGATGTCGCTTCTCTCCACCGTGTCCCAAACCTGCGCCCACAGGGGACAGCTGTGATGGCCACCACCACCACCCAGGGATGATGGGGACAGCTGTGATGGCCACCGCCACCGCCCAGGGATGATGGGGACAGCTGTGGTGGTCACCGCCACCACCCAGGGATGAGGGGACAGCTGTGATAGCCACCGCCACCACCCAGGGATGACAGGACAGCTGTGATGGCCACC
>WEIT01019422.1:1749832-1798937 GCA_013389985.1 Dryoscopus gambensis | reverse complement strand
CGAGCAGAACCTGCCACAGATCCCATTTCCCAAATCTCCAGGATGCTCATTATCTACCAGGACTCCCCAAACCCACAGACTCCGAGGGAAAAAGGAGGTGAAATTGCTGGAAAAAGGGTTTTGCCATAGGGAGGTGATTTCAATTAACCTTGCAAAGGGTGAACTTGTCCCTCCTGCCCAAATTCCCAGAATTTCCTGGTGCTCCAGCTCCTCTCCAGGCAGGTTCTGAGGGCACCTCCAGCCTCAGACATGGACGGAGCTTGGAAAAGCCCATTTGAGGAGGCAGTGGAGCTTTTTTAGATCCATACCGCAAGTTTTAATTATTAAAAAAAATAGTATTTATTACATTTTCTGTCCTTTTGTGCCTATCACAACTCAGAGAATTCCTGTCTAACCACTCCTGTCAGGTTTAGAAAAGTTGGACACCACTTAAAAAGGCATTTCAAAATGACTTTTTCCAAAACTTTTTCAACTTCCTGTAACTAGAAGTTATTAGGATATTATTTCTGTGTTTTCCACAGGTAAAGACCCATTTCAAATCCAGCAGGAAGAATTTGCTTCCCTGCAATTCACAGGAAAATCAAAAGCCACTTTTATTTCCAGGATGAAGGGATTTCTGTGATCTCAGGAGAAAGCCAGAACTTGGGCAGAAGCTCATTTTAATAAATTCTACATGGCTGAAACCACAACCTGAGCCTAAATCTGAAGTCAAACCACACAAGTTCTGCCCAATAAATAGAAATATTTCATCTAAATCTCGTATAACCTTTTATCTTTAAATTTCATTTAACTCCAACCCTGCTTCAAGCACTCAGCTCCCACCATCCCTCCCCTCACCCTCCTCTCCCATTCTTTCACCTTCCCTCAGTTATCCCAGAATTTAAGGATTAGAGGATGGGAAGATAAATAAAAACCCACTTCCCAGATTTTTTAAGCAATTATTCCATACATAGTATTTTAAAGCATGCCTTTTTTGAGATCACCCACTATTAATCGGAATTGCACAAATGCAACAATTTCTTTTTCCAAATCTCCACTGCTTCCAGTTTCAACAAAATTGTCAAACTGAAAAAAATCTGATATATTGAAAAATTATATTTTTTGGGATTATTTTTGTGCAGATGAACTGCATTAATACACATTTACAAGTGTAATTTAATTTACAAATGACAACCAAGAGCTGCCACGCTGTTGCTATTATTTTATCCCAGTTTTAACTGAATTTCAGTGAAAATTGGGATTTATCTGACCACAAAATGCTGCAGCCTCCAGGTTTAATCCAAACAAGGAGCCCAACTGCACTTGGAAACATCCATGGAGATATCAAGATCTGGGATTTTCAGGCAATTCCCTGTGGGAAAACCCTGGATTTTGGGAAGCTGTGCTCATTGGGAATTACTAAATTTACAGGCTGGGGTTTTCCTGCATAAATTAATGCAACAAACCAAATTTAAATCCAAAAATCAGAGGGAAAGGAGGGAAAGCAAGGTCGGGAAAAACTTGAAAGAAATAAAATGTCTGGAATCTCTTACCTTCACTGCCAGGATTTTTCCACTACGGACATGGTATGCCCTGTGTGAGGAAAAAATGCAGTAATTTGAGATCATATAAAATTCCCTCTGTAAGGATGTGCAATACAAATACACTCAATTTCACAGGAAAGTGACTTTTAGCTCATAGATTTTAGGCAAAGCCAATTTTATCCAGCATTTCTAAAGGAAAACTGGGGAAAATAAGGGACCAAAAATATGCTTACAAGGGAACAAGTTAACAGGGTTTGTATCTTTATTTTTTATATAAAATACAGACATTGAAGGCTTTGATATAGCAGAAAAACAAACTTAGAAATGGGAATTTAACAGAATTATTTAGGTTGGAAAACACCTCCAAGATCATTGAGTCCAACCTTAAATCTGAGTCCAAGCCTGAATTTACCCACTTTCCCATTTTCTTGCAATGGAGTTAATTAAGATATAACCATTATTCAGAATTTTCATGGAAAATCAGGATTATCTCACTAATCTGCCAGTCCTGTGGGTATTTTCAGAGACAAGCAGCTACACCAATTGAATTGAATTAAAACAGATTATGGCCAATTCTTTCTCGTAACTTAAGGACCCACAGAAAGTATCAGCAAAATTAAATTTCTGCATTCATTTTAAGATTAGTGGGTGCATATAAAGGTAGAAAGAATTATTGTTGATGTTCACAGGCACCCAAAATAATTTTCCAAGGTATTTCAATAGCAGTTTGTCTTAATTTCTGAGGAGAAACACCCATAATTGGCTATTTAACAATGACTTGAATATTTCTAACCATGAACATGTGAGAAAATAAAGGTAGGTAAAAAAAAATCTCCTCAAAATCCAGTGTAATTTTGCATAAAAACAAAACCATTAAAGGTTTTCCTCTTCACTGGTTTTACTGTCTCACCCTGATTTATGGCAGCAGGCACAGCAATGTCAGAGATGTGGCACTAACTTTAAAGAATTATAATATTTTACCACTCTGTACCTCTAGCAATTATTACTGAAGAAGAAAAGCTTTAATAGTTGGGTTTTTTGCATGCAAAATCACCCACAGACAGGGTGAAACTGTCGTTTAATCTTATTTATAGCCCTGAGTGCTCCCCTAATTTCTGGTAATGGCTTGGAAGTTCCTAAAAACTTCACCTTAATTTAATAACTCTTGGATGAACATTTCTGTAACTGAGTGGCATCGGCTTTTAGGGGAAAAAAGAGTTTAAAACGGAGAGGGGAAAAAAATCAGTGTAGAAAATGAGATCATCCATGGGAGCTTTGAGAGCGCAGGAGCTGAATCCACGAATCCACAAATCCACGAGCTCTGCTGTAACTGGGGATGAATCAACAGTGGCAAAACATCCCGGGCTTAAGATGAGCAGGAATGATAAGGGATGAAGAGGCTGGGAAAAGATGCTCAACGTCTGTTGGCTTAATAGGGACCTCACTGGACAGTTTAATTAGCTCGTCAGGAAAGCTGATCCTTTTTCCATAGGAGAGATCTCCTGTTTCCGAGTGAATTAAAAGGGAAGACTTGATTATTTAATTATGATGCACGCTAATTCATCCGTGGAAGTTTGGGTTCAATTTCCAGCAGAGGGCAGATACCTGGTTTGGTTTACAGAGCACTGACAGCACCAATTTAACATTTAATTATCGCTGGGAATTGGATCACAAAGGAGAAGGAGCCCGTGGGCCGGCGTGGCCGGGGCCTTTGGGATGCCAGGCTGCCCAGCAGGACAGGAATTTGTTTACTCCAGGCTGATCCAGCATCTCAACTGTCCTGCCCTTGCCCAGCACAATAACTGTAAAGTGATTAATGAAGTTTGAATGGGAGCTTTGGTTACACCAAAAGACAACCCTACACCTCTGCGGTGTTTTAATTAACAGCTAACACTTCAAATTAGGCTGGAGTTGCTGCAGTAATTACCCCTTCCAATGACTGTGGAGGAAAAAGGGTTTTCTTGGATGCTGTGTGGGACTGGAAGGTAGAATTGATCATTTTGGTTACTAAAGCCTAAATTTAATACCTTTATGCAGCTTCTGAGGGATGGACTAAAAGAATCCCATGGGATAACGAGCACAGCATGAGGAAACCCAGACTTTTAGTAAATCCATGGATGTCTATAAGGAGATTAAACCAATATTCCCCACTCAAAGTCTCATCTCAAGCGTCATCTCCCAGATTTTGATGCCACCTCCAAAAGTGAAGCAACCAAACCCATCGTTGTAGAACCAGCCAGAGAAAAGGAGCAAAATTCCAAAGGTTCTTTACCAACTTGGCACACTTCAGGGAACGCACTCAAAATCTTCCAGGATGGCAGGAAAATTCCTAAAAACAGCTAAAAACAACAGCTCCCCACTGCCAGGGATGGGTTTGAGCAGTGCCCAGCAGTGAGGAGAGGAGGGTGCTAAACACCACGCTGCGTTTCGGGGGGCTCTCCCTCCCTGCTCCTGGCACAGGAGATGGAGGCAAACACAGAATCCTGGAATGGTTTGGGTCGGAAGGGACCTTAAAGCCCATCCCATTCCAACCCTGCCATGGGCAGGGACACCTTCCACTGTCCCAGGGGGCTCCAACCTGGCCTTGCACACTTCCAGGGACCATCTCCTGGTGGGAAGTTCTCCCAGCGACACAGAGGTGCGTTTGACACCATCACCATCAAGGAAAGGACACAGACTCCAACGCTGCCTGGCTGGAACATTCCCACTGGAGACCAGAAATTTCAATCTCTCCCTCCACATTCCCACCAGAATTCGTTATTCCAAGCCCCTGCATCCATTACAGTGAACAGCTCCTAAGCATAGACCGGCACATCTGTGTCAAATATTTCATTACCCTTGGCTATAAACCACATCCCCAGACATTTAAAGCCCTGAAAGGCCCCACATGAGCCAAGTCCTTCAGCAGAACTTTGTCTCCTGCACTCTGGAAAAGCAGCGCGTCCCTCACGGAGGGCTGCAGAGGTGGTGTGGCCAAAACTTGGTTATTTTGGGGAATAAATAAGAGAGATGCTGTGTGAGCAAGCACTGTGCTTGAACAAAGCCCTCCAGCTAAGCCAGAAAAACTTGTGATGGACTGCAGAGAGTGCATCCCTTGTGTCCCAGAAAATACAAATCGATATCATGGAAAACTAGAATAGGGCTTTGGGGGATCTGCCAATCCTCAGCATCTCCCCCCCACCCTGTACAGGAGATGTGTTTCTACAGGAAAGCAAATTAAAAACTGGAAGCATCAGAAGCAGCTGGTTTGTGTTTTAAGGAGAAAAGGGGAACTGAAATCCACATTACCTGCTTTGTTCTTCCTGAGGTAAAGAAAGCCAAGGAGAAATGTCAGTGCTTTGGGCTCTTCATGGAATAAACCCCAGCCCATGCTAATATTTAATGCTAAAATCTTCGTACATTGAATATGATGAGTTTCTACTCGACACAGAAGTAAAGCAAACTCAACTTAAGAGAAAATGCACCAGATTCTTAATAAATAGCTAATTGATTCTTAATAAATAGCTTAGATGGCAAGCAAAACACTTCCCTCAGACCAACAATTTTACACCCTCCCTGTGAGGAATTTCACCAAAAGCACAGTGGGAGCTGCAGGATGCTGTGGTTGTGGGGTAATTCCTTCCAGGGCAAGCAAAGAACCAACTACAGGTTGCAACCTGCAGGCAACTCAAGGGAAACACCAATTTTCAATTCATTTTCTAATTTTTAATTGCAAACCCTTTGTCCACACGTGAGTGACTCAACAATGGTCACATCACGAGCAGGGGCTGAGTTTGCAAAGATCCCTGAGCTTTTCCCAGCAGCTTTTCCTATCAAAGACAACAACTTCTCACTACAAACTGAGTTTGGTATTACATTAAATCTCAAAATGAACACAGTCTACCTAGAAGCCAAAATTCATTAAAATTATCCTCTCATGCTCGGAACAGCACCGAAGGAGCCTGGAGCAGCAGAGGATCTGCTTCCCATCTGCTCCCTCTGGCCACCAGGATGCATCCTTTCATTTTTCCCCACAACAGCCACGGAAACCATTTCTAATCAATAAGATATTTCTTGGCAAGCCTAAATGATTCAAGGGAAAGCCATGACCTGTCTGCTGTGCCAATGAGTCAGTCCCGTCCCTTTCCAGAAATATAACCAGTGTCAGCAAATATGACAAAGTGATGAACTGACAGACGGAGACAGCAGCAATGGGGCCACAGGATCCAGGGATGCAACGCTCCCCTCCAGCCCAGGGACACCTAAGGTGAGTGCCACGAGGGGCTTGGGACAAGGGATGGAGGGACAGGACACAGGGAATGGCTTCCCAGATGGGATATGGGGAGAAATTCCTCCCCAGGATGGAGATTCCCTGCCTCTCCCATGCCCTGTCCCAGCGCTGCAACACTGGAGCTCCTCCTTTCTTGCCAAGACCTGTCTCCTGAGGTCCCATCTGAACTTCCCAAGGTGGCAACTTTGGGCCACAGAGTAAAACTGGAAGTGAATATTCTGGTTCCTTTCTCTGACACGTTTCCTCCTACTTCTCCCCTTGGGATGAATTCATTACCCCCATTTGTTAAAAACAGCAAGACATCATTTCCCTCAGAAAGGCTGGCAAATATTGTCCCATTTCCGCACAGTTTACTCCCAGCACTGCACCGAGGAGCTGCAGGGGAAGCTCTCCTCACCCACTCACCCACTCAACACCACACAATAAAGGTCTCTGGGGCCACAGCAGAGTATTTCCAAACAGAAATAAGAGTTTTAAGCTTCTTATTTGAGCTCAAAAGTGACCAGAAAAAGCCGTACTTGTAGCAAGCAGAACCTTCAGACGTGAGGGCACCGAATGAGTCAAACTGGACATTTATGAGAAATAACCAAGAGCAAAAAGCTGTGTTGGTGTCGTGCACAGGGAACTCAGCCCTGCAGCACAACGTGCCAGCCACCAGCTGCAAACTCCACACAGCAAATCACCCACGCATTTGCTTCACTGGTCATTTTCTCCTTCTCTCCCCCTCTTTTCTGCCTGGTACTGCCACTGTCTGTCGTGCTCGTGGTGAGACCGTGGCAGCGCAGCGACAGGAGCGTCACGTACCCCGATGGCCATCTAAAGAAAGAGATTCAAATTGTGTCTAGGAAATAACCACTTTGCCAGTTGCTGCCTCCTGCAATAGCAAACACATTAGCCTGACTCTGTGGCTGTTAAACCAGGGAAGCCAAAGTGCACAGCAGTTGGAAAAAGGAGCTTTTATGGGGCTGTGCTGGTTCACAGCACAACCTCCCCTCCCTCTGAAATGCCGCTGCAGATGCCTGAGTGCTGATTGCAAAATGATTTGCTGGAGAAGTAGCAAACAAACAGCAAACAGTGGTATCTGAATGCTAAAACTTCTGACAAAGAGCGCAGTTGGCACCAGAGGCTGCGTAAAGGAAACGCTGAGCAGCAATGTCTCACTTAACCCAGCTCGGTGCCGGAATCCAAGCACAGGGAATGATGATCCCTCACCTCTTTGTGCTGGAACCGGCTCCTCTTTCCACCTGTCACCATTTAAACGAGTCTTCCTTCTCTCCTGCAGCCAAACATTCAGGGTTAACCTTTGGAAATGGGATTCCCAGCCTTTCTCCTTGTACCCATCCCACTGCCAGTCAGTCCCCATTCCTCAAAGAGACCTGGACAGGCTGGAATAAGGACGGAGCTTGAGCAGAGTGTGGTACCACCAGCACCTACACCAGGTCACCCAGGACCACCCAGAGCAGCTCGAGACACAGGAATGGATTCACCTGCTGGATTTAAACTGGTGTAAGGATAAAAGGCAGCAGAGCAGCCGTGAGCTCTGACTGACACGCTGTCATCCCACACGGCAGAAAGCCTGGAGTGAATCCATCACAATTGTAGGAAAGAAATATGAAGCAACAGAGTGTGAGCCAAAAAGTACATCACATTCTTTAGTGACAGGAATTAAGATGCCAACATGAGGGGTTGTTCAGCCTGGAGAAGGGAAGGCTCCAGGGAGAGCTCAGAGCCCCTTCCAGGGCCTCAAGGGGCTCCAGGAGAGCTGGAGAGGGACTGGGGACATGGGATGGAGGGACAGGACACAGGGAATGGCTTCCCACTGCCAGAGGGCAGGGATGGATGGGATCTTGGGAAGGAATTGTTCCCTGGGAGGGTGGTGAGGCCCTGAGCTCTCACCCCGGCTCACTCACTGCTAACAAGCACAAACTCCCATTTTCTGGACTGCCGCTCGCTTCATCTTCCCAGCTATGGACATCCAACACAAACAAAACAACTTTAATTTAAGAATCATCCAGTTTCTAATTAAACAGCCATAGGCAGCTGGCTGGATACATTTTAATCAGTTTCAATAACGTATTGATTGGATACTGAAGCTTAAAAATTAAAAGTAAAAAGATGACTGGGGAATTGTCCCATCTCAGCCCAACAGTAGAACCCTCTGTAAATAACTCGTCTTTTAACCATCAGCTAAATGAACACTTCAATACTGCACTACAAAGTCTTCTGCAAAATTACTTTAACTAACAAGCAGAAATTTATCAGCTTCAGCCAAAATCAATGCTGAAATCAATTTGAACACTGGTTGTGTCTAAAGGGGCTCATTGGCAATTTAGGGAAATTACACCATGTAAATGCCTGTGCTTTAATTGAACAGTTTCATCAACTAGGCTGTGATTGCTGTCCATTCATTTATTTACTTTCACTGCAGCTCCCATTCTGCAGAGGAATGGGTTTTGTCAGACTTGAAGGAGGTACTTTATCTTCATTTTATGCACTTTTGTGCATAACAGATTTTATGGGGAGGACGAGCGCCAGCCGGGGTCACAGGAAGCGAGTGACCAGCAAGCACTGGTCAGTCTTGTTTAAACCACACTGGTAACAGATGACATCCAGTGGGGCACTTCTAACTCAGTCAGGTATTGCTGTTCCAATGCTTTCAGTGGGACTAAAAATAAACCCAAACAAGAGAAACAGAAAATGAATGCAGTCCAGGAAAGGCAATAAAGGGAAATGTCTCCACAGCTGCACCACAGGAATTAAGGGAGATGTAATTTTAAGACTTCAAAGGGTCAAAGATTGTTTTAATGCCAAACAAGCCACTGAACCTGCCTGGGCTTCCTTCCCTGAGCACCAGGCTGGGACAAGCAGTATGGAGAACAGGTTGGGAGAACCTTCCCCAGGAATCCCCCACCAGTGAAGCCGGGTCAGCTCCAGGCTGGGAACCTGCAGCTCCATTCCTGCTTCTGTCACTGCTTTGCTGCCTTGAGAAAGTGACTTCATCTCTGCCTCCATTTACCCTCCTGCCAAAGGGCCCAAATAATCTGTGAATGAAAGTACTTTAAAAAGAGGCAAACAATCGTTCTTGTGGTGGAGAAGGGAAGGATCCAGGGAGACCTTGGAGCCCCTTCCAGGGCCTCAAAGGGCTCCAGGAGAGCTGGAGAGGGACTTGGGAAAAATAGGACACAGGGAATGGCTTCCCACTGCCAGAGGGCAGGGATGGATAGGATACTGGGAAGGAATTGTTCCCTGGGAGGGTGGGGAGGCCCTGGCACAGGGTGCCCAGAGAAGCTGTGGCTGCCCCTGGATCCCTGGAAGTGTCCAAGGCCAGGTTGGACGGGGCTTGGAGCAACCTGGGATAGTGGGAGGTGTCCCTGCCCATGGCAGGAGATGGAATGGGATGGGCTTTAAGCTCCCTTCCAACCCAAACCATTCCAGGATTCTGTGATATCCATATGGAAAACCAGCAACAAATGACCAGAGGAGAGGAACAGCTCCGCTAAGATTTGGGCTGGATTCCCATAGCATCTGAGGTGCTTTAAAGAACAAACTGGGACTACAGAGCTCCTTCCTGCCAGCACCCCTGCCCTGCACCAGAGCTGTGGGATAAGCCAGGGGAAGCCAACCCTGCTCAGCCGAAGCTCCTCAAGGCAACAACAAACTCCAGCTACTCCATCACCATCCCAGCAAACAGAGCTGCATCCCCTCCACCTCCCTTCCCCACAAACACAGCTAAACCTCCTCCACCTTCCCTGCTCCAGGGCTGCAGTGCTTCCCCAGCAGCGCCAGAGGATCCTCAGCTCTCCCCCAGGGCACAGATTCCAGGCTGTGGAGCACACACAGCCCCGGCCCAGCTGTCTCCCACACTCGGTGTTTAATGTGCTAATGGGGCACCCCGAGGCTGGCCGAGATAGGGAATGAAGGGATGGGCAGATGCTGGAATGTTCAACCAAAATGCAGAATTGTTTAAGGAAATTGCTCAAACAAATTAAGCTTCCTCATTTATCCCTGTTTTCCAGGCTATCCAATTCTTCGGGGTGGGACAACATCCACAGCCACTTCTCTCCCAATTACTCAACTTAAAAGTGAAGCCTTCTGCTTTCACAGCGTTTTGCTAAGATGGGAACTGATGTTCCCATTCCTTCCCTCTCTCCCAGATCCTGGTAACTCCCAAATTAATTAGGGCATCATTGGGGCTTTATGTTTATTTTGGTGTACAGAGTTTTATGCTCCTGCTGCTGGAGACTCCAACAGAACCCACGGAGTCACAAACACAACTCACACTGTTGTAAAATAAATCCCAGGAGGCTGTGCCATGCCCTAAATGGAGCTCCTGGAACAACTCACTTCTCCTTTCTCCTCGAAAAACAAAAACTAGAAAATACGAAATAAGAATAAAACATTCATTTTGCTTCTCTATAAAGGAAATCGCGATGCTTTAGACACATCACGTGAGAAAGACCTGACAGAGAAATTATTTGCCATACATAAGCACTTTGTAATATTTAGGTTCAAAATCTACCCAACTAAAAATCTGAGGTCTGAATAATTTAAGGGAGCTGCTCTTGAGACCGGCTGGCAAAGCACATCCACACATTCCAAATAAAATCCTCAACCTAAGGAGAGATCTCCTCAGAGCAGCCTCTGCAGCCACTGATGGAGCCCAAAGGTGCAGCACAAAGCTCATCCCTCCAACGTCTTTTGGACTGCCCAGTGAATGATTTGTTCCAAAAAAGTCAATTTAAGCAAATCTAGAGATGTCCTGCCACACAGATGTTCGGGAAGAGCTTAAATTGTGCATTCTCCACCCCACCAGCTTCCACAAAATAGTTGGCAGCTGAGTTTCAAAAAATGCATAGAATTGGAGTTAAATACTCCACAGAGAGTGGAAATCAGAGTAAATGACACGACCTACCTACGGCACCTGGCAAACAGGAGAGGAGCACACTCGGGTGCTTTCAGTCTTTGTTACAGCAGATTTTATCCTTTTCTTGACAATCTTTACCCAAGACAGGGCACACTCTGCCCACTGAGCAGCAGTGGAAGAATCCCTGCTTTCTGATGGAATATTCAATAGACATTTTGGGCTTGTTTTATATTTTCTCACATATTTTTGAACATGCAAGCAACCAAAAAGCAAGGCTAATTAACTCGTTTTGCCATATCTAACACGAGAATTTTTATCGTTCCTTAATTAAGCAAACAGCGGATCAAAAGGTAGGGGGAGAATGGGATGTCAAAGAACTATAAAATCCCTTCTTTTCAGAACAGGAAAAACATTTAGATTCAGCAAGTTCTCCCTAGAAATATTGCTATAAAGTATTGATTTTTTACCAGGCTCAATTGACTGAAAAGTTGTTTGTATAGCAATATTGGCCAAGCCAATATAGTGGAACAATTTTGCCACACACAGTAATCAAGTGTATTTCTAAAGTATAATTATACTGTCATAAAAATAAAGCTAAGATACCTCTTCTCCAAGCCATAAACCAGTTGCAGCTGTAAAGAACCCAAATAAATGAAATCCATTTTCTAACTAAACATAGTCTTCCAAAGAGAACAACCCCAGCTCCCCTCTCCCCCCACCTCCAGCCAGGGGGAGCAGCAAAAGTGATCAATACTTCAATCTCAATAAACTATTTCAATAGTGCTTCATTCCCATGGAAAAGAGAGGCTGGAAAATTTTTGCTCAGCGACCTGCGACGCGCTGTCTTGTTCCCTGAGTGCTGGGAATATATCATTGCCATAATGGATATGAGTTAGGATAAAGAGCTGGGAAGAGAGGGGAAATTAAAAAAAGAGATAAGGATAACAAAAAAAAAGAATAAAAAAGGGCGTAGACAGGCTCGTTCTTCAGCTGCAGATCAATACCCACACGGCCTCTCCTCCCCGAGCCAGCAGCCCCACGCTGCGAGGGGGAAACAGCCCAACCTCTGCAATTAATTTTACTTGACAAATGTTCATTGATTTACTGGAATAAAATATCTGTGGGCTGCTGCCCGTGGCTGGGGCAATCCAGCTACCTGTGAGTGTTCCAGTTTGAACTCCTTATTCCCTATTGGGGCGCGGGTGCTCCGCTGGAGAGGGAGAACTGGGAACACTTTGGGAAGCAGGGATTGCTCCACGGTAGGGAGGTCTGCCACAGGGCTGGAGCCCCTCTGCTCTGGAGCCAGGCTGGGAGAGCTGGGAATGTTCACCTGGAGAAGAGAAGGATGTAGGGAGAGCTCAGAGCCCCTTCCAGGGCCTCAAGGGGCTCCAGGAGAGCTGGAGAGGGACTGGGGACAAGGGATGGAGGGACAGGATACAGGGAGTGGCTTCCCAGTGCCAGAGGGCAGGGATAGATAGGATCTTGGGAAGGAATTGTTCCCTGGGAGGGTGGGGAGGCCCTGGCACAGGGTGCCCAGAGCAGCTGTGGCTGCCCCTGGATCCCTGGCAGTGTCCCAGGCCAGGCTGGACGGGGCTTGGAGCACCCTGGGACAGTGGGAGGTGTCCCTGCCCATGGCAGGGGTGGAATGGGACGAGCTTTAAGTTCCCTTCCCATCCAATCCATTCCAGGATTCCATGATAAAGTGTAAAACATCCACACACAAAACCAGTGCCCATTCCCCGGAGCAGGCTGGAATGACTCCTGCACTGGGGAGAATTCTGAAGTCACTGCAGCTGCTGACTTTAAATAAGAAAGGGATAAAAAGGAATATGAAAGACAGAAACACTTCCCTGACACAGGAGCGGGCTCCTGCCTTTGCAGGTAGGACTCCCCCTGTCCCAGAGTGCAGGGAAATGCCACAGTCACCCACTCCAGCCATGGGATCACAGCACGACACCTTCAGAAACACAGGATGATGTCAAACAGGGAACATTCAGCTTTGCATCCCCTTTTATCCAAATTCCCTGCATGAACCTTCTCTGCCTCTTCTTCTGACACCAACAAGTCACTGACTGAGCTTTAAAGTTCAACATTCTCCCTCATATCTATAATAAAATCAGAAAATAACATCATTTCCTCAAGTCCCTTGGTCTAGGAATATCCTTCTCCAAGAAAATATCCATGAGATTTCTGAACCACATCCCACCCCCAAGGCCAACCTGATTTGAAGAGTCCATTCCAAGACTGCATTTCCTCCTTGAAGGCTTTGCAAGTCCATTTCCATTAAACCTTCTGCAAGGAGGAGTTGTTTTGCAATGCTGGCAGCCAATTAGAAACTAAACTAAATGCACTGTAGCTTTTAAAACATTTTAGGGGAAAAAGGAATGTTAATATCAAAGTTAAAACGTCTAAGGTATAAACAAAACCCTAATGGGATGCTGGGTTACTGTATATGGTAAATGGCTCTCTGGAGGAAACCTTTATTACTCCCTCAGGGCTTTCTTACAAAGTATGGATTTCTTAATTCCCAGTGGAATATTTTTCATACCCCACTGCAGACTATTAAGTACCAGATATTACATTCTGTAGTTTAAACTTTGCACTATGCATAAGAAGGAGTTTTCTCAACAGGAAAGTCTTATCTGTGCTATTATCATCGTTACAATATTAAAATTAAGCATGGCTGCAGGGTAGGAGCCTCACCACCAAAATTTGGGGGGGTTTATCATGCTGGGGGGGAGGGAGGGGAGCAGCAGCAAAAGGGGGGTGAGGGATTCTGAAAGGACAGAGAAGGGCAGGGCACTGGTGCCACCACATCCCAGTGCTGCCATTCCCAGGAAGGGCGTGGTGAGCCAGCNGGCTGGGGGGGGGGGAGGGGAGCGGGAGCAAAAGGGGGGTGAGGGATTCTGAAAGGACAGAGAAGGGCAGGGCACTGGTGCCACTGGTGCCACCACATCCCAGTGCTGCCATTCCCAGGAAGGGCGTGGTGAGCCAGCAGGAATTACAAATCCTGGAGGCCAACCCATGATGCTCCAGCACATCCCAAGTTCCACTTGTGAACCATTACCTTGTTACCCAGAAAGGATTCAAAGCTGCGTTAAAAACAAAATAAAATGCCCTCAGAACGGTTTAAAAGTTTGTATCAAGAATTCCTTTCCTGCAGAGCAGCAAGGGCCAACAGATACCCCAAAGGGTAAAAATAAAAAAGCTGTTAAATTTGAATTTTTTCCCAGGTTTTCAGTGAAATCCCCCACTCACTTGTAGACCGTGCCTCCGTTGCCGTGCCCGAGGATGTCTCGGTATCGTATGTCTTGTTCATTCATCTCCACAAGAAAGAAAGAAAAACAAAAGAGATGTCATGCTGTGGATGGAAATGTCAAGGAAAAGCAACTCCAGGCCATAAACAACAAGCAGTCTGGGTCATTTCAAGTTCAGCTGCAAGAACGAGAAGATCAATACAACATTTGCTGTCCAATTTATAAAAGACGATACCAAGGGACAAAGTGATGGAAAGTTTAATGACAATTTGTTTGCCTGGGTCATTTCATTAAAGTTTGATAAAAGGTGTCAAAATGGAATGATATAATATAGCTCAAGAGGGTCAGGGCACAGATACTGAGAGGAAAAGGGGCTCCAGAGCAGCACATAACCAGAGCCAAAGTTGGAGGTGAATGGAAACAATCCGACAGGAAACCGGCAGCTGGAGTGTGCCTGGAAAAGTTTATGATTTATTCTGGAATCAGCATAATCAATCCTAATTGAGTGGCAGCTCTGTCACTGGGTTGCTCCGTAGAGCTCAATTCATACAGCTTTTACCTAAAGCACTTATTTTTTTAAAAAAATCAGCCTGGAATTGCAATAAAAAGAATTTTCCTTGAAATACACAATGAATTCTTTGCCTCAATCTTTCTGCTCACTGGGACAACTCAGATCCTCAGAAATCCAGCAGCAGCTGATAAAAGCACTGCATGTTCCTGAATTTGGGATCTTTTTTACATGGATTTCACAACAGCTTATTATATTGCCCAAGAAGCAATTCAAATGTAAAACTACAGCTCGACCTTCTCCTGCACAAACACAGTTATTCTGATTTTGCATCTATTAAAAAAGCCCACTAAAGACATTTTGCAATGCACATTTATACTTCAAAGTAAGTATTTTAATCAGAACTAATTCTGTGCTGAAAGCAGTTTTCTTTCCCAAAAAGTTTCCCCCACTGCCTGATCATTTAAAGTAGTAAATGTTTGGGTAAACCCTGCTTTGAAAAGATATTTTCCTAGGAAACATTAACTCATTTTCAGTAATTACTTGTATTTTATGGGACACCAAGTTAAATATTTCACATGACTTGGCCTGGCTGCTTAAAGATGTCATTTTTGTGTATTAACACAAGTGATGATAACAAGCTCAAATGTCCCACAGAGTCAATACTCAGCATTTCTAATGACCAGAAAATGAAATATTATATTGATTTAAAAGAAGTTGTAAGGACAGACATGATTAATCCAAAACTGATGTCCTTTCCTTTCACTACCTGAGCAAAAAACCTGGTTTCTCACTGGGATTTCTACAAAGTGGTGGGAAAAGCTGAGTTGAGACAACTCAAAATAGAAGGTGATTATTTCACCACCTATTTGTGGTTAAACCTGGGCCAGGTACCTTAGGAGGGGAGGAAACAGCCCATTCCAACACAGAGGTTTATGATGAGAATCAACACTTATTTCATTACCGAAAGCTCCTTTGCTTATTGGATTCATCAGAAAATGCAAATAAAAAGGGGGAAAGGCACCTCATGAGGAACAATCGCTCACGAATGAGATTTAAAACATGTAAAGAATCTACAGTGAGTCCCTTGCACCAAAAATAATTTCTCTCAGGCTGCAGATTCGGTAATTTCAAGGAGTTTTGCTCTTCCAAGCTGGAGGACCTAAATTCTCCAGTCTTAGAGGTAACAACAAAAATCTGCATTCCCAAAAATGTCCTTCTAAACCAATCACTCTGAAGAGAAATCAAATGAATGCACAAAGTCATGAATAAATCTGTATTTTTGCTTCTTGTGGGGGAAAAGAGAAGAATTTTTGGTGGTTACTCAAGTTATAAACAACAAATTGAGCAGAACTGGAGACATAAAGCACATTTCCTTTTCTCCTGCTTTATACACACTGGGAAAAGGGAATATTTTATCCACATCATTCCCTAAAAGACAGGGATAGGAACAGGTCCATCCTCTGTGCCCAGCACAAAGGGCAACCAGAAAGCCAGGGAAAAACAGGAATGCTGGGGTGGAGGGAGGATCTGCAACTGATAGGGGGATAAAGTGTGATTTACTGGCTCAAATAAAGATGCCAAAAGCACGGGGTGATTTATTTATTTTACTGGGAAAACTGGATTCTCCATCATAAAACGCTCCCCTGATAACCACGGGCTCAGCAGGAAGGGCTGGAATATTAAACCTGCAAGCCCAGCTTGGATTGGCTGCCAAAACGGAGGGAATTCATGGAAAAGCAAAGCAGGCTCCAGTTAGGGAGCAGCAAACAAAGCACCCCGCGCTCTCACCTGGCTGGGGATGAAATCAGGGTGTGTCCCTTGTAAATCATTAAAAGCAAAATGCCCAATTAATCCTGATTGGAGCGAGGAGCTGCCCCGGTGCTGGGGCTTCCCGAGTGGAGGCAATCATGGATTCACGGAGCAGTCACACTCCAGGAGCAGCCAATTGAGGAGATTTAGTAAATCCCACTTTATAGAGCAGAGACTAATCGGGAAACACGAGCCAGTCAAATGTTTCTTATGAACTGTTGACACTATATCAATGCTGAATCAATTGGTGGCATTTACTCTGAGTGACAGAAAAGAAATAAATATTTATATCACATCACCTATATCAATGAACCCAGGCAGAAAGCTATTTCTAACCTGTCAATATTTGATTATCTTGAAGAATCATGTCCCCTTCTTTTAATGATTAATATGAATTCCTTATTAAACCTAAATGGAAACTACTAGAGGAATATCATTAGGAATGCCTCAAAGCAGAAACTGCCAAAAAATAATCAAAAATAATGACCCTGGCCATACTTAAGTAATGATAAGTGAGACTTAATCCCCCCAAATGAACAAAAGTTAAAGTTACCACTAGAAACCCATCTCCAGTTGTGGATCTGTGACCAAATTTTGCAGAACACAACTGAAATAATTTGCTCTCAACAAAAAAGCAGATTAACTCCCATCAGGTTGACTAAAAGGTAGTATTAAAATCGAATTATTTTTTTAGTGGGTTTTAGTAACATTTTTAAGATCATAAGAAGAGGTACTTACTCCTTATTTTCTTTTTTTTATTGGGTTTAAGTATAAAACTTAATTCTTATTTTCTTTTTAGTGGTTTTAAGAAACCAGTCTAATATCAAAAGAAGAAGTACCTAATTCTTTTTTTTTGCTTTTAGTGATTTTAAGTAACATTTTTAATATTGTAAGAAGAGGTTTGGTTCTAAGCTTCGAAATCACAGGGAACAAATCCATGAATCTACTGCAGGGCACGCCAAGCACTTGTTTTTTGTTGTTTAGAATAAATAAAATGCCAAATCCAGGCAATCACAGGGAGATTTTACTCACATTCAGGGATTTTATTTTTAAATTAATCAGTAATATTGGAGTAAGCACCACCTTGATTTAAAAGTTCAGCCTCCGGCTGCCGGTACTCCCAGAATTTCAAGTCACCAAGAGAAAGATACAATTTACCTATGCAGTTTGAAACTCTAACAACCAAGCGCCAGGAATTTGTGAATGCTGAACTCAGCCATAAAGCCCCATTTCCCAGCTGTATTCTGGGGATTCGGCGGTGCTGGGCTCCCGTTTTGGAGGGGGACTCCCTTTTATCGCCCCCAAAATGTTCCAGGTGAGGCTGAAGGACACCACAGAGCTCAGCCTTTATCTTCCTGACACGCTCAGCCACAACTCCTTGATTCATGAAATGCCAATGAGGCTTGGAGAGGTCATTGTGTGAAGGCACTGAATAGGCATCTGAGATAATTAAGATTTCAGCCTTCGGAACGTGGAGGGGAAGTGAAGAGCAGTTAAGAAAATCAATAAGAGTCTTTTATTTGCAGTGACACAGATGTCTCAGTCAATAGAGCCTAATAGGCAGCTCGGAGCCACTGGACAGGTGCCTCCCTCCAAGGCTGCCAAAGGGCTCAGCCTGTGACAAACATTAAAACATATTTATGTGGCTGCTCAAGAATCTGGGCTCTTTTTGAGGGAGTTTCATTTAACTGTGTATATTTAATGTCATTGCAAGCCCTGTATATTCAGCTCAAAATGGGGGAAACAAAGAATGGTGCTGTTTGTCCACAAACATTAAAGCTTCAATTTTGGGTGCCAGGGGCTGAATGCCTGGAGTGAAAAGAGAAGAACAAGGTGGTGTTCTACAGCTTTGGGGTTTTTTTTGTCTGGTTGGTTGGATTTTTTTGCCTTATTTTTGAAGGGTTTACAACACAGAATCATAGAATCGTTTAGGTTGGAAAAGACCTTTAAAACCAAGGCTAAACATTAATTTAACACTGCATAAAGGGGCAGAGTGGCCTTCAGGTGAAGGAGGGCAGGGTTAGAGATTAGGAAGGAATGGTTCCCTGTGAGGGTGGGGAGGCCCTGGCACAGGTTCCCAGAGAAGTTCTGGATTCCCCATCCCTGGAAGTGTCCAAGGCCAGGCCGGACAGGGCTTGGAGCAACCTGGGATAGTGGAAGGTGTCCCTGACTGTGGCACAGAATTTGGAACAAGAGGATTTTCAAGATGGGCTTTAAGATCCCTTCCAACCCAAACCATTCCATGATTCTGAAGTGATTCCTTGCAAGAACCTGCTAAATATTTAAGTATCTACTGCCCTAAACCCCACACAGGTCGTTCTAAGTGAGCAGTTGACTCAGTTATTCAAAATTGATTAACTTTCTTCCCTGGAATCGTGGCAACAGCAGTTCAACACATGTGAGGGGCCTCAATCTATTTGCAGCTAAATCTGATTAGCACATTTTGAGAAATGGGAAGCAAATTGCTGTGCCAATCACACCAAATCAGGACACAGGACTCGTCCATGCCATGAGGGTTTCCATGGTCCCCCCAGTTCTGTGTTAAAAGAACACATTACAGCTAAACGAGCTGTAAGCAGCTCTGCACCATCCAGGGGCGCCAATCACGCTGCAATGAGGCAGGGACGAGATGTGCATGAAGCCAAGGCTCCCTCAGAGCACCTACCTGGCCATTGGCAAGGATTTTCTTCAGCTCTGCAGAGGACTTTTTTAAGCTGGAAGAGAACAAACCAAATAAGAAGCAATTATTTTTAATGACTGGGCCGTTTCACTCCGTCAGACAGAGCAAAGCTGTGAGAAACAAGGCAAGTTCGTGGTTACATATTCTGAAGAGATTAAACTTGAAGGGGAAGGTGTGGGGAGCATCAGTCAGCACTGCCAAGCTGCAGACAGCAGGAATGAAGAAGCAATGAACAGTTCAGAAAAATCAATGTATTTTTCACCTTTCCAACGCAGCTGGTTTAGACACCTGACTGTACAACGCAGTGAGACACAACCTATTGTTCATCAGCTCTACGAGGGAAAATTAAAAAAAGGTGCTCTCACACGTCAGGTGTTTCAAAAAACAACAGGAAAATAAGGCTCACATCCAGTTTTCAGGTGCCAGGACTTGTTTTAGAGTTCCCCAAGGCATCATTCCTCAGGAATTCCTGCGGATCTCAGCTCAGGGCTGTGCTGCCAGTGATGCCCCACTACCTCCCCTGACCACAGATTGCAGCAGAGGAAGCAGGAGAGCACAATTCCTGATTTAGGAATCTCAGGACGTGCCTAAATCCCTGAGGGAAGCCCAGCTTTCCATGTGCACCCATTCCATGTCAATTTGCTGAAGCCCTGTGCTTTTTCAGGGGAATCTACTCCTATGGCAAGACAACAAAACAACTCACATTAATTTTTCTAAGAGAACTTTACCAAACCCCAACTCTCAGCTTGGTGAGCTAAAGGGTACAACCCTGAATGGCTTCAAATTCCTTCCACTCACTCACAAAATACTGCATTTTGCCTCCTTTCCTGACAAGCTCTGTTCCTTGGAGCTTCAACACAACAAACTGCCAGGGCAGCAATGTCTGCAAAACTTTATCTCAAAGGGACATTCTGCTCTTATTACTGAAGTTAAAAAAAAAAAAAAGTACAAAATAATATATTCTTGAAAGGCCTGTGCACGTGTCTTGATCACAGATCATTATTAACAGGAACAGTGAAAACACAGATTTCATATTTGGTGGCTTTGTTCTTTAATAGGCCTCTTGTTCCCACGACTACTTTAAAGAAAAATTAAGTTTTCCAAGGAAACATAAGTTGATCTTGTCATCTTTCATGACTAACAATTTGTGAACATGAAACAAAGAGAGACTTTCAATTACTTCAAAAACAAAACTCCTGGTGCAGAAGGTTTCGGAAAAGGAATGGCAATTAACCACCAGATAAGGTGACAAGAATCTTCTAGAAGCTTCATTTTCAATGCACTTGAAGAACAAGCTCAAAGTACAGGGAGTACTGAAAGCCACAGCACATAGCAGTGACAGAAAGCAGCTTTATTTAGCTCAGATTGGGGGGACTGCAGATCACAAAGACATTCAGATTTATTTTCTTTTAAGAGTTTTGGATTGGATCCTCACGGCTGCAATGGTTCCCTGAGGGATGGGGCAAACTTTGCCAGGCCGGCTTTTTTTATCTCTGCAATTAGCAGAGCCACGCAAGGCAGCAGCAAACTGGATTTAGGGGTGTTTGGATGGTGTTTCCAGTGGGGCTGAAGTCCAGCCCTGCTGCTGGATGAGGCTGGAATCTCCCATAACCCCCACAGGGAAAATGGGATTTGTGGGACTATCCCATGCTCAAGACAGGCCCCCAAACTTCACCCTCCAAACGCCACAACCGAGCCTCTCTGATCAGGGTCATCTCTGGTAATTCATCTTCTTAATCATTACAAAATTTCTTTTTTTCTTTCCTTTTCTCAGAGATAAAAGGGAGCAGGATGCTGATGCATGGATAAATGGAATATTATGTGCTTATTAGAATAATAGAATAATTTAGGTTGGAAGGGGCCTCCAGAGGTTTCTATTCCCATGGTTCAGATATGCTCTTGTAGGAAGAAGATGGAGCCAGACTCTCCTTTTTTCTTTTTAAGAACACATAAAGGTTTTTTGTAGGTTTTTAACACCAGTATTGAGTATTATGACTTTCATGTAATAAAAAGGAGTTTATCCTCCAGCATTTAAAAAACAAATACCTAGGAAAAAAAGAGAATGAGTTCTCTTGCATTTTAAGACCTTAATATGAGCTTTCAAATTAGGGCTGGAATGTAAAAAGCAAGATAAGGGGGATGGACTCCAAAATTTTGCTGGAACTGTATGAAATCTTAAGATGAAAAGATTTTAAAAAAATCTTACCTCACACTAATAAACCTCCAAGTTTTATTATTTAGGCTATTTATTATTACAAACCTATGAATGGGCATCAAACTTTCAAATCAAAGAATCCTGGAATGAACAAGCAACGAAGACCTGAGCACAGACCTTGTCACTGGACCAACTAAAACAAATGAACTCAGCCCCAAATTTCATCTCAACGCTTTTGAAGGACAAAACCACCTGAATTCACAGCAAACCCTTATTTCTTCCTGAAACATCCAGCAAACCCTTATTTCTTTCTGGAATCCCCAGTACACCCTTATTTCTTTCTGAATTACCCAGCAAACCCTTATTTCTCCAGCAGCAAACCCTCATTTCTTCCTGGAACACCCAGCAAACCCTCATTTCTCCTGCAGCAAACACGTGGGAAGCCCCAGCAGCCCCAGCCCAACGAGATTCACAAACGGAAGCGATTCCGCCTTCCCCACCTGGCCAATCCCACTGGAAAAGTTACTCAACCGCCAGCTCTGTTGGCAACAGCCACACACAAGGCTTCATTTTGGTTTAAAAAAAGGAAATGAAAGAAAAACAGGAGAAGAAGCAGGTGCTTGGCTCTTACCTATTGCTGGGGAGGGCCTCGGAGGCGGCCGAGCCGCTGTTGTTGGCAGCCCCCGCCCGCGTGTTCACCTGCGGGCAGGGAGAGGAGCTTGATCAGATCCTGTGTTCAGAGGACACCATTCTAATTAACCTGTAATTTGCCATGAATTTCTCATTTCACTAGGAAGGTTAATTAGCTTGTTGCTAGGCATGCCGGTGGTTGAGGGCTGTATGTAGGTTAGCAGGCTACACAATTCCGGGGCTGCGACATCCTCACATCTTAAATAATGCACTAAAAGGGGTGATAAATCCATCATTTATTCTCATTTTAAACACTGAACTATCACTTAATACCTTTATAGTCTTCTCCATGTGATTACAGAAGCAATAAGAAATCAAAAACCTCAAATAATTTCATTGCGGTGCCTTCCGCACTTGGATAAATTACTGAAATCACAGGAATGTAGGGGGGGTTAAAAGCTTTGAAGTAGTGGCAGACAGGAGTTGATAAATGAACTACTAAAATTTAAGAACATGATTAGCAGAGGTTAAAAACAAAAAGGCAAACCCATTTTTAATAAAACGATATACATATATATAGCTATATATTGATATAGATATCACAGCCAACATTTTGCAGATGAATCCTTCTCCCACCCACACATACAAAAAAAAAATTCAGGAAAAAAAAATCTGCTTGTCAGAGCTCAAGAAAGTGCAGTTTTATTTGACATTTCAATAAGTGGAACACAGCATTACAAATCCATCTAACTTTCCTGAAACAATTATTGAAATTCGTACCTTGAGGCCATGTATGTTCCGTTTCCCAGGAGGTTTGCAGGCTGAAACAGTAATTGACTAAATTGTAGAACACATCAGGGCCATTTACAAATTTGCTCAAAATGAATCTTTTAAAAAGAAATGAGGGTGACACCAAAATTAGCAGAGAGAAATGATTGAAAAGTGCCTGGCGAGACCCAGAGTGGGAATTACGGCCCAGGATTTTTAACTTGCAGGAGTGAGCATTTATAAATGCTAAGAGCTTTCTGACACCATGTAATATAAATTCTAATTTCTGCTTAAAACACATCACAATCAAGAGAACTGTTGGCTCAAACGATGGGATTCTTTTTGTAATTCAAATTCCAATCTTGTGTCGCTGTGTTTTCACACGCTGGGTTTTTCCCTGGCATTTAACAGCAATATTTGCAAGATGGATTTTCAGGGAATCAGCTGCCACACGTCATGAATTAGGCATTTTGTCAGAGGCACTTTGGGTGAAACAGGGAAAAACATGGCAGGGGCAACAGCAGTGAGCCTCCAAAAGGTAAACATTGAATAAATGCCACCCAAAACGCCACTTTTTGGAGACAGAGGTACAAAGGCAGCATTTTATGATGATGTGTGGCTTTAGAGGGACGTGCTGCTCGAGGAGGAAGCCTTTTCCTGAGGTGTCTCCAAGTGAACATTCCCTGTTCTGCACTTGGGGATGTGCTTTGGGCAGACGTGGAAGCCACGAAGGCTCCGGGCTCCGTGTCCCAGCCAGTTCCCATTTCCCAACTCCGGTGCCCTACACAGGCTGTGTTAAAGGGGCTGTCACTGCTGATTGATGGCCTGAGCAGGCAGGAATTTGATTTTTCTCCCTCTCTGTGCACATGCGTCTCCCTCCCAGTTCTGACAGCAGGAACCAGAACTATTTATTAGGCAGAAGGACACAGGTGATAGTTATTAAACACATCACTGAGGGCCACGTGCCTTTCAATGACATTAAAAATTACCACGTGCATCTTAAAGAGGGAAAAACATTATGAGACTCTGGGCATTCAAAAAAAAAGACAACGAAAAATTATAAATACATATAAGCCCATTCTATTTTTCCAATAGATCAAAATTGACGTTTTGAACAAGATATTAAATCAGTAATAATTTTTATGATTCATATTTGGATGATGTGTTCACTTTGCATTCCACAAATAGGATAGAAATAACATGGGTAGAAGATAGATATATATAAATCTATAGATCTAGCTATCTATCTAGATATAAAAATATATGGAGATGTATATAAAAATATATGTAAACATATAAAAATATATGCAGATACATATAAATATATATAAAAATATAGATATAAAAATATATATAGATATCTATATGTGTGTACACACTTTTTTTTATAGGTATATCACATACAGATGTTTATTTTTCAATATAAAACTCCCCTCTGGCTCTTACTACCTAAACAGCAATAATAATCCTATTAAAAAATAGATGAAATACCAATTTTTCCCCCTTAAAGATATTTTTATTATGAGATAAATAAAGCACAGCCCAGGTAACACAGGATGGCACACAGAAATTGACTCCTGACAGGATTTTTATGGAAGACAGGAGTTTTTGGGAGCTGACTGGAAGCAGGAGCTGATGCTTCCTCAGAAGTTAGAGAGGCAGAAAGGGAAAAGGATTCAAAGGACTTGCAAAGAAATCTCTTAAAAGGAAAGAACTTGAAATTAGAGGCAGAAAAGCTGCATGGTGCTGATGGGGCTTTCAAGTGTTGAACGTGGAGAGCCACGGCCAAAAGGGCACAGGAGAAAAGTGCTTGTGCTAACAAAATTTGGGACGTTCATTAGAGAGGCAGGACAAGAAGACAGGGAAGCAAAAAAAACCAGCAGGAAAGCACATTTTGTTCAATATTTCAGAGGAGCTGCAGAACTCAGGGGTGGGTTTGGGGAGGGGAGGAGGGGTTTTAAAGCTCTAACCTAGAAAAAGAGGTGTTTTAAGAAGGTGGTTTGGGAAGATGAAACAAAAACTGAGCTCTGGAGCAATTTGGAGGGAGTGGAAGACAGGACACATCCAGCAGAAACCCAGAGCCGAGCCAGTGGTGAGAAACTGGAGGTGGTAAGGAGGGATTCAGTTTGGAGCAGCACAGGGACAACTCCGAGTCTGTCCAGCCAGATGAGATTCTCCTCAGATGCAAAGCAAACAGGAAAAGGAGAGAGCAGCAGGAACAGGAATTGATGTGGCTGGTTCTTCAGGAATGAGCCAAAAGGAGAATCTAGGAGAGGGCTGAATCTCAAAATGCCCCTTTAAACCCTAAGGTGTGTCAGGCACTGACTTAGGACAAGGGCTGGAGGGACAGGACACAGGGAATGGCTTCCCACTGCCAGAGGGGTGGGATGGATGGGATATTGGGAAGGAATTGTTCCCTGTGAGGGTGGGGAGGCGCTGGCACAGGGTGCCCTGAGAAGCTGTGACTGCCCCTGGATCCCTGGAAGTGTCCAAGGCCAGACTGGACAGGGCTTGGAGCAGCCTGGAACAGTGGAAGGTGTCCCAGCCCATGGGAGGGGTGGAATGGGATGAGCTTTAAGGTCCTTCCACCCCAAAACCATTCCAGAACTCCGTGATCTGTGCCTGGCAAGCGGCAGGAGACCCTTCCCTCTCCAAGCTGTCCCTGTCCTGCTCTCAGCAGGACACAGCTCCTGGCTGGTGGCTCTGCAGTGCCACAGCTCAAACCTCTGGGAGCCCCTCTCAATCAGGCCCTGCCAGCCTGAGCCAGAAAAACAGAATTTTCCATATTCCCTTTGAATTCCTGTCTCTTTTCCATAGGAGCAGACGGAACTACCAGGAACCCAGCCTCCTTTGGAGACCTTAGTAACACGTGTTTGAGGAGGCTCTTGGTTAATTGCCCAATTCAAACTTCAGAGAGTTGTAAGTAATGTAAGTGCAGAATGTTTAATTGGGAGCCTCATAGTATGATTATTTGTATAATATCAGTTAAGTGAGAAGAGTTTAATTTTTAATTATTTCAATTAATTTATTGCTGGGAGATTTACTTGGAGAATATCAACCTTCTCTGTTTCATCAATTAAGAGTCAGAGATTCAGAGCCTGGCTACTGAGATCTGAATGAATTATGTAATGCATGAGGCTTCTTTTTTAACCAGTACTTGAGTTCAGAGAGAGAGCACTGCATTCCCAAAAACCCAATGAGGTGCCTACGGATTTTTTCCAGGTTGGAGATGACCTATTTTTTAATTGCCTCAGTCCACAGAGTTGATTACATCTCTCTCTATTCAGGAGAACTATTAAAGTGCTTGTGAATATTTGGATACCACTAAGTGCCCAAATCTCACCTCAGAATGTGTCCTGGCTGGAGCTCCTGTGACAGACACGTCCCCACTCCCACAGTGGTGACACTGACATTCCCCAGTCTGTCAGGCTGACTAATGATATTAAAAGAGCTTCAAAAGGCCCAGTTTTCACAAATATCCAAGATTTCAGTTATTCATCTGCTTTGCTTGGATACATGCAGAGCCATCACCAATGAGTTTTTTAAATGTACTTAAATATGTACTCTGCAAACTGAATCTCGTTATTCTAATTTATTCCAGGAAATTAGCTATTTTATATGCAATAAATGTACTTCTCTCCACACTCCCCACCATAATGAATTCTTCTCTCCAAATTAGGAGGTAAACATCGTGCTCTGTGCATTTAAACCTCCCCAAAACATGCCAGGAAACTGCGTCGGCACCAGCTCTTGGGGCTCATGATTAGGATCTGTTCAGCATTACCTCGTGGGTAGATCTGGAGAGGCTCTATCAATTGTCCATTCACTTGCTGCTCCATCACAGTGGAGTAATACTGCAAAGAAACCCAAGGAAGAGATGACTCAGTAATCCAGGAGCAGTAAAAGCACTTATGGATTGGTTAATTCAAGGTATTTTAATTTTCTTTCTAATTGCCACGGTGCATATCAGCCTTCAGATGGTTCCCTTCCATCCACAGCGTTCCCACAATAAGAGGAACTTAAACAAGGAGCTGTGGTGCCACAGGGATCTGTTCCTGGCTCAGCAGGGAAGATCCAGGCTCCCCTGAGACCTGGGAATGCTTCAGCAGGTGAGGAAATGAAACATTCGCAGCAAATGCAGCAGCTGCCACAGCTGGAGGAGCCAGGAAAACCAAACACGGACACCAAGACATGATGCAAATACACCCCAAAACTGGGCAGTTAGGAAAACTCCAAGGAAATCCCAAAGGGATCAGGAATTATGGGCACTGATGAAGCAGTCAGGTCTGAGGGATCCCAAAGCAGTGCTCCCAGAAAGTCACTGCAGACATCCCGAGACACTGAACTCCACAGGAGCTGCTGGAGTGATCCAGGGGGATATTCACTGGTTAAAAAAAAAGGCTAAGAATGGGCAAAAACGGATGGAAAAGGAGCTGGGAACATCAAAATCCAAAAGACACCTGGGACCATGGAGATGCGCCAAGGGCTGGAGCCAGGCTGGGAGTGTTCACTCCCCGGGAGAAGGGAAGGATCCAGGGAGAGCCCAGAGCCCCTTGCAGGGCCTCAAGGGGCTCCAGGAGAGCTGGAGAGGGACTGGGGACAAGGGATGGAGGGACAGGACAGAGGGAATGGCTTCCCTGCCAGAGGGCAGGGATGGATGGGATACTGGGAAGGAATTCCTGGCTGGGAGGGTGTGAGAGGCTGGGCTGGAATTCCCAGAGAAGCTGTGGCTGCCCCTGGATCCCTGGCAGTGTCCAAGGCCAGGCTGGACACTGGGGCTTGGAGCAGCCTGGGGTAGGGGAAGGTGTTCCTGCCCATGGGGTAGAACTGGATGAGCTTTTAAGTTTTCATTCCCATTTTACCCGTGGCATTCCATGACCTGCAGCCATCTCTACACACAACAGAAACATTTCTGACACACTCTCAGAATAATAAACTAAAATAAACACACATGAGAATGTTTCCTGCCCCCCTAAAAAGTATAATAGAGGGGGAGAGAGAGAGGGAGAAAAATCCATGGCCCTGTCCATTACTCACCAGTGATGACAAGTAAATGAAATATCAATCATGTAAGCTGTCAACCTTTTGGGACAGCAATAACTGTTAACAAGTAGTCTGGAAAAATTGTCTGAAAATGACTTGTCCTCCACACGCGAGCGTTTGAGGTTTCCATGGAAAATTAAGATGCCAGTGGCTATTTGGAACATTGTTCAGGTATTCTTTTTAATGGAAAATTTGCCAGTTATTGATCCAGAGCGTGTACCCCTTGCTTCCAGAGAGCTGCAAGCAACTTTCCAATCAGTGGCTGTCAAAAAAATTACTGCCTTTTTATACAGATACAAGACAACAGCCCCAGTGCTGCTCCATGGCTGTCCTTAATTAACTGCAGTGCCCTACTCAAAGGATTCTATTTACCAGCCCCCAAAATTTGCCTAATTCAAAGCATTTCTGCATAACCTAAAAGAATTCCAGACCTGGAATAATTTAGTGTCAAGTTCAGAAAGCAAAGACCCTAAAGATAAGGTTGGGCATGATTCAAAATATCCTCCCAGTTATATTACCTCCCCACATCTGATCTCAGACATTTATTTTTTACTCCTTAAACTAAAAAAAATCCACTTTATTTACATTTTGGAGAACACCTGCACCAAGTCAAAATTCCCAGAAATACTTTCCCAGCTGGCCAATCCTCCAAATATTTGCTGCAGGCCTCAAAATGAGTATTTTTCTTCCCCACTATATACCCCAAGATTATTAAATTCATTCATTTTCTAGGCTCAGAACATTTGTTTTCTTGTAAACACATCCCAAAACGAAGCCCATAGGAGGGGAGGAAGTTAAACCATCAGTGCAACACTCAAATGAAAAACTAGTTTAAAACTGAAGAGAAAAATTTTCAGAGAAGAAAAGCTGCTGAAGCAGAAAGAAGTCATTTACAGCCATCCCATAATTTTGAGGGGAAAGCAGAGAGTTGAGCAATCATAACTCTAATGTACTGAAACTTTAACAGTGAGCTTGGAAGCATAGCAAAAAAATGACCTTACCAAGGCGTGATTAATCTGGAGACGGCGCCAGGAAAATTCAAGTTTTCCACTTTAACAGCAAAAATGGCTGAGATTTTACAAGGAAAACAGAAAAACATGAGGAATTCTGGTGGGGAAGCATCACCAGTGATCTGCTGTGTGCAGCCCTGGGTCCAGCAGCAGAAGGAGGTGGAAATGGTGGACCCAAAAAAGAGATGGAAAAGGAGCTGAGAACATCAAAATCCAAAAAGACACCTGGACCATGGAGATGCTCCAAGGGCTGGAGCCAGGCTGGGAGAGCTGGGAGTGTTCACCTGGAGAAGACTCCAGAGAGACCTCAGAGCCCCTTCCAGGGCCTCAAGGGGCTCCAGGAGAGCTGGAGAGGGACTGGGGACAACGGCTGGAGGGACAGGACACAGGGAATGGCTTCCCACTGCCAGAGGGCAGGGATGGATGGGATATTGGGAAGGAATTGTTCCCTGGGAGGGCCTGAGCTGGAATTCCCAGAGAAGCTGTGGCTACCCCTGGCAGTGTCCAAGGCCAGGTTGGACACTGGGGCTTGGAGCAGCCTGGGACAGTGGGAGGTGTCCCTGCCCATGGCAGGGGTGGCACTGGATGGGCTTTGAGGTCCCTCCCCACCCAAACCATTCTGGGATCCTCTGCAGTCCCACCAAAACCACCACTGGGTGGTCCCAAACAGAGGCTCTGATGGGTCACAAGTTAATTTACAGGGACCTTGGAGTCCATCTGGATCAGAAAGAAAATCCCCATTTTTTACCCTCTTGCTTATCAATTTCATTTGAAAAGACAAGTTAAATGATATTTCTTTCACCTTCACTGAGCTCTATTCAAATGATCCCACAAGTAACTGCACCCTTTCCTCCTGCAGGAGATTTGTATTTATGTGGATCCAGACAGATTTTACACACACCTAATACCTACATAAAGGCACACACAGACACATCTATCTCCCCTTGAAAAACAGAAAATACATCTTTAAATCCTCTATGAATATTGAGCCTGCAGCTACAATGAAACTCCTCTGTTAGGAGGGGTGAAACAGTCTCCAGATGAAAGTAGATTTTGAAAAATTTTTAGAGCCCAGGGGTTCATTTTTAATGAGCCGTTACTTTAAGTACTGCATAAAAAATACAAGAAATTGATAGTCCATTTAGCCTGCACTATACCTAATGCAAAAGTCATTAAGATGCATTATTCTTAATGTTTAGGATATGATCAGTAAGTGCACAAGTCTTTTTTCTCTTTTAAAGTCAAGCATGTCCATGTATCTCGTGTGAGGCAGCTTTGAAACACCTCCATTTAATCCAGGAATATCCACATTTGAACTTAACACAGGGATATTGCCCAGTTAAACACTTTGAGACAGGCAAAAATACACCAAGGCAAACTGATAAACGTGGGGGGAAACCAGGATTTGTTGCACTGTACTTACATAGGACAGCATGGCCTTCATCTCCTCATCACTTCTGACAGTGATCCGGTCCCCGTCCTCATCCTCATCTGCCAAAGGAAGGCACCACGTGAGCAAGGCAAGGAGGAGAGGTACAATTTTATAGGCAAGGTTTTCATCTGGACTTTTAGCAGCAAATAAAAGTGAAGAATCTAAAAGCCAACTGCACAAATACTCTGAAATAGTGATGTATAATGGCTTCAAATATTAATTAACAAGAAGTGTGACTGTGCCTAAAAAGGGGCACAAAGTGCTCAGAACTTCGCTCTCAGCAGTTCTTTTACTGCCAGAACCTCTCCTGAAGCTGAGCACCTTCCCCATGCTGGAATTCCCTCACTGACCCCACCGAGTTGTTCTGCTGACAAATGGAAGGGTCAAGGTCCCAAAAGCGTTTCAATTCTCCCAAATTGAGCTGAACTTGGGCAGTTTCATTGGAATTCATTGTAACTTTCATCGTAGACATCTAATTTTTCTTTAATTTCTAGTTATTCATAGTCCCAGAATGCTTTGGGTTGGAAGAGACCTTAAAAATCATCTTATTCCAAACCCTCTGGGAGACAGGGACACCTTCCACTATCCCAGGCTGCTCCAAGCCCTGTCCAGCCTGGCCTTGGGCACCCCCAGAGATCCAGGGGCAGCCACAGGTTCTCTGGGAATTCCAGCCCAGCTCCTCCCCACCCTCCCCGGGAACAATTCCTTCCCCATATCCCATCTAACTCCACCCTCCATCAGTTTGAAGCCATTCCCCCGTGTCCCATCATTATCAGTATAAAAGTGCTGTTATGTCCTCGGATGAAAACTCCCTCCTGCTCCCAGTTATGTACAAGACTCCGGGAAGAAATCCAAGCCAAGAAATTCAAACTGTGTGAGAAAAGGAGTTTGTTCCTTCTGCCTCTGAAACGGTAATAATGAAAAAGGAAAAAAAACTCAACAAGGCAATGCAGAAGAGTAAAACATAAAAACCTCAGAACTGGACTTTAAAAACATCCTGGAAGAGAGCTACTGGAAATATGGGAGTTGGGAGAGGAACTGGAGAGCACGGATTTGTCCTAAAAGAGCCTTGAGTCATGGAAATTTAACTGGTGCACTGCCAGGGTGTTAAAAGTCCTGTGGGGTGAGCAGCCCCCAGCGAGGCAGGAATGATGGAAGGATTAGGAAGAGTCAGTGACTGGAAACTGAAAATGTTTCCCTGGAAATGTCTGAGGCAGGAAAGAGGAGGAGCTGTAAAGTGGGACCCGGCCACAGCCCAAGGGTCAGTGAGGAACTGAGTAGGAAGGGCTGGAGAAGCAGCTGCTGGAACAGGGAACACCAGGAGCACCACACATCCACAAGAAAAATCAGAGGCAATGCACAAGAGGAATGAATGTACGGATAAAAGGTCTGGGGAGAGGAAACAGACTGAGCTGGGACCAAAGAACAAGAAAAAAGAAAACAAAAAAAAGGGGAAAACTCTGGCAAAATGTTTAGAAAAATCTCACATTATTCCTTTGAAATGATTGAGAAATTAACTCAGTTCTCAGAGCTGCAGAATTCCTGGTGGTGGTACAAACAGAAGAAATTAAAAATGTGGATGAAAAGGCAGGGGGGAAAAAAAAAAGCTGACTATAAACTGATCAGGCAAAGAGTAAGCCTAGGAGAAAATTTGTCCTGAACCTGAGCAGAACTCCTTTGCCACCCCACCATGGGATCCAAAAAGTAGCTGGATACAAAAATGGATTCAGGAAGATTTCCAGGCTTCTCTCCTTGCCTAGAGCACAGCAATCTGATTTTCCAGCACATTAGGGAAGCAAGAGTAGAACCAAAAAAATCCCCCGTCCTGGCTGGATTTTGTTAATGCCACTTAAAATGGAGGAAGAAATCCTCACAAGATACCAGAGTGCAGCAGATGGCAAACAAATATTATGCAGCAATCTTCCCCGAAATCTGCAGCGTGTCAGAAATGTGGAAAATGGCAGAGTTTGGATAAAAGGATCGTGAGGGGCCATATGTTGTCAGTGGGGTTATTTGTAGGGATGTGGAGAGCAGTGGGAAATCCAGATCCAGGTCCAACAGCCGGAGCAGAGCAGCCCCAGGTGGGACTGCTGGGGGTGACAATATCACAATAAAGAGCTCAGAAGCCTGGGATGGTGACAATTATCCCCACCTGAAGCAGCAGTGGAGCAGGTGAGAACAAAACTTAAAGCAGCACAATCCAGGCGTTCAATAGGGAAAAAAAATCCCCGGAAAAAACCCGGCATCAATATCCATAACATATTTTAGATGCCAGTTAAATGGCAGGGGAAATGGGCTTGTGCAGATGTAAATGACAGACTAGAGACACGGAGGGAAGGCACAGAAGCAGATGTTGGAAGGCACAACAAAATCAGAATTTCCAGGAAACTTCTGCACATGGCACCATTACTATGGGCTACTGCCCTGATGGCAGCGGCTGCTGCTGGAGCATGAAGTTCAAACAAAGCTAATGTGGGATGTGGGATGGATGTAAAACAAATATGAACAAATCATTAAAAAAAAAAAAAATCTATAAATGGCAAGGTCTGGAGCCTGGTTTTGCTCAGGTCTTGTGTTGAAAAGCAGGGCAGGAAAAATGTCAAGGCTACAGAAATAAAACTTCTCCGTTCTTATGGCATTTTAGGAGAGGAAAACACAAACATCTTAAAAAAAAAGATAAAGAGCACTAAATAGCACTTGATGGACCATAAATCAATATTTCCCTTGATTGTCTAAAGACAGGATTCCCCAAAAAGCTCTGAAAAGAGGAGAAATGCTCATAAAAATGCAAGGCCCCATCTTGAGTCTGCTCTGTCACACTCAGCATCCCCCCCTGCCTCAGATCACACCTGTAACCCCCTCCAGCTCCTCCCTGCCACTTCAGCAAAGGAAAACACAGAAAAAAATATAATAAAAATTAAAAGGAAACAGCAGCAGCCTCCTGCACTTGGAAGAAAACTCCAGTTCAGTATTTTATCCCCTGGGACACTCCCCTTTGCCGCTGACTGCTCTCCTGATATGACAGTCCCCTAGGAATCCCTTAAAAATAAAAGTAAACAGGGTTTAAAGAATAGACATTAGTCTAAATACTTGCTGAGAGGATTGGAAGATTGAAATTTTAAGCTCAGACCGACAGGTAGTTTATACTTTTCATTTAATTTGAGCAATAAAATTGCACTGAGGAGTAAGAGCATGGTAAGGTCATGCTGGTAATTAAACCTACTTTGTGGAAATATTGCAGATGTGATTAAAAAATAAAATATTGCTTGGTTTAGTGCCATTATTAAAGTTGCATTAATGCATAAATATTTAACTGTAACATATAATGACTATTATTTATTTTAAAATAATAAATATTATAATAATATAATAAAAATAATAAAACAAAAATAATAACACAAATATTACTTATTTTTTTAAATTACAGCCCTGCAATGTGACAAAGGAGATGGTTGATAAAAGTCACACTTACACTCAAATGCTGTGGTCGTTGCGTCTGGCAAAACTTGACCAATGACATCCTAAACATGTAAGGAAAAATTAGTTCAGTATCAAATGGGAAAAACCTGATTTGCAGTAAATCACTTTAATCCCTCCCCACTGCCCCAAAATGACAAACTTTTTAGGGCACAACACACATTTGCACAAATCACGGGGCTCTTCTCCTCCCCCTCCATGTGACCTCCAGGAAAGCTCTTTTCTTCCCAAATAATTCCATCATAATTGCAAACAACTCTGTGCTGTCTGGTCTTGCAGTTGAAAGAACTTTTCCTTGGCTGATCAAAACCAGTCATAAAAAGAGCTTTATGATTTTTTTTTTGCTTTAAAAACCTGTTTTCTGCCTCAGTCCTGTTTACATCACCCTGATTCCTCTGCTCCAGCCAACCTCCCTGGGCCCCCACAGCTCCATCTCCTGCCCTGCCTGAGGCTCAGCGACCACAGGGTACCAAATTCCATCGGGAATTTAAACAGGAGCTGAAGGGAGACTGCAGGAATTTTCCTGCTCTCGCTCCACCTGAGAGCAGAAGGACCCAGCAGCTCCTGAGCCTCTGGATCCTCTCAGCTCTGCACAGGCCACAAAGTTTGGAGGGCTCTGTCAGCCTCACTTGGGCTTTGAACTTCTCCAGAATTCAGGAGATGCCTTCAAATACTGGGGGAGAACTCACTGGAAACACCCAAAGAAGCAGAGACACAAAACCCGAGGCAGCCCCACAACACCACAACACACCAGCATTCCCAGCTCCACACCCCTGCTCCAACCCAGCCTTGTTTGCTGGTACAGGAGAAGAGCTTTGATCATTTTTTAGCCAAAACACACCAACATTCCCAGTCCCAAACCCCTCCTCCAACCCAGCCTTTTTTGCTGATACCAGAGAAGAGCTTTGATCATTTTTTCAGCTTTTATCAATTTTTCCAGCCATTCCTTTGCTGCCAATCCGTGAGGAGTCACATCAGGGCACGGCACAAATGCCCAGCGTGGCTCTGCCCCTTCCTGATCCCTCCTGTCACACCCAGCACTGCCACTGCCACCGAGTGATTAGAAATTAATGAACTCCAGGATTTATTGCAGCACATCCACTGGGAGCCTCTCAGGGTGCTAAACACCCCCCCTACCAAAGCTTTACTGATGTCCTGTCACTTCTGTTCTCTCCATTTTTCTCTTTCATCTAAAAGCAGGAAATTAAAGATTCTGTGCCACATTTCAGAGACACAATTAATAATATGTGAAAGCAGCACAAGATTTCCACAGAGCCAACTGAAGCAAGTAATAATTATAAAACTTTCTTGTGTTGTCTTTTCGGTTTAGATGCTAAAATAAATCAAGAGACGTAATTCAAACTATTAATTGTACATAAGAAATGTGCAGTATGGCTTAATTATGGAATTGTAGATTCATAGAGGCAAAAATAGGAAAAAAAAACCCCAAACATTGCCATGTTAATAAAAATTCTTCCATTCTACATGGTTTAATAGCCCTGTCAGCCCTCTGTCAAAAACCACTATTTCTAATAAGAAATTAGTCTTGCCTAAACAGAAGACTGTACTAACTAATTATTTCCAAATCCATTCAGTTAAACACTGAAAATTCCTCAGCAAACACACTTTAATTGTGTTAGATTTAAGCCACTTGTAAATGTTCATATATGGGCACACAGATGCTTCTGTGAAACTGATTTAAAAATTGTTCTGCATTGTTTAAAAACTGTATTTAAGGGGTGTGGAAGCACAGCACTGACAGAGGCAGCTCTGATGGCCCCAACAGTCTGCTTGGAAAACTCCAAACCTCCCAAAGCTCTGACAGCACTGAAATAGTGATTAAAAAAATCCTATTCTCCTGCACCCCTTCAGAATAAAATTTTCTGTGTATTGAGACTTCTTTAATAGGAGTAATAACCAATAAGTGAATTATACACCCCAACTCTTACGCTAAATAAACAGCTGGGCAGAAAACCCCACCAACAGCCACCAAAACTTTGTTCAACTTGCAAAAATTCTATGAAATCAATGTATCTGAGAGAAACCAGCCTGGCAGGGAGTGGAGGGAAGGAGGGAGGGAAATTCCCCCATCACTGTGCTGTTCCCAAAGCGTTTGCAGCAGCTCCATCCCATTTCCATGCTCAAACATCCCACAGACCCCTGGGTGACCCGAGCTTAAAGGATTATTCTAAATTTCAATGGATTACATGTGCATGGGGATTTTCTACTATCACAACAGAGATCATGAACAATAAAATACTACAACTTGTAGGCGTTGCTCAAGTGGGTTTATGTAAGGGATGGCTTCTGTTTTATCTTACAGAACTGAAAAGCCTCTAAATACGAGCAGAAAAATCAGGGAACAGCAGCTGCAAGAGGAACTCCATCAAATCTGTTCTCTGGAGGAGCACGGGTGAGAAAGCAGAAAATGTCAAAGCTCTGCTTAAATGACAGTGTAAATATTGAACCCACAGCTCTCATGTTTCACTTAGAACTTGTTTTATCTCAGTATGACAACGTGAAGTTACCCAGAATTAACACCAAGTGCTTAAATAGTCCAGTGACAGGAGGAATCCAGACAGCTTGATGACAAAAAAATAAGCTTATTGTAATTCATTTAGTGGGGCCTTAAAAATAAATCTAGTTACTGGTAACTTACAGGCCTGCAAAGCTGATATACAGAGAACTTATTTGAAGTGACATCATGAAGAACAAGCTCTGAGCACCCAGTTTAGGAAAGGAATCAAAGAAATGACCTAAAGCAGTGCTGCTTCCATGGATCCCACACCTGCAGGCACCAGGACTGAATCCCTGCTGCACAGTTTAGTGCCCACAAAAACTCCTCCAAAAACCAGAATTGGAGCAGCTGAAAGTGAAGAAATGTGTCATTTAATGTGCAAGGCATTGCTCTGAGCATCAGCCTGCTGACTCCAACAGCTTATTCCATGGTGAGGGACAGGGTATTGGGTGACTCTGCACCACAGCTTCTCTGAAAAAGGAGGATGGAAATAATCTTGCACACCAGCCTGAAATGCTGCAAGGCTACACTCATCTGTATTCATTGGGCTGCTAAATTAACAAAAATCATCTTAAAAATCACCTAAAAATATAAAATAAAACCCTGCTGACCTCAAAGATAATTTTATGGGGCTTTCTTAACACAAAGCAGCCCATGGGACCTACCTTGAAAAAGAACAGCCTTCCTGCACAGCTAATTCAGTTCCCATGGATGCAAGATCTGGGGTGTGCACCTGGTTTTGGGACTGGTTCACAAATGTGGTTCTGCAGTTCCAGCAGGACAGCACTTCCCATCAAACTCCTTGAGACACAGGCACAAGGAGTGGGATTGAGCCTGGTGTGCTCCAGACAGCCCCACATGGAATATTCAGAGCCTGAGAAAATTCCTGTGCATGCCAGTGTCTTCTGTTTAGGGAGACACAGAGATAAGCGGGGTCTGACTGGATGACTGCTGTTCAGTAATTTACCTCAACAGGGAACACCTGAACTCTCCACAATCTCTTTAATTGTTCCTCCAGGTAAGAGGAATCACCCTGAGGGCAGAAGGACAACAGAGGACGGGGTCAGCTCCACTCCTGCCCTCCCCCTCACACTCCCAGCCCCAGGTGGTGACAGACCCACCGTTCTTGAGTGGATTGGAGCTTTAGTTCATTTAATTCCTGTATTTATCTGACCAATTAAGTGCATGTGCATTCTGTGATGGCACCTCCTGAAACACAACCACCAACACCTCAATGCAACAGCCTAACAGGGAATAACTGAAAATTATCATCACCAACACAGATGTGAGAGGATAAAAACATTGGGATAGGTTGCCCAGAGCAGCTGTGGCTGCCCCTGGATCCCTGAAAGTGTCCAAGGCCAGGTTGGACACTGGGGCTTGGAGCACCCTGGGACAGTGGGAGGTGTCCCTGCCCATGGCAGGGGTGGCACTGGATGGGCTTTAAGGTCCCTTCCAACCCAAACCATACTCCAATCCTATCATTACTGAACGTGAATATGACAGAAACTGTGGTTTTAAACAAAACCAGCCATGTGTGATCCTCTCGTGGTCCCTCTGCCTATTCTACAACAGATCCCTCCTTAAAAACATCTCAGCGGTAAAAAACAATGAGCTGTAACATGTTTCAAGCTCAAAGTTTGCCTGACATGCCCTCCTTCCTCATCTTTTCATTTCTCTCACACTCGTGAGCTCTCAGGAAGCTTCACTGCCACACGACTCGAGGTCACTGCAAGTGTAACTCAAGATCCTCTGTCATCCATTGACCACGATTTCTCTACTTTTAAATAACCAACCTAAATTGACAATAATTCTAGAATGGCAAAGGATAGTCCAAGCATCAGTTGTTATTTCACTTTATTTGGGGGGAAAAATGGAAAACACAAAGCAGAGTGTGGAGAAAACCAGACTCATTTGCCCCGCTTTTGCTTAAGGGCAGAGTGGGTCACCCCGCACTTGTGCAACCAAAGGAAGCTCACAGCAACCACCAAGGAGAAACTGCCCCTTCCAAAAACCTCCCTCGTCTCTCAAAAGTTCTGCTCCCACTTCTCCATCTACAGAAAGTCTTGGATAATGCTAAGTGTTGGAGGAATGAAACCTGGAATCCCTGTCATCCCTTCCAGTTACCTCTGCTACCTTCTAGGCCTAACATGGAACATTTTCCAGCAAATCAACCCCTTAATCCCCACATACCTTTTCCACAAAATGCAACATATTGAAAAGCATCTGCAAAACCGCTCTCCAATATTAATAACAAAAGTAAAAATTAAACATGCACGTGATGGGTGGCATGGAAGATTTTCTTTGAAAGAGGAACTGGGGCACACGGAGTCCCAGCATGGATGTGCTGGGGAGGAAAGGGGAGAGCGTGCTGCAGAAAGTATGACCTGCACACAAGCACTGGACTTTTCTTTAGACTAAGGATGCAGTTAAGAAGAAATGGGATAAATACCCACTCCCATTTCTGAGTAAACAGAGCATCCTAATTGGACAAAAGAACACAGCAGGAGGGCAAGGGAGACACAACAGAGCCCCAGCCCAGGCACGGGAAACACCACCAAGAGCAGGTGCGGCCCCAGTCCAGGTGCAGAGCCCGTCACTCTGCCTGAGCAGGGAATATTCATTCCCAAAGCACAGCTTTTTCCATCGCCCTAAAGCCGTGCCTCGACCACTCCAAGGCGCGGAGGCGGGGATGCCCTGACCTGGAGGTGTCCCTGCCCACGGCAGGGGGGCGGATTGGGGGCCCTTTAAAGGTTTATTCCAGCCCCAACCACGCCACGATGCTGCTGCCTGGCACCTGCAGGAGCGGCCGGGATCCCCCAGCCCGGCTCCTCCGGCCCCGCTCCCGAAACCACGGCACGACCGGCGCTGCCCCGGGACGGGCATTTTTATCAGTCCCTACCAAAATACTTCCTCATTAAAACTTCCCGGAGCGGACACACCAAAAACACCTCCCGCTTTCCAGGGAGCGAATTGGGCAACCCTTTCCGCACGGAGCAGGGGGACGATGGCATCCCCCGGGCTGGGAGGGGGTCCCGGTCGCATCCCCCGGGCTGGGCTCGCTCACCAGCACATCCCTGAAGAGCAGCTGGGGCGCGGAGTGCACGGTCCAGTCCACGGCGGCTCCGTCGGGGATCTTGATGCGGATG
Source organism: Dryoscopus gambensis (assembly GCA_013389985.1). Classification (NCBI taxonomy): domain Eukaryota; kingdom Metazoa; phylum Chordata; class Aves; order Passeriformes; family Malaconotidae; genus Dryoscopus; species Dryoscopus gambensis. Next base: position 1,759,841 of record WEIT01019422.1, on the reverse strand, counting down.
ACGAGCGCCTGGCTGTCCATGGCGCCGGAGGGGCCGCAGAGCAGCCAGAGCANGCTGCCCCGGAACCAAAACGGAGCCCCGGGAGGAGGGGATGTGCGGCGGCGGCGGCAGCAGCAGGAGGAGGAGGAGGAGGAGGAAGGGGAGGTGGCGCCATGGTTCGGGAGGAGGCGGCCCCGGGCTGCGCGCCCGCCCCGGCAGCGCCGGCGCTCCGCGTATAATTGTTTTCTTCTTATTGTGCCTTGTGTTTTGACAGGAAAAGCGCAGCTAAACGGCGAATCAAGCCGAGCCAGGCTGGGGTTCCCGTTAGAAGCAGTGCGGAGTCCCCAGCGCTGCCGCTGCTCGCGGCTCAGAGGGAGGAGCTGGGGCTGCTCCGGCCGCAGCCGATCCCAGAGGGCTCCTGGGGTTCTGTCCGGGTTATCCCGTCACACACAAACACAAACACAAACACATGGACCGTGCCAGTCTGCACTGGGATAACCTGCCCAGGGAAGTGGGGGAGTCTCTGGCCCTGGAAGTGTTCCAGAGGCGTCCGGATGTGACCCTCGGGGACACGGGGTAGGGGGAATTAGCGGGTGAGGGTTGGACTCGGTGACCTCGGAGGTCTTTCCCAGCCTCGGTGATTCCGTCCGTGCCCAGCCCGCCCGCCCTGCCCATCTCTGCCTCGGTGTCCCCGCGGAGCAAACCGGGAATGGGCGCTGGGAACGGGCTCTGTGACAGCCCAACATCTGCACGAACAGGTGAAGGGGTTTGGAGCAGTTGCGCCAACAGCTGTCACACACTTCACCCTTCCTTCCCATTCCAGATCTCCGGTACTGATGTCCAGGTACAATTCTTTCACCACCGAGCTTCTCCACGTCTGTCAGTGCTGCAGCTGAAATCAGCCCGGTCCAATCCACGATCCACCTTTCTGGTGAAAGAAACCCCCCATCCACCTCAGCAGCAAAGAACGTGTTTTGACAGCTCTGCAATCCCCAACCACGAAACACTAAATTCAGCTTTTAAAACAAGCTTTTGACTGACACAAGTTACAGGGAAAGCTCTCTGCTCCGCACAGATCTGCAGCATAAAACAATCCACCTTTTTTTTTTTTTTTTTTTTTTTTTTTTTTTTTGAGAAGAGCATTAATCTCAATTGTGGGCTATTGATCTGTGCATTTTATCACACTCTCTCACATTATCATCTCTGACAAGCTCGACTATTTGACTTATATTATCAATTTAGGGAGGGGGGAATGGGAAGTATATTTAATTCCTGAAACGTCTTCAAGCTTCCTCATATTTGAGTTCTACTTTGTTTGAGCTTTAGGAGAAAAAAAATTCAATGGCCATTAGCAGAGATAAATTCTCTCTCTGTTCAATAACTTTATAATTTAGTTCCCATACTAAAAATTAATAGAGCCCCAGCTCCTAAGGATCTAAGGGACTGTGGTGCCCACACAGACGTCTTTCTGTTCAAATGAACCTTTTACCTGCAGTCCCTGTGTACCTTTCAGTCAGCTGCATTTCAATCAGATTCATTTTCTATTAAATTTTAAAGAATAGGACACAAAATGATAGAATTTCTATAGACCTGCAATTTTTCTAAAATGTCTTTTTCATTTACAAGACTATGGGGAAAACCAACTCAATTTGCCAAATTTGCATAAATATTACGTCGATTTTCCAGGGCTAATCATAAACTTAATCCCCAATTCTGATTTGTGTAATCAAACTTGAAGGGTTTTTATATCTTAAGAAGTACGGCACATCAAGCATATGTTTAGTGATACAGGTTTGGTTTTGCCACAGACTTCTTTAAACCCCAAGTTTAATCAGAAATTTTCGTTCTAAATACACCATTTGAAACAAATAGTTGATATTTATTTTATCATCCTGTAGAAGTTTTGCTATGAGATGTCACCAACCTTTATTTTTTTATATTATTCCTCAGTGTTGGGGGGAAATTTGTGTTGCAAGGACACAATCTATGATTTTTTAATATGTACCATAAAATATTCTTAAAGTTCTGTATTTGAGTAGCCCAAGAATCTCCCCTTAAAAAGTTTCTGCGACAGTCCAAGGATTCCAGAATCCCCATTAAAAAATCATGAAGCAGTCTGATTTTCCCCACTAAATGCAGGTGACACAATATTTATAACCACATCTCCAAAGTTATTCTTTACCCACAAGGAAACACCATCCAAAATCCACAAAGGAACAATGTATCAATGCTTTAATTACAGGATGCTGAAGCCCACGACTTCTCTAAATTCTGTTTCCATTTGTGAGGGGGAAACAACCTCCCTCGGTGGCTCCAAGCAGCTGCCACTTGCAGTGTGCTGCTGCTCTCTGCTGCTTTCCAGCACCACTGGAGAGGACAGAGAGCATCCGGAGGTGGCCACGGCAAGGAAATAAATATTTATTTCCAGGGAAAAGCGAAATGCTGACACAGGAGGGGAGGAAAATCATTAGACTCGCCACGCCTCAGAATCTCACAGGAGTCTCCGTGAGGATGGAAAAACGCTGTCTCCCACTGATTGCCTGCACCGTGCTTAGCAGGAGAATTTGCAGGGCCCTCCAAAGTAAAGAAAGAAATTATTACTTGTTTAATTCCCACTGCAAAGGAAGTAGCCCAACACAAGCAATTTTCTATCTTTGCTCTGTCACAAACATCCTATAACGGAGTATTGAGTCCCTCCCCCAGAACTCCGTAAAAAGAGGAGGGAGGAAAACAACAGCTCACTCCCCTGGCCCTACTCTTGAATATTCCTGGCCCAGCACGTGGATTCAAGGAGGTTTTCTTTGCTGTGAGGAGGGAGGTGGGAGCTCATTCTCAGGAGAGGATCAGGTGAAAATGCCCTGCCAGGAGTTGCAGTGAATTAAAACCAGCATTAGGATCCAACCCCAAATTCCTCCAGTCCTGCACTCACCCCCTTGGATAAAAGGGCACAAGGCACAAGAAGGATGCTGATAGAGACACAAAGTGCTGTGATTTCATCTGGATCCTACTCAGCACCTCCATTAACCTCCCTACTACTAGAATTTTTCCAGCTATGACCTAGGAATAACATGTTATTTATTATGTAACAGGCTAAAGAGTTAAATAGTTCCTGTAACTATTAAGACATTTTGGAATACTGTGTTACCAGTGCTGTACCATGTTACCTGTAATTCAGACACAGAGTATAAAACACATGTGGCAGCCCTTGGTTCACTAAATTCAATTTATCATCCCTGCTTCCTCCCTGCACCAGTTTCTAGGTTGGAATTATAAACAACAAAGGACAAACTCTCTATTTCCTAGAGAAAATGGCACCTGACGCTTGTTTTAGGAGCACACATTTTCCTGGCTTTTTGAAAAGATATTAATACCTAACTTTTTATGTTGATAAGTAACATATCATGGTGAAATTCACATTTTTTTCCTTCCAATTGCCTGTGAGTGCAGCAAACTGAATTCCCTCAGGCTCATGAAAAGTAGGTCAACAGCGTCCAGGCTTTCTAAACATATTCTTCCCTGAAATGCATCTCCTGGAAAGATTCACCAAGTGCACCATGTATTGATGAAGATTCCTTAAAAGTGGCATTAAAACTCCCACCAAACTTCCCACTGCTCCTCCCAATCACTCTGCAGTTTCTCTGGAATAAGAAAGGGCTGTTTGGGACCCAAACATCAGGAAATAAATTCATCTTACTTTCAGTTCACAGGGAAATTCACTGGCCTCAAATAGATCTTTTAAAGCTCTTTCTCACAGGAAACTCATCTTGGACTGAAAAAAACCATAAGAACAGTAAACTTGATTTAGGCTGAATTAGTAAATGCTTAGTTCTTGCTTTAAATTATGACTATATTTTGAAATAAAGCAGATTATATGATGCACAGTGACAAGGTAACTCCAGCAGTTGGGCTGTGTGTGGTTAATGATGCTCCTGTACCTCTTCAGACCAGCTCCAGGGGCTGCATAATTGTTTTTCTGTCAACCTATAAATTCTTGAGTAACAATAAAATTATTGTGATTTTTCTTACTAAATAATTCATATCTCACAAAGTACATAAGCAGGCCCATGAATCACTGAGCATGTAACAATCATATCTAATGGCACTTCTTCTTTTAAGGAAAAAAAACAGGGTTGACTTTTGTTATCTTGTTCAAAAATCAGCGTTATAATCTGGTATTTACATTTTAAACTTGAGTTTCCTTGATCAGAATTTTTGTCTGAAGGATTGCTTTTAATCATGTTTTCCAGTTTTAATTCTATTAGTATTATTAATATCACTGCAAGTAATAAATTGGTTTTATAATGAACTCGAACAGGGCTCATAAACTGTGCTTAAAGTGATGCAATTACTTTTAAAATCAGTCTAAGTTGTTTGTATTCTACTTTTTAGGACTTAAATGCAAAACCAACATCTTAATCTTTTCTAGAAACAGATCTTCTAAGCAAACTTAGAATATATCAGTGACAATTTTTTATTCTATGTTCCCTGGCTGCAATGCTGAAGCTACCACTTTTTCTTAGGTGTATTTGAACTGAAAAATACAGCCCAAAATTTAAATCATTACTTCTGTTTCCAGAAATAGGGAAAGAAATCAAGATAACTCAGAATTATTATCTTACTTTTCTGTAGTGAACATGATTAAGGGGTTACAGCAAAAGCCAATTTAAATTAAATGGCCAAAGTAAATAATACATGAAGCAAAATCCCCTTTGTTTCAGGAAAAGTTGCTCTAAACCAGAGGCCTAAGGGCATTCAACTATTAAAAAATACCTAAATTTCATTCAATAGTAATAACATACATCAGGGAGATCTATAACTATGGTTTGTGAGGAGATTTAGGTCAACACACAAGGTAAGGTGAGGACAGATCTAAATTGTGCCCAAGTCAGTGGAAGGTCAGCAGGAGAAAAGCTCTGGATATCGCTCCAGGGAAAGAGAGGGGAGGAGGAAGGGAGCACAACAACTAATTTTTCAGACAACGTAAGAGTACTAATCATAAATATTTAGGAATTCCAATCCTTACTAATACCTCAATCCAGCATTAATTTACAGTGGGAACTTTGGGTTGAACTGTGTCCACCTGAGGGTTCAGCAAGTTGTCCATCGACTGGTGATAAAAAAGTGATGTTAGGTCTAAAAATATTTAAATAAAATGAGCTGCCCTGGACCATGTTTGCATCATCAGTCCCAAAACTTCAGGAAAACAAACCAACCCACCAATGTTTAACCACAATTTGGAGGAGACAACAGCAGAAAAGGGCATTTCTTGGGGTAACTCATTAGCGCTGCGGAGTCTCTGGCAAAACATTTATCAACCATACAAAAAGGTCTAAAAGTGTAATATAGTAATTAAAGGCTGGGTTTTATCGATTGCGTGGCTTAAGTAATTTTTCAGAACACATGTAAGATTTAATAAGTATAAGTAGTTAAAGATCCCGACTTGGCTGCTGCCATTAGCATGTAATTGAAGCGGTAAAAAAGATCAGCTGAACGTATGTTGATTACCACCTTATCTTTGAAAGGCAATTAAGCACCTCAATCATTGCAACAAGATTTGATTGTGCAGCCTTTATTGGACATTGATCTTCCAGCAAAGCAGCTGCATTTTCCATTAATTTACAGTAGCACAGTTTAACTGGGATACCTGAGCCCGCTGACCCGGGTGAGGGGTGACACCAGGAGCTCCTCCAGGCTAAGGTGCCCCCAGTAATCATTATTGTTTAAAGAGGTGCTACAAGGAGGAGCCACCTGATCCTCGGGGTTCCGTTTCTCTCAAGTAGTTAAGGGAGGTGAAAAAAAGCTCTGGGCCTTTTTTAATGTCATCGCTCCCTCATTTAAACATCAGCCTTGGACACAGCAAGGAGATAATTAAGGCAAGGCTTACAAGGGGAACTAAACTTTATTTCAAATGGGAGACAGTGCAAATCAAATCTGTCAGAAGTCAGATGGGTCATTTTGTGGATCAATTATTCCTGAGTGTTAAAGAAATTTTTGAGACAGGGTGGTACAAATGTTCCTGGCCCTCAATATCTTGCATTCAGGCCAAAAAGTGATAAAAAATAGGTGTTAAAAAGTTGGTATTAATAGGAAAACAAGAGTGAAAGTCAGATGAAACGTTTTGTCTTTGAAAACAAGCAACTGGGTTTATAATCGTACATGAAAATTATTTCATCGTGATTTAATAACTCAAGGTTTATCCCTTGCAAACAGCCTATTTTCCCTCTGAAGTACTGCAAGAGCTCCCACACAAGCCTTAATGAAAGGAATGAGTGATCCCATATTCGCACTCTGCCCTCAGACATCTCCTAGTTCATCCTTTAGCACCATCAACTTCATAAGAGCAAGAGGTCTATTGATTTTCATGTAATACAAGAAAATATTACATTTGCTTAATTGTTACACAGTGAGATCATTTGAACAAGAGATCAGGGCTCTATTTAATGCTGCAAGCAGCACAGAATTGCAGCAATCAATAGGGTAGTTTGTCAGAGATGTTCTCTGAGGAGACTTGCCCATCACTGTAGGGATGGGGGCTGCTGCCCGCAGTTATTGGAAAACAGGTAAGCAAAGTCAGCAGTGCCCATTATCAGAAATCAAACAAGCTGCAGTGAGTGGAGCTGCAGCGCCAATGAAGAGCTGTATTTATAGTCTGGTAATTAAAAACCATTTTATCAACCTTGTGTTGAGCCTAAACCTTTACAGCCAGGTATTGATGAGCTCTGTGGCAATGAATGAGCAGTATTTGACTTTAAACTTATGAGCTGCAGTTCTTTTACAGGGCAAATCAGCTCCCAGAAAATGCTAACTGCAATTTTTCTTATTAATGAGGGTTGTTGCAATGCCATCTCTTCATCTTTGAGACATTTAACTTGTGGCAAGAATATTCTCCAAAATTTAACAGTGCAAGCATTTCTCTGATTAAAGTGTTTAGTGCTGCTTTTAGAAAAGCCACATGTATTGCTTCATTAAGTGGGAAACACTTCTATTGTCTGGAATTAAGTTAAGAAGTATTTAAACATTATACTGGAGTCATAGCTTGATAATCATTTATTGCAGAAAAGTGATTACCCTTCAACCATTTTACATTTATTTTTTGGCTTACAAAAACTGGAATGACCAACTTCCATCACCAGATGTGGGATTTGGAACTGACAGCATTAATTGCTGGCACTAAATCCAAGCACCAGCAATAGATCCTGTACAGGTCTTCCTGTTTCCATTAATTCCATATTTTCACTATCCAAAGAGTTCTCCAAAAGCTTTTGCTTTGCCCAGTTTTCCAACTGAAGTAATTTTGTCACTGTTTGTGCCTAAAGCTGTGGTCAGTTACAGCTGGAGAAATCAGTTATTTTGTACCAAAAAAAGAGAGGATACTCTTGTAATATTCTTCTCATTCTCCTCATTAATTAAAAATACCAGCAATTTGTGAATTAGCACAGGGGACTAAATCTTCTACATCACTTAGGTTTTGTACTTACCTATAAAGCAATCAAAAGAAAAATAATAACACACATCTGGAGCTCAAGAATTGCAAAAGATACAAGCATCAAATGTGTTTTGCATGTTTTATTTAAATATCAGTTAAAGAAACGTGATACACCCGTTTTGCACTTCTTAGGGTGGGTTTTTTTTCACAAAGGCTCTTCCAGGTGATTGTGAACAGTCACTGCCATGGATTCACTCAGACACAGTTACAACTGTGACAATCAATGCATTATGAAACATCTAGACAGGATCTAAACCTGAGCAGCTTTATCTTTTCAGAGACATTCTGAAAATGTCACTGCACTCACAGTTTCCTTGCCCACAGGCTGCAATTCAGTTCTCTAAGTTGATAAATGCATCTCTTTAAATTATCACAAGTTTGTCCAGCAGCACCAGTCCCTGACTTCCAGACATACCCTCAGAAATACTAATTCTTCTCCCAAAGCTTCTCATTCTTCAACTTTATAGACCACTGCAAAAATAATGACCAAAAAGCCCATGAAGCTTCCCGAAACAGCACACTGAGTATGAGAACACACTGTAAAAATCAAGCTTTTTAGTTGTTTCTAGTCAAAGGCAGCAGATATTTGTAGCAGCTGTAACACAGAACCCACCAGAGGACAGGTACTCGAGGGCCTGAGTTCAGTACATGGCTCCTTCATCTTCTTTATTTAGAAAATAAATAGTGACTGGGCCATGGCTCGTGTGAACGGTCTCTGTGACACTGGCAAAGAACCAGGAGCCAATTCCATACAGTAAAGTTGGGATGCCTAAGGAAAGATAAAAACACGTTACACACACGGAGAGCAAGCCAGGGAAATCCAAACTGCAAATTAATAGTGAGGAATGATGACTCCGGAATGAAATGAGAGGGGAAGCATTCCTGCAGAAGCTGCCTTAGAAGTATTTTGCCTTTATTTAAATGCAGCTACCAGTGCTCAATGCTGTTCCTGTGACAGGAGGCAGGAAGCAGCAATATGCAGGAATTACTATAAAAAGAAACCAGGAGGATAACAGCATGAAAGAAGTGAAACATCACCATGTACACATGATTTCTACTGATTAAATATATATGTATCTCCAAACACTAAACCCAAACTCCCTGCACATCCATTTAGTTACTGGAGTCTATGTCAGAGCAGAAATAAGAAACCAAACAGGCAGTGAATGCATAGATCAACATGAAGCTGCTCTGGGGAAAATCAGATCAGCAGTCAAGACTACCAACTCCAACAGAACTGCAATGGGCAAAAAGGTATATAAAGTGACATTTTTTAGCACTGCCAATTTATCCATCTATTACAGACCATATTCTACTTATTTGAGTGGGAAAAACAGAGATGGATTTAGCTCCTGAATTCAGAAACAGCAAATTTAACATACTTTGAAGCTATCCAAGTGCTTAAGCAGGATTCTGAAGAAAGTGAATTGCCTTTTTAATATTGTTTTCCCATCATTTAAATATGAAACATGAAAGGTAGATCTGAGAAAGACAAAAGCGTGACTAGGTGGAGAGAAAAAGAAAATCAGATTTAAAGGTGCTGTGAAGAAATCAGTCTTTGTGATTATATTTTCTCACTATGTCAGTCTGGAAAGGTCAGAAAAATAAGACTAGCAGACATGTTTTGAAAAAAAGTCACTGAAGACTTGTAAAGAAAAGAAAATTTTAAAAAATTAAATATGAAAACAATGAAGGTATGAAATGTTATGCCACTGTTGCTGCCAGCATTCAAATAAGCATTGAATCTGCAGGCAAAGTTTTGAAACAATACCTTTCAAAACTTGACTATATCTACTTTTATATTAATAAGGTACTGATAAAGCGTTTTTATTATAAGGATTTATATTCCAGCAGCCCATTAGGATCAAAGCAGTCTGACCATTCCTGTATGAGACACTGCCTGAAACAGTTTCGCTTCAGAATTGCTTAGAGGACAAAAGTTCATCCATGGCATTCGGATTTCCAGCTGGAAAATGCTCCCTACCAAAAGCGCGAGCCGCTTAAATACCAAGCGTTTGATTTGTCGCTGTCACAAGCGGTCAGAGAAACATGAACTCGGTCAGACTCCCCGCGAGTGCCGATTTACGGCTCTGCACCTCCCCTGGGCTTACGGCTCGGGAACTCGTGGCCCGAGCCGGAGAGGGAGAAGGAGAGAGGGCGAGGGGGAAGAGAGGGACGGGACGGAGTAGAGACAGAGAGATGGAGAAGGAGGGGAGAGAAAGGGAAAGAAGGAGAGAAGGGGAGAGAGAGGGGGAAAGAGGGAAGGAATAAGAGGACGACGGGGAAAGAGAGGAGGAGGAGAGGGAGAAGGACAGAAAGAGGGGGAAAGAGCGAGGGAGAGGGACAAGGGAAAAGAAAGAAGGAGAGGGAGAAGAGGAAGGAGACAGAGAGAGGGGGAAAGAGGGAAGGAATAAGAGGACGACGGGGAAAGAGAGGAGGAGGAGAGGGAGAAGGACAGAAAGAGGGGGAAAGAGCGAGGGAGAGGGACAAGGGAAAAGAAAGAAGGAGAGGGAGAAGAGGAAGGAGACAGAGAGAGGGGGAAAC
>WEIT01019422.1:1710305-1749415 GCA_013389985.1 Dryoscopus gambensis | reverse complement strand
CCTGCGCCCGCACCGCGCCTGCGCCGCCCGGCGGGTGGGAACGGAGCGGGAATGGGGCCGGACAGTGGCCCCGGCGCTGGGCCCCACGGTTTAGGGAGCACATTGAGGGGCTGGAGCGTGTCCAGGGAAGGGAACAGAGCAGGGGAAGGGGCTGGAGCCCCAGGAACGGCTGAGGGAGCTGGGAAAGGGGCTCAGCCTGGAGAAAAGGAGGCTCAGGGGGAACCTTGAGGCTCTGCACAGCTCCCTGACAGAAGGGGGCAGCCGGGGAGGTCGGCCTCTGCTCCCAGGGAACAGGGACAGGTGGAGAGGGAACGGTCTCAGGCTGTGCCAGGCGGGGCTCAGGTTGGACATCGGGAGGAATTTCTTCCCAGAAAGGCTGATTAGACATTGGAAGGGCTGCCAGGGAGGTTTGCAGTCCCCATCCCTGGAGGTGTCCAAGGAAATCCTGGACGTGGCACTCAGTGCTCTGGGCTGGTGACAAGGTGGGCACCGGGCACAGCCTGGACTCGATGACCTTGGAGGGCTTTTCCAACCTCAGTGATCCCGTGACCGATGTGCCAAGGCCATGCCAGAGCTGCCCGTGCTGAGGGGATGGGTCACCCTGAGACCTGCATGGAGCGAGGGATGAGTGGGAGTATCACCAAAAAAAATCAGGCAATCACATTTTTAGAAAGGTTTTGTTGACACTGATGTGCTGACAGCAGTACCTGCAGCATCAACCTGCATTCAGGAGAAAGTGTATCCGGCATCTGCTTTGGGAGAATGTGGCAGAATTCCCTAAAAATCATCCTTTCAAGTATCAGACCCTTTCAAGAGGGATATTTTAAAATCACAGCCCATATTCCATTTTTTTAAACTAAAAGCTAAAGTTTTGAACCATTAAACATTCTATTTGAGAGGGGGGAAAAAAGACTGTACAGAAAACTGAGAAATGGAAACAGATTTTTCCCTTCAATAATTGCAAGCAATATCTCAAACTCAGCTATCTTAAACCATTGAGCTATCCAGTATGAATGTGCTAATTAATCAATTACTGCCCAACAATGTGCCCTATTTACTGTACTACACGTGTGTTGAACAAGTAATTATTAATCATCACCAGCAACAAATTTTCCCTTCAAGTTCACCTCCCTATAATTAATAGAGCATATAGTTTAGCTTTAATATCTTTCTTGATTAGTGGTAACAGTGGCTGAGGATAGAAAAGTTGGAATCTGGTACTGAGGTGAAGGGTTGAAAGGGTTGAACCTTAAGAGTGATACTCTGCTGTTGTATTTCATTAATCACATTAATGAAGGTTGTCAATGACTACTTCCTAATCTTTTGTTCTTCATCAATATAACAAAATCTGCAGTCTAAAATGAAATACAGAGGATCTGTACAATGCCTCAGATCTACAGTATCCCATTGTTAAATGGATTTGATAGTAAGTTATCACTGTGAAATGTTAAGGCCAGCCTTAGAAATCCAGGGGTTTGTTAGCTTAACCTAGAGGGAAGGTGGTAAATCCTCCTGAACTTGAGGTACTGGAGATCTTCCAGGAAACAGGGAGGGTGAACATTTCATTTCAAGAAGACATCAGGAAGTGGTTGTGTTGATGAACTGCTTTGTTTTGCTCTGTGCTCAAAGTTGTTGTTCTGAATATGGAAATGTGGGCTAAAAGCTTTTTTTTTTCTTTTATCCAGGGCTTTAAAGCCAACTACCTAAAACAGGAGACCCACTTTCCAGTATCATCAACACCAGGTAACTCTTTCAGAAGGACCTGAAGTGGTCTGTGCTACACTAAATTCTTGCTGAACCAAAATCCACAAAGTACTGCCAGTTAAACAAACATCCCCATTTCCAGCTCTGACTCCTGGGGAGCACAAATCCTTTATTTTAATTGTCTGCATCCTCTGCAGTTGATGCCAAACCTGCTGTCCCTCACCTCCTTCCATGAGCATTCCTGCACACCCTGCAGCTGAGGAACCAGCTCCAGCTTCTGTCCAAGTCTGGCAGTTTTTGGGGCAGTTTCTGATGAGAAGCCACACCTGGGTCACCTTTAATCTTTTGCTTCACACTTGTTCTGTTTTCTTCCCATCCAGCTCATGTTCTGAAATTCAAGCTGCAGTTCAACAGCTGTATTACTCCTTTAATGATTGGGAATAAATAATCCAGTAGTGTGAACAGAATTATATTCCTGACTTTTTAACAATATTATAATTTCATTTTGAATGTGCAGCATTGCTAAAAGCCCTGCATTTTTGGCACCAGCAGCATGGGAGCGGAATGGGAGAGACTGCAAAGCAGCTTCAATCCTTCCATCAGCTCAAGGCTCAGAAGTGTTAGTAGTAATTAAAAACTTTTTTCCCCCCCTCAAAATACATTTCACACTTTGCACACGCTGAGAAATCTCTCTCACCACAGGAACTCTCAGGTCACTTGTTTCCTGCAAAAACAGGTACAGTTTTCTTTTGTCAGGGTAGAACAAAGCCATAAGGAAGTGCAGGTTTCATTTCCTCCTAGGACACCGCAGTCTATTAAGTGCCAGTGAACTAATGAGCCTCTCAGACCTTATGTTGTTCTGGCTTGGATCAAGTCTTCCTTTTCCTTAACCCTTTGGAAACCAGCTCAAGTGCAGCCATTGGCTAAATTCCACCCTGGTAAGATCTACCTGGGCTCTGGGATATCCAAATCCAACATTATATTGATGTAAAACAGGAATAAACCCAGGAATTAAAAATATTCCTTTGGATTTTTATTTGAAGCAGGAATCAGCATTTATGCAAATATTCTCATCTGCATCTGTGACCAAAGTAGAAGAGAAAAAGGCTCCACAAAAAATAATGTCTGATGCTGAGGGATCAAAGATTTGGCATTGGAAAAACTGGGTGCTGATCTCGTGCAACTGCTTTGTCTCCTTTAGTATTTGTGTTAAAACTGGTTTTGCCTTAGCTTTTTGGGAAGTAATCCCAGGGATACTTGCCATTCCAAGGATAATAGTCTCCATCCAGTGAGATCTACTCTTCCATAGTAAAATATAGAATGTGTTGTCTGTTGAGATATTAGAGATTTGATGGATAAAGGCGATTTTACAAATACAGTGTGGTCCTTTAACAACCGTGCACAGCAATTGTGACCAAAAGAGTCACCAGTATCCAAAATACAGATGGACAGACCTGCAAAAGTCATGGAATTCTGGTAATTACAGTGCAAGCACAATCCTTGCGGAATCTATTGATGAATTAGTGCTATTACCATTCTTTTTGATAATTTGAAAATGACCATAAAAGAACTGCTGCAAAAGCCCATTGATAATAGAAAAAGCAACATAACAATAGAGACAGTTCTGCAGAGGAACACGGGTTGCTGGGATTACTGATAAAATGGTATTTTAATTAAGAGGGCATTTATAGGCAGAAGAACCATGAGATAGTTTGGGTTGGAAGGGACTTTAAATCCCATCCCATTCCACCCCCTGCCATGGCCAGGGACACCTTCCCTGTCCCAGGGTGCTCCAAGCCCCATCCAACCTGGCCTTGGACACTGCCAGGGCTCCAGGGGCAGCCACGGCGTCTCTGGGGAGCCTGTGCCAGGGCCTCACCATCCTCACAGGAAGGATTTTTTCCCAATATCTAAACTAATCCTAATCTCCTTCAGTTGGAAGCCATTCCCCCCGTCCTGTCACTCCAGGTTTTTCTGAGTAGTCTCTCTCCATTTTTCCTCTAGGTCCCTTATGGTACTGGAAGGCCACACTGAGGTCACCCCGAAGCTTCTCTTCTCCAGGCTGAACAACCCCAACTCTCCCAGCCTTTCCTCACAGCAGAGCTGCTCCATCCCTCTGATCATCCTGGTGGCCTCCAGACTGCCTCCAGCAGGTCTGACACTGGACCTCCTTTCCTGCCAGAAGCCTGTATTTCAGAACACAGCCTGCTGGAAAGGGAATTTGGGCTCTCAGGGCTCTTTTCAGTAGACCTGATCTTCTGCTCCGAGTCAGTGACAAAGGCAGCGTGACCCCATTAATGTGATTTTTAACCCAGATTCTGAACTTCAGGAATGACAACGGGGACATGAGGAGCACCAGGATGATCCTGTGCTTTTCAACAAGGAAGATGGCGTGTTCCAAATGCCACACCCAGGAATCACAGAGATGTTCTGTCTCAGTTAATGTTACTTCACACACCAACTCAGAAGGAAAACCAAACCTGTTCTTACAGATGAGGAAGCATTTCCAGAAGCATAAGGAATGAGGCACTTAAACATTTTCTGTTAACTATTCTTTCAGAGCATCTGCTTCCCAAGGTTGCTCTTCTTCCAATTTCAGTTTGTTTTCTGCTGTAACTCCTAGAATTGCTTCAATATCTCGAATTGCCATCTGTAACAGATTTAAGGAATACAAGTTATTTAATGGGCGTTATAATGGCATCCAGCAGCCAGGGTGCACAGCTGGCAGTGCCTGTCTTGAGCAGGTAACAGGGTTACATGGGACAGGATGCACCAATTACATTTACTTTTACTTTGGGGATACTTGAGGGAATTATTAGTAAATTTGTACAAATCTCAGGTAAATAAAAATACAATTTGTTCTCCTAATCAACTAACAGGTGTTTTATTTCACATATGTTAACTCACAATGAAGAAAAGTTGTCTTTTATATTTTTCTTCAGTGGTTGCTTTTCATTCCCTCATATTGAAAAAATGGGAATTTTTTTTGGTTGTTTGTTCTGTAGCGTGTTGAAATTTAATTATGTCTTCCCCAAAATCTGTCATTTCACACTCTACTTGTCAGGGGAAAATCTACTCAGAGTGGAAAGAATCGGCTACAAATTATGAGGCGTGACTTAAAATACAAATGTAACACAGTACTCCCCTTCACCTTTCAGAAAACTCTTACAGACAGGATCTTGGAAAGTTTTTATAAAGTTAAAGGTGATGTAGCTCAGCAAAAGAAGTCCCTGTGGGAAGCTGAGCAATTCTCTGGAATCAAAAAGCAGCTTTGTAAGGAGCTTGTTCCAGGGCACAGGGTTGGATTCATTATTGCTTTCCTGGCTCCTTTGGCAGCGGGGTCGTTGCAGAGGAGCTCTGCAGGAAAGGTGGGGGAGCCTCCCCAGGGTGAGCAGCCCCTGTGCTTTGTCCGCCTTCCCCTCTCCAGCCCAGAGCATCCAGGGATGGGGACAAACAAAGAGCAGAGAAAATTGGGAACAAAATCCACTTGGGAAACGGATGGCAGGGTGAGGAATGGGAACGAATGGATTAAGTACTCGGTGGCTGCCTGCTTAAAAGAAATCAGTGTTAATAATCTAAGCAGCTATTACCAACTGAGAAATTTGTTTCTAATTTAGGATTCTTACCTTGATGGTGTCCCTTTAAAATAAAGCAGGCAATTGTGACAGAACTGTGTGAGGCAGTGCCAACAGCTCCTTTGCTCTTCCAAAGGACACTCAGGAGCATTAGATTACAAATAATTTCACGCTCAAGGATGTCTCTTTTCAAAGAAAAAGTTTCAAACTTAAATTTAACTAACGGGTTCCGTGGGAGACCGACTACACTGACCCAGACACTGTAAACCACACACAGCCAGTGATAAAAAAGGAATGGTTTAGCACTTGTTTATGATCCAGCATGAGGTATTTGCAGGCCTTGTACAGAAATTAACCAGGATCGTTAGTTAATTAACACCTCACCTTAAAATTGGTCTCGCCTTGCATATTAGGTGCTGATATTTCTTGATGGATGATGAAGAGATTGCGAGCGAAGGTCAGGAGGACCCCCTGGAGATCCTCTCCGATTGTTCTGTTAATGATATCCAAACAAATGAGTTTACCAATGATTCCCTTCACATGCTTAAAAACAATCGCCCTCTCATTTGTGCCTGCCTGGTGATGGAATTTAATGAGGATTTTCAATCTCACAAGGTGAAAATCTTCAGGGAGATATGAAAGATGAGGCTCCATTTTAACTTGTCAACGGAAAGGATTTGTGTAATAAATAATTTTTATTAATCAACTTAGCAGAAGTAAGCAGAGAGGTTTCAGCTACTCCAAGTAAAAGGTTACTGCTGAGGTAGGACTGAGGCAGCAGAACACTTGAATCACCCACATTACTTGGGAAAAATTGTTGCTTCAGGCCAAAAGAAATTTCAGCAGTATCAACATTCCTTAGATTGTTACAGCTTTTGAGGCTTTGGTTTCCCAGTGGTCCATACAGACTCTCCATCCCTTATGGAACAGGGAATTACACTGAGGAATAATGTGTCTCGTTTACTGGAATTGACCGCAGATCTCTGATGCAATAAAATGGATAATTCTCATAGATGTTTCAGGTATTTCAGTTATTTTATAAGCTCCAACTGTTACAATCTTGAAAATATTTCCCAGTTAAGACCATGGAATTGCACTGAAAATGTGATGGCAGAGAACAGGAATCCTCTTTGCTGTAAGTTAAGTTTTTTTCTTCTTGTCCTACTACCAAAAACGTGGAAATCAGATTCTTCCTTCCTGCAGAGGCTTTTTCTGTGCTGGGAGATCATGAAGAGATCCCATTTCTGCCCTCCCTCTCCTCTTTACTCTTTCCATGTCAGTCATGCTCTCCAGAACTCTAAACATTTTCATTGCCTCCCTCTCACAGAACAGCAGGATTTCTTCCAGCATCTCCCAGGATACACTGTTTACCTTTTTCTGCAGGATCATGACATCATGGCTTGCAGGCAGTTTGACTCACAGATCCTGTTCCCAAAACCTCCTTGTTCCTCATATTCATTACTGCTTTCTAAATGTAATTTCTTACATCTGATCCCAACCAAATCTAATTCTGTTTCTCATATTGTTTCTTCAATTTGTTGAGATCATTTTGAATTCTATTCCTGCCCTCCAGAACACTTGCAGGCACATCCAGCACTTGAAGAAGCTGTTTTGTTATCCAGGTCATTAATGAAATAGCTGCAGCATCAAAGGAATACAGAACAGGCTGAGAGCAGAACGCTTCAGCTCCTCACTTATTACATCCTATTTTGGCAGGAAACTTGGGGAAGAACAATATAAAAAGGCATTAAACTTCACCCTCCTTGCCTCATGGAAGTCAGGTTTTTAATAATGTTGCCTGGAAGAGTAAGCCTGTGCTAATCCATGTGAGAGATTGCTCCTGACAGGGAATCCAGCTCTCCTGAAGCCAATTCCAGTGGGTCCTGAGCCTGCAGTGCCACCAGCCTTTGGGCTCAGCACATTCCTGTCCTTCTTTTATTACTGAAATGCTTAAAGCCTCCCTAAAACTCTCCCAGAGGCCAATCTTGGAAGAAGTCAGTGCACTTCTGTGAGCAGGAGGTGGCTGTCAGGTGCTGAGGCTGTTCATTCCCTCCCATGCCTTTATCACTCCCTGCACACCGAGCGGCCCCAGCTCTTTGTCACCGCGCTGAAGGCACAGTCCTCACTTACACCATTCCCAGTCTATGTCGCTTCTGGTCCTCACACAGTACAAACACTGTTCCCTGTTTTTCCTGTTAAATAAAAAGACAAAGTTGCTTTATTTATTCCTAAAATATTGGTAATTGTAACAAATGTGTTACACTAAGTACACACCCATAGGTAAGAAGGGTTGGTTTGGAATTGTGTGTAAGGAATTATTGCTCAGTTTAAATAGATTATTGCTCTAACCTATTGTAGAGAATACAATAAATACAGCAGAATCTATTCAACAACAAATATTTGGGTTTCAAAGCAGTACGAGATAGTCAAAAGCATCTTAAAAATTATGTCCTTACACAGTTATTTTTATCAAGAAGCAGATTAACCCCTAGAAGTTTTACACACACTTAAATGGAAAGAAAAATAGGTGGATGTGGCACTTGAGGACATGGTTTAGTGGTGAACATAAGGGTGGTTGGGTTGATGGTTGAATGATCTTAAAAGTGTTTTCCAACCCTAACAATTCCATGATTTATGATTTACATTGCTCTACGTAGTTTTACTATATTAGAATTTACAAACAAAAATTCTGCAGAGCGAATACCACATTTTCTCATCTTTCCCATTCCTACCTGGAGGTCAAATCCAACCCCACGAGCTTTACACATGTGGAGGAGAAGGTTGTAGGAGATCCCTGAGAGGCTGGAATGCCTCAGCTGGCTGCTGGCCACAGCACACCGGGGGCTGCTTGGGGCAGCCTGGAGAGAAAACCACAGGATTCCTCATTTTCACACCGGTTTATATCAGAACCCAACAGCTACATGGTAAATTACTGACTTTCCACAAGGGATGGAGGGACAGGACACAGGGAATGGCTTCCCACTGCCAGAGGGCCAGGATGGATGGGATACTGGGAGGGAATTGTTCTCTGGGTGGGTGAGGAGGCCCTGGCACAGGGTGCCCAGAGAAGCCATGGCTGCCCCTGGATCCCTGGGAGTGTCCAAGGCCAGGTTGGACAGGGCTTGGAGCACCCTGGGGTAGTGGAAGGTGTCCCTGCCATGGCAGGGGATGGGATGAGATGGGCTTTAAGTTCCCTTCCAACCCAAACCATCCTGGGAACCTGTGACTCTATAAATGGCTTTTTGCCAGTTAACTCATGTAAGTGTGGAGTAAGACTCCACTTGGAGAAATTCCTGTTCCTCACAGGGTCTGCTGAACACAGACATTTCCATAAACCCCTGTATTCCAGATCAGATCTACAGAATTGCTCTTTATGAACCACATTTTGGTGTTTCACAGCTTCAGTGGTCACTGCGCTCTGTGAGATCACTGAATCCAACCTTGCCTTGGACACTTCCAGAGATCCAGGGGCAGCCACAGTTGCTCTGGGCACCCTGTGCCAGGGCCTCCCCACCCTCACAGGGAGGGATTTATTCCCAATATCCCATCTGACCCTGCCCTCTCTCCCCCTTGGATAAAGGCCCGTGCTGCATCAAGTTTAAACTCTCAGCAGTACTTAGGCCGGAAGAATGGAGATGTTGCTCTGAGGAGCACTGAGCTGAGCTGTTCTCCTAAACCAGGCCTTTCCTGACGTTAGTTTAATGCTGAACTGTTCCCTGGGAGCAAGGACACTGCATATCAAGGCATGTGATTTACAGTATTTTCCCTAAAATGATATTTGTTTTGACATTGACTCATTTAACTTGACATAGCCGAAATCCTGATCTAATACATCTCTGCCTGAAAATTAATCATGTTTATAATATTCTGAGAATTAATAACACCCATTGCTCAAGTCATTAACTTAAAAAAGGAGCTTCCAAAATCTGTTCTCTGCAGTAGGGGACCACAAATAAATGAATGCTTGATAAAATAATCCAAGCAGCAGTTTAACAAGCGTAAACTTGAATGTGGCTGCAATAACACAGAACTATTGTTTAAGGGTTGGCATCAGGTTGATGAGGTGCTTATTTCAGCTACAAAGCATGCATACACATGCATAATGAACTGCAGGATGAATTATTAATGTGTTGCTTATTTAGCCTCATCTGTCTAGAAGATAATGTATCCTAACTATAATGAGTGATTGGTTTTGTACATAATTACAGGAGCAGCAGTATCTAGGAAATTTGTTCTTTCAAAGAAGGAGTTCTAAAAATAAAATCCTCGCACAAACTCTGGGGCTGCTCCGTTTTATCAAAATCAACCCTACCAGCATGGAGAATATCTAATAAATTAAAAGGGACAGAATCATTATTAACATCATAATTTTACACAAAGTGTTTTACTTAATCATTCATTACAGATCATGTGCTGTAAAAACATTTGTCTCTTGGTTTGTTTCTTTTTCTCTTTTCCTGGGAGACTGCAGTCTTGTAGTTAACTCTTCAGGAGATAAAAATCTCAGAAATACAGGAAGAATTAAAAATAAAGGATATAATGACAATTTATGTTAATTCTGACAGAATTTTAATTAAAAAAAAAGTTGCTACTTGATTACTTTTCATTTCTACAACTTGGACTACTGGGACTAATCAGATCTAATTTACTTCTTGCCAACTAAAAGTGGTTGCTTGACGAGAACAATGGATCAAGAGCTCGTTAACCTCTAAATTACAGCTCCATGACATTTTTGGAATGGTGATACATTCCCTTCTCTACATATGGAAAAAAAGGGAGTTGTGGATCTTCTGTCAAAATATGGCAAACAGCCTTTGTTTTTTATCCATATGTGTATGTACGAAGACATACATTTCTTACCCTGACTTTTCCAAAGACCTTTCTTCCCATTTTATAGAATCCCAGAACATTTGGGTTGGAAGGGACCTTAAAGCCCATCCAGTCCCACCCCTGCCATGGGCAGGGACACCTTCCACTGTCCCAGGTGGCTCCAAGCCCTGTCCAGCCTGCCCTTGGACACTTCCAGGGATGGAATTGTTTCACTTTAACTCCTACTGTGCCGTTATCCCATACTTGTAAAATCCAAGAGTAGCAGTTTAAAACCTGAGGGGAGCAGATTCAGCTCGTCTAGAACAGAACTCATTGGTAGTTACATGAATGATTATATTTGGGAGCACATCACTGCTTACAGGTTTTGTCCCCTCGTGCTGAATCTGTTGGCTTCTGCTTTCCTTTGATCCAAGAGGTCCTTGCAGGCGGCTGGAGCCACAATCCAGATTTCCATCTGTCACATACAACAGGAGCTGAGTCAGGGCCAGCTGGTCACTGTAGCAAAGGTCAAGGTCTGTTGCCCATACCTAATCAAAACAAAGAGGGGCATTCAAATAAATTGAAAAGAGGAAGAAGAGTAAAATTCAGCAATTTTGAAGGAACATCTCTGCCTTTATTGTCCTGAGTGTTGGCATTCCTGCTTTTGGCTTCCTGGTGCTGGAGGTGACAAAAATCTTAGGAAGGAATCTTTCCTTGTGAGGGTGGGGAGGCCCTGGCACAGGTGCCCAGAGAAGCTGTGGCTGCCCCTGGATCCCTGGAAGTGTCCAAGGCCAGGTTGGAGGGGCTTGGAGCACTTGGGACAGTGGAAGGTGTCCCTGCCCCTGGCAGGTGGTGGAACGAGATGGGCTTTAAGGTCCCTTCCAACCCAAACCATTCCATGTTTCTATGATTCCACAAACCACTTCCAAACAGGAACAACCAGAACTCTTCTGTAACTTCAGAAATAATTTCTCAGGCAGGACTAACGAGGCTGAGGGAAGCACTGTGGATTGCTTCTGCAAGGCTCCTCCACCCCAACAACCAGAGCTTGGTTTTCCCAGGAGTTTTTCCCACTTAAAAAATCCCTGTGCCTACAGTGCCAGTGAGCAATGTTCCCCACACACCAGTATCTGCCCTACAGTGGACCCCTTGAAACAAATCTCCCAGTGAACAACTTGCCTAAGTCCTGGAATGGTAAATGGAGTCATTATAAGGATATTAAGGGGTCAGGCAGCCAAGGCCTCTTGGAAAACTGAAGTTAATTTCAGAATCATATGCACATGGTAATGCCCTTTGGATAATGGGGAATAAATCACCCCAGTAACAGTTGTTAATATCTAACTGCCAAGTATCTGTTGCTGTATTAAATATCCTATTTGTCAACTTAAATATTTCCTGCTGCACGGTCTAAAATGCAAATTGGATGCTAATGGCTGGCTTTACTTAGTAGTAGGGGACTGTTCCCCAATTATAGTACTTAATTTTCTTCAATAATTTATTGTTTATCATCACTTCTGCAAGACAGGAAGAACTTTGCTGTCCATTTATACTTCTCCAGTATGTGCTAAGGTTTTCAACGAACCAAATAATAATTATAAACTATTCATATTGTAGGAGTGTTCCATTAATTTTGATAAATATTATCAACAAATCTGTGTCAATATGACCTAGATCTTGTCTGAGCTGGGTTTCACACTCTCAATTAAAACTTTGCCCTCAGAAAGAGGTGGCAGGGCTGCATGAGGGAGCTAGGGACTGAAACTTGAATATCTGAGGGCTGTTCACTGGCTCCAAGTGAACTGTTTGCTCTTAATCCAGACCCTGATATTACACCTGACCTCAAAAACCACACCTGGAAGCTTTGCTGAGCACAAACAGGGCTGCAGGAGGCAAGCTGGATTTAAGGGGGACCATAAAAAAGGTTAAGCAAAGACATCTCTGCAACTGAAGTGAGTACCAGAGCAGTGTCCTGGCAAAATGCAGGGAATGGTTTGAGGATTTACCAGCAGATAAAACATTTAAAAAGCAGCCTGGCAAACCTAAGCAGCCATTAGCAGTAGATAAATTCATTCCACTCTCCCAGGGATTCACACAAACCCTACCAGGCGTGGGGTTGCACATACATTGTGCAGGAGTTACTCCACCAATCCCACATTGTTGGTGACTACAATTAAAATACATGCAAGTGACATTGTTTTCATTTCAGATGTAGAGAAAAACCCATTAATTACTTGTGTGATCCATTTCACATGATCTAAACAAAGCCCCAGCATGCCAGCCTGGCTCCAGTGCCTGCTGGCACATTCCCAGGAGCTGCTCCTGGAAGGACAGGAGCGCTCCTGCATCCCCTGCTCCAGGGAATGGCTCCAGCTTGCCCAAGGAAGGGGCTGTGAGAGGAGGGAAGAACAGAAAACACCTTTAGCATGGCAACTTTTGTGCTGGAAATCATGAGATTGACCAAATACTGGTTTAAGGAGTTTCTGTTTGCTTCCAGAGGGGATTAAATAGTTTTTGGACATGATTTCATCATCTCAGACCAATTTATGCTGCTGCCTACAAAATTAAGGGCTTGGATCCCCAGGGGGGTGAAGGACGGTGTCCCTCCCCTCCCAGTCTCCAACAAAGGAGAGCTCCAAAACCTCCTTAAGCTTCATGTTCTACTTAGTTAAAGTCATTGTATATTTTGCATTTTCCAGTATAAGGTGTGGGGGCGAGGAGGAGGAGGAGAAGGAGGAGGAGGAGGAAGGCAAACATGGCTGGAAGCCACCTGTCCACCTCCTTTCATCCCTGAGCCTGGGGCTGAACCACCCCTGTTGGAACTTAGAGCAGCCAAATGGTCACTTCTTGGTGCCAGCTGGGATCACCCCCAAGGATTGTTTTCCTGGCTCAGGACTCTCAGAGAACACGTTATTGTGGCCATGTCCCTTCCTGCCCTGGCCGTGTCCCAGAACATCCCTAACGTGGGGAGAAAGGAAGAAGGATCAGATGGCACAAGATTTTCCAGCTTTATCCTAGCAGGGGATTCCCTTTTGCCATGGAAACACAAAAATGGCCTTTAAATCCCCTTTGTGCTGCTACAGAAATGGGAGAACACAGGGCTTGGACAAGGGGTCTGACCAGATGAATCAACTCCTCCAGTAAATCAGGAGCTCTTAGAAGATGACCTGTGCAAAAGTCAAGTTTAAGTAAAGAATGATACAATCCTAGAGATTAA
Organism: Dryoscopus gambensis; assembly: GCA_013389985.1. Classification (NCBI taxonomy): domain Eukaryota; kingdom Metazoa; phylum Chordata; class Aves; order Passeriformes; family Malaconotidae; genus Dryoscopus; species Dryoscopus gambensis. The sequence continues at coordinate 1,736,113 of WEIT01019422.1, read as the reverse complement.
CAAACATCTATTATTGAGCCCATCCTCATGTTCTGAGCAGATACAATAAAGGCACATATGCAATTGTACATATTTATGATTGGAGGTGTCAAATCCTGATAGGATTGCATGGAAAATTAGCAGAACACAAGGAGTTTTCACCTGAAATTCGGGGATTTTCAGAATTTATGTTCAGAAAATAAACTGGAACAGAAGAGCCTAGAACTGATATTTGATTTTCAAAGTTCAAAGGTAGAAGGTAGAGGCAGTAGTTAAGATTTTAGATAGATTTAAGACGGGTTTTACATCAAGCTAAGCAGAGCACAGATCAGAACTCTCCAAGATCCCACCAGTGGAAAAAAATGAGTTAGAAATACATCCTGCAAGACTTGCTCGCTGTTTATCCAAGGAAATATGTGCTTCCAGGGACTCTCCTTTGGCACGCACAGCCTTAGAGCCGGCGCTTCGTGGTGAAGACATCTCAAGTGAATAAAGTCACAATTATGCTGGAATTCTTTACAGCTCCCATAAAAATGCTTCAGCTTTAAAACGTAAACTTGAGAAGGGAAGGAAACATAAATTCTTAAAGAGTTACTAAATTACAGCTCTGCTTTCTCCCGTTTAACTGTTTTATCTGCGTCTGGTATCGACGTCTGCGTTATTGTAAAGAGCACCCGTGCTATTTTTAAAGAAGTGCTTGAATGATACTGTAAAAATGTCAATTAGTAAAATATTAATGCAACTGGGGCGTTGGAAAGAGACTGTCTTTCATGACTTTTAAAATTTGCACGAGAATTGATTCCGGCAGCGCTGGCAGGCTCTTATCCGGCTGCCATCTCGTGGCAGCTGCTGGGATGGGCTGGGGCTCGCCCACGAACTTCAATTTAGGGCTCTACAACTCCTCTGTCCTGCCGGATATAAGATTGGGAGATGGTTAATGACAACACTGCGGCTCTCGTCGGAAAATAGCACATAGAAAATGCTGTGTTCTGTCTGGAGAGACCGTCAGACACGAGTGGGAATTGTCCAGCCAAGGCAGTTTATCCAGTGTTCCCTCATTACTGCTGGGAAAGGCTGGGGCTGTGCAAAAGCCATCAGACCCACGGAAAAGGTGGCTTAGGATCCTGCTTCTCCAAACTACCCATCCACAGAGCTGTGGAGGTAAGGAAGTTGTATATATATTCCCACTCAGTTCAGTGGATTTGTTTGGGTGCAGCTCCCAGCTGGGATCTGAGCAGCCAGGATTTGACAGTCAGCACTGGGCAGGATTTCACTCTGAGGAGCCAAGGCTTTGCTTTGAATGATCATCTTGGAAAATAAAGTGGGAATCAGAAGTGCTTCAGTCCAAATTCTGCACCTAATTCTTCTCCGCTTCTTCCCCAAGCCACTGAAAACAGCGTCCATCTCCCTTCCCCTCAGGAACAAGGCACAGGTGCCTGTAACTGAGATGGAAATAGATTCCTGAGGCAAACAGGGAACTGTGTGGAGTCCCAGCTTTCCCTGCCCCTTGGATCTCGCAGCCAGGGGCTCGTGGTAGCCAAGGCTCTGTCTTCCCACTGAGCTGTGTGTGACAACACACATTGTTCCTTATCCATCACAGGTCCCTTTGCTCCTAGTGCTCAATATTTTCTGTAAAACACGCTTGGAAAGAACTCCTGAGTATCCTGTACCTCCAGGAAATGCATCTGAGCCTTCCATCTACTGCATTCAAGTGGACACTTGTGAAACGAGTGAGCAAATCTTCCAAGGGTCTAATAGGATTTCTTGTTTGCCAAAACCACAGTGCTTTCAGGAACACAAGCCTTTGTGTGATCTCTCTCTCTCCCAAGACAGATGGCCTCATTAATTGCCTCTACATCCAGTTAAATTTAAAAACCTGTGCTTAAATAATGTTAAGGTTGTGGTACATGCTGATAAACATAGGAAATACTAAGGTAAAATCAGCTGGGAGAAGGGAAGAAAACCAAGGTGGAGCAGACAGGAATTCTAAGAAGCCACAAGAACCATTGAATGATTTAATGAGTCCTTGTTTGTGCCAGGAAATGTCACAACCTTAATAATCCAGGAAGCATTCCTGCATTTCAGTGAAATCCTGGCTTGACTGAAGCAATTGGCAAAACTCCCATGGACTTCCATGGGTGAGAATGTCATCCCTTAATCTTTTTAAAGCAACTTTCCATGGAAGTTGTCCAATAGGGCTTATCCAGAATTCTAATTACAATGCTGTGTACATCCATTTTGGGAGTCAAATGTAACTGGGACCTGAATTCCAGAGCTGACAAACTACTGTGAGGGTGAGGCCTTGGCAAAGGGTGCCAGAGAAGCCGTGGCTGCCCCTGGATCTCTGGAAATGTCCAAGGCCAGGCTGGATGGGGCTTGGAGCAGCCTGGGATAGTGGAAGGTGTCCCTGCCCATGGCAGGGAGTGGAATGACATGGTCTTAAAGGTCCCTTTCTATCCAAGCCATTCCATGATTCCATGATTACTCTGATTCACCACAGCTACCCTACAGGGGATCAGTTACCAAAAACCTGACAGTTCTGCAGTTCCCCACAGCCCTAAAATCCAGGGATGTTCCCTTTCACAGTCAAACACATCTTAAACACTGAGGTCCTCAGTGAAGATTCCAGAAGAAAACAATGTCAGGAGAGTGAAAAACAAGGAGATGCATCAGGTCTACATTTGATGCTGTTAGAATACCCATGTGCTTTCCTCAGTTCACATGCTCCAGAGTTTCAAAATTGTTTGCTCCAAAGGGCAAAGCTTTCTCCTGACATTTTTTGGAGTTCCATAGGAAAGTTGGCATTTCTTGATCTCAGGGAGACAGTGTGAAGTAACAAACCTGCCTCACTCACCTGCTGCTCCCTCGTTTGGGGATGGGTGAAAGCCACAAAATCAACGGAGAAGTAGCCAAGCACTCCTTTGGATTTACAGACCTCCCCAATTTTTGAGCAGAGTGAGTTAAGAACTGCTGGATCCACGGAACGTTGTGGGATGGTGGTGCCAGAAGATCTGAGGGGCCCCTCAGCGTGGAGCTGGTCTCCAGATGACACCACTGTCACCTCCCCTGTTGGCTCTATCAGCAGATCCACTGTCAGGTTGGTGATGCTGGCAGAGAACGGGAAGGCTTCGATCACTCCACCTGGAATTAGAAGGGAATTATCTATCCAGCTTGGAATCAAATCCACAAGTGCTGCCCTTCAGGGTGCACAGGATGGAGCCACCAGCTCCAGGGGGATTGGAGATACGGCAAATAAATCAATGGAATGGGAGCAGCAGAGCCAGAACTGTGGATCTCTTGGAGGAGAAAGGAGTTCAGTTAATGTTTTTTCAGTCCCACTTCCCAACTGGATAAATCCCACAGCTGACTGGAGAAACAGGCTCTAGGGTAGCAGGAGTGAATCCAGCCCAACACCAGGCCCAGAACAGCTGGGAAATGCAATGTTGGGACTGGGGGGAATGGTAACTTCTGCTGTGAGATCATCTTGTGCACTCCCGTCCATACAATGGTCCTAGATAAGAGTCTGCCTGTGGCATTCATCCACAAGAGGGACTTGGCATGGAAATAACAACTTCCAGCATGGTTTTCCGTACAAAGATCACCAAGAGAACTGCTTGGCATTCTGGATTTGCCTTTTTATTGCATATAATGCCATAACCCAATTTGTTGGGATAAATTACTATGCAGTAAAATTAGTAGTAGATGTGTTAAGTGGCATTATTTAGGAAGAAAAATACCTTCAAAGCTTTGATTCATCCTTACCTCTTCCATAAAGAAATACATAAAGAAATGTATATATGAAATATTCTCATATTTACCTACGTTCACATGCTGGAATTCCCTAAAGCTTTGCCCAAATGTGACAGCCTTTGGAGCAGCACCCAAGGATTAAGGAGTTGGTGCTTATGGATTCAGAATTCAGAATTAATATCGGTTAAAAGCTTGGATCGGACAAATGAGTGATAGAACAGTGGTCTATAATTCATTGGTAAATGAACATTTGAAACATAATGGAGAAATAAAAGGAGATAAATATTTAAATGGGCCCAAGACTAACAAGAATATGGCAGACAATATGGCATAATTACTCCTTATAACACTTCACAGCGACTTTGCAGTCTTATTTACCTTGACTAAGAAATGTTTGGAGGAATTTTTCCCATGTAGGGAATCGTTTCTCATTGACTGGCTGTACGTGCTGTGCTAAAAGGCCCGGCAGCTCCTGGGAGATCTTCACCAAAGCTAGCTCCTGCAGAAACAAATTAAATAGAACCACAAGCAATTTTACTACAGAAATGAAAACTGCTTGTGGGGTGATTAAAAACCAGGCCTCCAACAGGCAAAAAAAAAAAAAAATGTGGTTACTGTTTACCCACAGTCAGGAAGCCTTTTTTAATTTTTCTACTTGCTCCTCTTCCCTCCTCCTGCAAACTGTCCTTCTCTGAAAGCCAATCCCCCCCTCAGCACAGCATCTCTTGCATTATAATTTATATCAATAATTGGATCTGGCATCTGAAAATGCCAAGTACTTGGTAACTGCTTTGTGATCAATACCAGCAGTCGATAACTTGTACATTGCTTGTATTTTGAAGCAGCATATTGAAATAGTCACATATGCCAGCAACAGTTTTACTGGTTCTACGTTTAAGCTCCTATATCAACCTAAATATCCTTTAGTTAGAAAAAGAAATAGGAATAATCAAAAAAAAGCATTTCTAAAGCAGGAGATATCCTTTTAAATCTGTAAAATATCTGTAACAAATTCCCAAGCGCCTGTGTCTTTGGTGGAGTTTGATTAGTCACTCCACAGCTAAACCAGCTTTTTTCCTAGTTTTACATTCTTTATTATCACACACACAGCCCAGCCCCATTAAATACAGAAAGTAACTGCACTGCTTTTACTGCTCCCCAAAGTCCCAGAAGAACATGAGCATATAAAGTGCAAGGACCCTGACTGGATTGCTTCAGGCTCCTTTTCTTGCTGCTTCATGAGCCTCCCCCTGCTCCCCTGGGGCTCTTTGCCTCTGTTTTACATCCCCTCTCCTCAGCACCCCGTGCTGCAGCAGATGACCAACCCTCCTCTGATCCTGCCAATGTCCTCAGCCACAATCACTTTATCTCAGGCTCTGGAGGAACATGATGAAACCTTATGGCTGACAGCTAAGAATAGCAAATAAAAAATTAAAGCTGTTTTTCCAGAGCAGTGAGCTTGAAGAGATGGGCTTTGTCATGGAGCACATGATGTAAAGTAACGAAAAATGCAAATTCAAAATCACTTCACTGTGATTTACCTACCAGAAAGAGAAGGATGGAGCAATGATCAGAATCCCAGGATTGTTTGAGTGGGAAGGGACCTTAAAGCCCATGCCATCCCAGCCCTGCCATAGGCAGGGACACCTTCCACTATCCCAGGCTGCTCCAAGCCCTGTCCAATCTTGGACACTTCCAGGGATCCAAGGGCAGCCACAGCTTCTCTGGACAACTGGGCAATTAGGGATTAACTCTGCATGCAGGAGACCTGGATAAACCCTGGTCCTGAGTGCAGTCACCTTGAGGCTTCAGGAAATGAAAAGCCATGAAAAGGGGACAATTGTCCCTACCTCACATGGAACTGAGAGAAAAAATACCTTAAAAATATTGAGGTACTTCGATGGTGATGCTGATCTGTGCTACGTGAACTCCTATCATACAACAAGGAGAAAAGTATGTTGTTGACTTAAAAAATATCACCAAAAAAGGGTTAAAAATGGTTGTAGTCAGTAAATCAATACAATAAGCAGCACGTCCTCATGGCAAAAACAAACGAGCACATAAAACGTGAGATCCAAGCTCAGAATTCACCCAACTTCAGGTCTTACCCTGCTCATTTCCTTAGGATCTGAAGGAGGAATTTCGGTTTTGGATGGCTCAGCTGACTGAAACAGCAGAGCAGTGAGCAAATATCCATTGGCCTTGTGTGGGTTTGTATTTGTGCTGAATTATTGCTGAGCCAACAAGGCACAAGCTGAGGTGGTTCATGAAAATAAACGTGGCTTTGGAGAGAGGATGTGAGCCATGATGGATGGCCTGGAACTGCTGCCCCACAAATCAGTTCACAGCTGGCAGTGTGTCCAGCAACACCTCTCTCACTCCCAGGCTCATCCCTGAGACCGGCTGACTTGGGTATTGTGCAATTTAAACAGAAATACAAAAACAAACAAAGCAAGAGGTGTGCAGTGGCTGCCTGAAAGCTTTTGATAAATCATAGGGGAAACAAAAAAACCAAAGCCAGGAATCTCTGCTGGATGCGGAGGCATTTGGGAGTGCTGTGCCCAAGCTTGTGAAAGTAACAACAGAACTGTGAGCGTGTGACCTGGGACACAACTTTCCAGTGCAACAATTCCGAGCTGTATCTCCTCTCAGGCACAGCTGGAGGATCACACATGGCTCTGGAAGAAACTTCCCTAAACTGGGTGCAAAATCAGGCAGAACTTCCAAGGGACTTTTTCTCTGCCTTTTGAATTTTTTTCTTGCATGTCTAAGGCACGGCTCCTTTAGGATAATAAATCATGGAATCCTGGAATGGTTTGGGTTGGAAGGGATCCTAAAGCTCATCCCATTCCACCCGTCCCATGGGCAGGGACACCTTCCACTATCCCAGGTTGCTCCAAGCCCTGTCCAACCTGGCCTTGGACACTTCCAGGGATCCAGGGGCAGCCACAGCTTCTCTGGCACCCTCAGCACTGGTGACTGTGAAGGATGTGAGTACCAAACCCAGCTGTCCAACAGAAAGAAAATAGAATTTTAAACAAATAATCAATTCAAGAAAATCTGACAAACTTCCCTGGAGCTCCAACCCAACGTGGCAGTGCTTTGAACAATGCCTGGGCAATCAGGGAAAAGGGAGTCGGGCAACCACTCTTAAAGGATCAGCATCTGGAATTCTGGCTGGAGTTTTTTTGCAACCGCAAGCTCTAAAAAGGCAATAATCCTGATTATAGGGAGTTTTAGAAGGCAAATTCAAGCCCGGATCCAACATTCACTCATGAAGTCAAACCTTTTAAAAGGATCAGTGCTCAGCTGGCTAATTTAATTTAAATTGGACAGTATCTCCAGCAGAGACTACCAATGTTTTATCTCTTGATGTGGCCCAAAACAATCCAGGATCACAGGCTCAACGAAAACAGGGAACATTTGTTCAAATCTTGCAGCTAATGTTTCTTAGTAGCAGTAAAAATGAGCAGCTCAAATACTGTTTACATCATGTAGAAATCTTTACATCTCTCCAAATTGGTTCTGCATCTTTTTATAACAATGAACAAGCACAGAAAAATTACAGCTTCTTCCCACTAAATGAAAAATAATTTCTCACCCTTCTGCAAGATGAATTTTGAAAGGTTTTCTTAGGCAGTTGCAACAAAAAATTAGGACCAAATGCGGCAGATGTTGAAGGCAGTGGTAGCAAATCTGCTGGAGACAGATCAGTCAGCAAAGAAGAGCCTGTTGAGAAGAGAAGTAAATAAATAGGAAGAAGAAATGGAAATAGGAAGAAAGACCTGGGGAAAGAAAGAGGCTGCAGAGCAGAATGCATAAGACCCAGGGCTTTTTAGCTAAAAATCAGATGGAAAAGAAGTTATTTAGACCTTGCAAGCAAATAGAGTGAAGAAAGTAACTCGAAATAAGTAAAGCTGAGTGGGCCAGAGAGGAATGAAATCAGCAGAGAGCTCCTGAGCAATACAAACTGCCACGACTCTGCTGCAGTCAATGAAGCTGCGGCAATTTATGCCACTTGGATGGCACAATGACAATTCCTACCATTTAAAAGTACATCCTTTCTGTTGTGATCAGTGGAGCTGGGATAACTTATTCCAGCTGCCTGGATGGGAATTGGTCCAGCCCAGTTTATTCTGATGTTCTCAGTGACACCAGCAACCATGGAAGAAGCCAGTGACTGCTGCCTGAATGTCCAAATAACTGCCATTATTTCCTATTTTGCAAATTAAATTGATTGGATACTTTTTTCCTAATTCAGCTAGGTCCGCCCTGGCCAGGACCACAAAGTGCCACAGTGAACGGAATAAATGGAGAGGTCTGTAAAATGGGAATGGTTTTGGAAGTGATACACTGAGCACCCTCTATCTACTTAAAGTTTGCCACCTGATTTAAAGCCTGGGCTTTTCACTGTTAACTGCAAATTTTAAAATTAAAAAGTGCCAATTTTGCCTTCCCCGAGCTGGAAAAGCATGTTCAGAGCTCTGGTCCCATCATGGCAAACAGCCGTCATTACCGCCTCACACAAATGTTTTTTGTATGTAAAATTGCTTTGTAAAATATTTGCTCCATCTGCTGAAAGGAGCAAAGACAATTTTCCCTGATAGCTAATGGCCCATTTCAGCTGCCTGGCAAACGGGGCTGCCACTGGCATTAAGTGGGATGCTGAAAACAGAGCCCAGAATTCCCCACTTCCCAGGCTCATCCTTCCCGGGAGCGCGGCCCTCGCTTGGAGCCGGACACGGGGCCGGGATTGCTCCCACTCGAGGGGCTTTTTGTGGGGCCGGGGCACATCTGCCACGCTTCAATAGGGCCCTACAAAACAGCCCCTTCCTGGGACTCCCGGAACAAGGAGCTTAGTTCCCTTTCAACTTGCCAGCACTTAAAGCGCTGTTCCTTTTTTCACACCACATGGGGCCATGGCTCTCTGGCGGGGCTCACGCTGCCACTCCGCACGCTGAGGGTTTCCATACAGAAAGATCAAGCACTTCTTTTAATTCTAAATTCAACTACAGACACACACACACACACACATACACAAAAAAAACCCGCCACAAAACCCCCTCTGCCCTGGTCCAAACCCCCTTCCAATCGCTCCTTTCATTGTGCACTTTCCTATTTACCATCCATTGAAAAGCACATGTTTACATTGTGCCCTGAACTACTTCAACATCTGCTAACAGACCAATAAAAAATAAATAAACCAGGATTGTTTAGGAAGAGAGATCCTTCCTATTTCCTGCAAACACTTCTAAGCTGGCAGCAGCAATATGCTGCCAGATCCCTTCTCGGAGATGTCAGCTCGGGAAACAATCTATGCAGGGAAATCAAAGATCAAATCTGTGCTGCCAAAAATCAGCCAGAAAAAGGATCTTGAAAGTGCTATGAACCCACCAAAGAATTCTGCATGTTTATGCACTGAATGCTAATTTAAGATTAGGATAATTTTATTAATTAGTTTGCTTTCTAATCCAAATACATATTCCAAAAGTGTGTCTTTTTGCAAGGTGCATCCTGCATGTTCAAGGTTCTCCATATCTTCCTTCAGAGCAAAGAAAACATAATTGTCATTATCTTCAAAAATCTCTCTTCAAAACAACAGTCATATATTTATTTCAAATGCAGCATTTGTAAGTTCAGGATATTAGGATGTTAATCTACATACAAAATGAGATCAGGAATATTGGAAGGCATTTCCCTGCATTTTAGTGAGATTTCTGCAAGTGCACAAACAATTCTGATGCCCTCAGATTAAAATTATTTTCCCAATTAACTCAGTTTTCTCTATTTCAGTCTCTATAAATTTAATGCACTTTTGTGACTTGCTCTCCTTTCTGGCTTGTATCTCTAAAGAAAATATTCTAATGAATTCCAAAAATGTGGTTTCAGAAAGAAAAAAAACCTTATATAGAAAACCCACAGTCACTTCCCAGGAATTTTATGGAAATTGCTGTAATGCTACAGGAATTGTCAGACAAAACCTGCCTTGTGTTTCACAAACAACACACACTTAAACTCCTTTTATTCCCAGAGTTGCCTATGTGTTACTTTTTGGATTTTAGCAAAACAAACATTTTTAAAATAATCCAAGCAGGCATTTTATTGGCTGCACCAACATTAAGGCATTTCAGATTTCTTTAGTGCTCTTGCTTTATCCTCTCCTTCCCCACTGTTATTGCTACAAACTGGCACTTAAATTCAATTGATTCAAAATATTCTGGATCCATATGGCCTAAAACCCTGGAGCTGAAGTTCTGATATTGCCTCACTGCTGTTTTCTAGCATTTGCCTCTCCTCCAGTCCCCAGATGGTGGAAGTAACATTTAAACCTCCTTTTCCTCTGCCTTGTACAATAGACCTTGGCACCATTTCAACTGTTTACTCCGGTAATTAACAGCACTGATACCACAACAATTACAACTCCTACAATCTTAGCACAATAATGCTATGAATTAGTGAGAGCTAATGGCTGGAAGGTATAGTGGTTCCAGACTGCGAGATCTGTGCATTTTTAGAATAAAATAAAAGGTAGGAACAGCACGCTGGCGGTAGACAATGATTACCTAGTAATTAGTTTACACAAAGCTTCCTATTTAATGGCAAAACGCTGTAATTAACGCGTGACAGAAAATCAAAGGGTACTTTGTAAGCATATGAAAAATTAACACTGCAGGCCTATAGCTTTATGTACTGATTAGGAGCATATTAAATCAATAGGACATACAGCCCAACAGCTTGCAGAGCCCGTGCTTGTGGTTCAGGAATGATATCCTGGCTTTCACTGAGCCCAGGGACACAATTCTGCTTTATTTTACCTCAGATTTGCACAGCACCTCTAACACCACCATGGCAGACACACAGGTAATCTTAGTAAACTGAGGATTGCTTGCAGGTACAGGGAATATTTCAATTGTTTGGGATAATTGCTGGCAGAGCACTGCTCACACTGAGAAACTTGCAGCACTACTCCTCTACATCATCAATTTTTTCCTGAAATCTTAGGGTTCTTTTTCTTCCCCTATTAACATGGTATCAATTAGAAGAAATGTTAAAAACCTGTCACAAAATGCTGAAAATGCATTTCCTGGGGATCTGTCAAGAGTTTCTGGCCCTCTTCAGGCTGGAAAAATACCACACCTGCAATTCCACGTGCACGACAGTCTCCTTAAGAACCCCCTCCGTGGGCTTTAGGTGTTACGCTAAGATCAATTTTAAAAAATCAGGAAAAAAGCAGGGTTAGGAAGCTCTACTGTGTTCAAAGGAGGTCAGAAAGGAGTGTGCTGGCAGTGGCAGGTTTCTGAAATTACATTTTTGATGGATTGGTTTTATCCTGGTTTTTTTGCAAACACCCACCCTACTCCAAATTCCTTAACTCAGTAAAGAAACAAGATGTGGCATGGAAGCTCCAGGTGTGCTGTAGTGCATGGAATTCACCCAGCCAGGACACAGTCTGCTCCCCACTATTCCTGATCTCCAGGTAATCCCAGAGTTCATCTATTACTTAGTACAGGATTTGCAAAAGCTAACCAAAAAAGGTTTCATTTAAAGGAACATCCAGCATTTTGCATTACTATTTTCCAACAGCAATCAATGCAAAATCCTGCAAGCAGCATCCAAATCTTGTTTTATGTGATTCAGACCAAAAGTTGTCCAGATTTATCACCTTTTGAAAAGATTCTGATTTCCTCATTGCAGTAAATTAACCAAATTATAGCCTATAAGGAAAAGAAACAGCAACAAAATCCTGTGACTCAACTGGAGGCGGAAGATTCAAACATTTTTCTAGCAGGGGCTGCCCAAGTGCATTAAAACACTTTTTTTGCTCTACAATAGATATTTAATGGAGAGTTTTGAAATGGTTGTGTAGCTCTCACCAGCTTTACGGGCTTATTCAGAGAGTATTTATTGCTTGTTTTTCTGTGTCTTGCTCTATTCCTGCATTTTCAGCTCTTCTTTATCCCCTTTTTTGTCTCCAGCCTGATCTGCTATGTAAACGCACATCATGTTGTTGGTCCTGGTGGTTAATTAAGTCACAGGGTAATAAAAGATAATTCTAAAATTAATTTCAGTAGTAATTTAATCTACTGATTTACTATTTACAGTTCCATAGTTATGCAAGAGGATGGGATCCTGCAGTCCTGTGTTATTTATATACAAGGGAATTGTTAAAAGAAGAAAAAAAGCAATGCTAACAGGGAAGGTGATGTTATCTTTGCCCTAAAAGGGAAGAGTTTTGGGAGTTTGAGTCCCAAGAAAAAGGAAAATATGAAAACAGAGAGAGCATATCCATTCTTTGGATACTCTCCCAGCCTCCAACAACTCAGAATCCCTCCAAGCCAGAGATTGTGTCAGCAATAACAAGAGTTTTCCAGTAATTTAGAGTCTCCCAACAAGCATCCATATAAGTTTAGGTGAGATTTTCCAGAATCTGAGCTCCTGACTTTGAGCAGGAGTGAGATGCTCAGCTGTACCATATATTAATAAGGATTACAGATATCTTTATCTAGATATTCCAAAAAATTATGCACTTATTCTTACAGCAGCAAAACCCCTTTTTCAGCTATGGATGGACTAACTGAAGCTTGAATTGGAATAGAAAACCTGCATATGTTTAAAATGAATTTATTTGTTCCCTACAATCACCATTCACCCTACAAGATGCAGTTAATCTGATAAGGACCTCAGTATTTACTCATTGTTTTGTACACAACTAGGGCCAGACCCTGATGTTTTTTTCCACACTGGAGGATGTCTCCACAAGTGCCAATTGTGCAGCAGTCCTCTGCATATTGAGCCATTGGATTCTGGGCCTCAGGATGAAATTTCTCTGCTGACAGACTTGAGCAGTGCACAGGAGGCTGTTGGACTTTGAGACACTAATGCAGTTTATGAATTCAACCCTTTCTGCAGTTGCAAATTAATTGTTCAGGCAACTCAGAGGCTGCATTAAGTTAACAAGGTGAAATGCATCCATTAACCTGTCGTGCACTTGGATCTGCCCCAACATTCTATTTGCAATGAGGAATCTAAAATCAGCCTCATTTTTAGCTGGAATAGATTTTTACACAGTTCAGACTCACAAAGTACATTATTTTTAATCTGTTGCCTACTCCACGCCACTGAGGAAAATCTGGGTGTTGTGTCTTAAACTGCTATGCAAATGATGCTATTTGTAAGTATTACCATAATTTAGTGCTTACAGTCATGTTCTCATTTCTAATAATTCCACCAGAATGGAGAGGCTTTTCACTGTACTCCTAGCCTGCAGGATAGTCTTTCATCAAGAAGCTGAATTTTTTAATAACCTGCCAGCATCCGTTTTGTGTGTGGCAGCCGCTGCCGTGACACGACGTCTTCATTATCAAAGGAACCAGGTCCCCACACTGCAACAGGACATTAAAGCACAAACTCCTGCTTTGATGTTTAAATGTGGATCATTACAATGGTGTTCCCTAACAAAGGAGCATTTTAATCCTCTGCTCTCCATGGTGAGGCTCGGGGAGGCTGCAATTCATTATTTCAAAAGAGGGTAAACGCGGAAGGCAGGGAAATTTGAGCAAACATTCAAGCAAGGTGTTCAAAACAGCAGCAAGTTCCACACTTTGGAATCACAGAAAGGTTTGGATTGAGAGGGATCATTCCATTCCCACCTCCTGCCATGGGCAAGGACACCTTCCACTATCCCAGGGTGCTCCAAGCCCCATCCAGCCCAGCCTTGGACACTCCCAGGAATCCAGGGACAGCCACAGCTTCTCTGGGCACCCTGTGCCAAAGCTCACTTTAACACTGGCCTGTATTTGTCTGCTGACTCTAGGAAATTAGATCAAATTCATTATTCCATATTTATTTCCCAACTTCCAACATATATTTATATTTGGGATTACTCACTGGTTGATTGCTGGTTATAACAAAGCTCAAGGTAAATGGAGTATAAAAGAAAACCAAAGGAAGTCAGGGATCACTGCATCCTTTATGCAGAAACACTTAGGGAAAGAATTAGAAAGGCACAGAAACAGGCAATGCCACTTATCTCAGGGATTAATACCAGCAAAGAACTAGAGCTGGTGACTCCTGATTCTGTCACGACTCAGGTGGTGCGAGCAGGACCTGGCTACATCCTGAGCCTTGTGTCCCACTGGGACGGCTCTCCAGGGCTCTGCTTCATCCTGCCCGACTTGCAGGCAAGTGAGGAATCAGCAGATCAGAGAAATTATCCCTTCAGCTTTATATCATAAGCTCTGTTTTATAATGTGGAATTATTTTGTAGTTGTCAAACGCAGCAGAACTGTAATCAGCCCAATTTGAAATTTTAATATACAATATAATTCAATCAACCCAAAATTTCAAACCCGTTTTGATTGAATTAAAAAAATCAGAGGAGCTATAATGAGTAGTTTATGTAAATTAAACAATTTTTCTGGATACATTCCTTCTGGCTTTAAAACCATTACATTAGGAATGAATTTGGCACAATATACAGAAATATCAAATGCTTATTGAAATTAACACATTTAAATACCAATGAATATTTAAACTACAAATAGTTCTTGGAATGCCAGAATAATGAAGTGTGGTTTCATACGGATTTTTCTGCAGTTAAATTGCATCATCTTCCAGCCTCCTAATCCTGGGGATTCTTAGGAATCCAGGCGTGCCTGAGTTCGTGCTCTAATGTTTCCCTTAGTTATTTATAGATGTCTCTCCTTACCTAAACACCCCTGGTAATGAAACTTGCAGGAGTTTAATGATCTCCAAGACCTCAAGTGTTGTGTCACACAGGTTTAAAAGTTATTAGTGAGGCAAAACATACAGGAAAAACAATCCATAGAAAAGCAGATGAAAAGGCAATCAGTTTGTATGATTTCAAATTAGTGTTCGACTATTTTAATCCCAATCCCAATTCATCTTTGTTTCAGTAATTCCAAATTTCTATGTAGAGATTAGGCTCTGCTGCCTATAAACTTCCCTTTGTATGTCCTCACTTTAAATTAAAAAAATGTATGAAATTTGCACATTATTGCATAGGAAGTGTTATGACACAACTCATTCCACAGTTGGTTGCCAGCATTCCTTTGTATTTTGGAATATTTCATTGTTTTATTTGAATTGCTGCTACCTATTGCGTTGTAAAGCCAGTCTAGGCTGTGATATCAACATTTACCTTCAAATGAAGGCTCAGAGAAGAGATTTACAGTGAGGAGGAACCTCAGGGGACCAATAAAGAGCCAACAAAGAAGATGTAATTTCATTACTTACACGAGCCTGGCTCTTACTCCACACCTCAGGGCTGTGTCCCTGCCATTCCTTGTGCATCCAGTGGTAGCATTCCAGGTGGGAAATCACATCACAGTAGGCAGTGCCATTTCCTCCATGCTCATCATCCACCTTGAAGAGCCAGCGCTGCACTTCCATGTTGTCCAGGATGAGCTGGCTGAGAGCATGGAACAGCTGCAGAGCAGGGACACAGAGATCCTTTGCACAGTGACAACACTAAAATGCTCCTTAGACTTCCAGTTCCCAAATATTTGGGCTTAACATTTATTTTCTAACCATGGTTTCATTTTCTCAGAGGTGCTTGTGTTGTTCCAGCTGTTGGGGTATGGATTGAAAGCAACCTTGGCCAGTTTTGGATGAAGACCACACGGCCTTCCATCCCTGTTTTCTGCAGAGAGGAATTTGCCTGCCCAGGGTTTTTTTTTTTTGTCTGATGAGGATCTGAGGTTTTGGATCACCAGAACTGCTCCATAAATGTTTGTGACAGGGAACAACGCGGGATGGACGACGCTATTTGCAAAAATGTGCCAGGGTAACACCAGCCAAAACAGCTGGGAAATTTTCCTACTGGAGAGTGCATTCCATGGTTATAAATGCACGAAGGAGGTACCAGGCAGGCTTTATAAAAATGCTAATTATTTATTTGTGTATGTACACAGATTTAAATGGCTTTCAAATGCCTTTTGCCCAGCTGGTGCAGGATGCAATTAGCTTCTTAGAAACTGCAAATGACTTTGAACCTGGTAAAAGTATTCTCAGATCTTGTTGCATTGGCTGGAGTCTCCTACATTTTACAGAGTAATTTGGGGGATTTTTGTTTCTTTTTTTTTTTTTTTTTTTTTTTTAAAGATTGACCTAAAATACAATTACATGTGTTCCATTTGTGGCTTTTGAGAGTCACATAAATGTGTTTTTCTTGAGGGCTCCCCTACAGTAATGAAAAGGATCAATAATCCTGTAAGGACTGTACCAATCACAAAGAATTATGTGCTATCTTTAAGTGAAAATTGAATTGTGTTTTACCATGGTGTCACCTCACTTTGATTATTTAACCCAAAATGTCAATATTTCATATAAGCAAACAACAGAAGGAGAAATTCCATAACCCTGTAGGATGAACCAGAAGTATTGTTAAATAATTTACGTGAATCAAATAAATCAAACGGCTGTTTTGCAGGCCATTGATCATATATTTAGTTCATCTACTAGAGAAGTCTCAATGTATTTATGTAGCTTAGATTGTTCGGTCTAAAGGTGATTAATAAAAACCAAAGCAATGTGAAAAGCCTCTTGAACAAGCAGGAATACCTACAAAAAACTGTAGCAATGATTATTTTCCTGGATGAGATGTAACACCACCATAAAAGTGTTGGGTTTTTTTTAAATTAATACTTAGACATATCATTGTAAATTGCAAAATCAGCTTACAGAATAAAATACTGAGGAACTGGCTGCAAAATAAACATGAAAAATCAAAGGACAGAAACCTCTTGGTGCCTTGTAATTTTAGTTCAATAGGATTTTGTTCTTTTCTTACTGGTCATGCCAAAAGAGAGATGAATTTAGCAGTGGTAGGCTGGGTACAAAGTAAAGCTGCAGAGATGCTGAGTGAACCTCGGTTGGAACAGGCTGACTGAAGGGGAAATTTCTGCCCCTTAGAACAAGGATTTTTGGAAAATGTGCATCTTCAGTCACCGGTAAAGTGGATTCATTTCATGACTTCGCCCATGAGGCAGCAGCACAAATCATCTCAAATATTGGACAAAACACTTTTATATCTTCAAGACCACGAAGAATCCCAGAGTAATTGTGTTCCTGCCTTGGGCACAAACCGCATACAATTGAGCCAAAAAAGGACCCAACCTCACCCAAGATTTGGCCAAACCCATGAGGGTCCCATCAATGGCATTACTGTAATTTCACAAATCCCCACCCCGCCAGGGGAACGCTGTCCCACCCCAGAGCACACCCTGCTCACCTGCTCCCTGCTGTGGATGTCCCACTCTCCAGGAGGGGTTTGCACTCCAGCACTGGCAAAGATTCTCTTGCTGCCAGACTTGGTGCTGTAGAGCTGAGCCACGGCTGGCTCTGAGCCCAAAAGTGGCACCTGGAGCGCGTCGGCCACAGCCAAATCATCCTGGTGGGGAATCCCCCCAACCACGTAGGCATCCCTGCTCTGGATCAGAACCTGGAGCCTTTGCATTGTCCTGGGACTGTACTTGAGCACAGTAGCCAGGCACATGTGATGCTCCTGGAAAAAGCGAACACTATTCTTGTGAGAAGTGGTTTTTTCCTCCCCCTAATTCCTAATGTTGCCCACAATAAATACATTATTAATAGCAGGCTGGGTTATGACCTATCCTGTAGCTTAGCAGTTTAAATTGATAAAAGCTGTTGGGGTGAGGCTCCATAATCGTGCACATCTTTAGTGTGTTGGAAATGGCCTCATTGGGAATAGAACTAATTACTACACATCTGTATTTATTTGATCCATGTGGAATTATCCTTCTGTCAGTCGGCAGAGAGGCTGGTGGCCTTTGGATAATAGTGATTCATCTCAGCAACACTCCTGGCATGGTTTAACTCCAGAGCTCCTAAAAATCAATAAAAAAATGAAGAACCCCTGCCTATAGCAGGGAATGTATTTCACATACAGTTCAGTGGTATTTTTAAGTGATTCTCTGAGAATAAAACACTTTGATTTACAAAAGCTTTCAGTGCTCACATTAAATTACTGGGGATGCACATTTCCATTACACAGGAGCTCTGATAGCTACTCTAAAGTAGCACTCAAAGAGGGGAGTAGTTTTGTGGTTCCTTAAAATAGAAAGGTTCCAACTTTTTGGAAGGAATTTTTCATTTCTTCCCCAAAAAAGATCTATTGCTGAACAAGCAACTCATGACATATCCCATAAACTCTGAATTTAAACTAAGAATATCACTCATTGCAGCTGAAATCTCAAAAATGTTTTAAACAACATATCCTATGCATGGTATTCCAAATACATTCCCAAAAATATGGAGATGCACTGGGGATGAGACACAGAGAAATAACACAAGAGAAATCTGCTGCAATAAATTATCATAAACAAATCATGATCCCGACAAGAGGAAAATCATCTTCCTATTGAGGTTTCATCTAATTTAGGCCTCAATCAGGAAAGTACCCCTTTTCAGGATAATGTAAATCCTGGATTTGCCAGGGATTTCCAGCATTAAAGAACAGAGAATATTTTCCTTCCAAGTCCTGGATGTTCATTGACAGGGACTGAAGTATAAATCCTGATTTCATTGCTTGGATAGGGATGATGCTGGAAAAGGACACAAGGAATCCCCTTCTGTCAGGCCCTTGGTGCCTTCTCATACCAAACACAGCTCCAAAAAGTGCCCAGATCTCTGTAAAGGACTTAGACACACTGCAAGGAGAGCAGAAATAGGACACTCTCCAAAGTTCCAGCAGAAGAAAGGGAATCACAGAAGATTAAGGACAAAAAGAACAACAAACAAGTTACCTGGAGCCCTTTGCATCAGTTTTAAAGCCAAGACTTTTAAAGTTCTGATCCATGTGTTTTCTTTACCTGAGCACTGGTCCAAAAGCGGGGAGCTGGCCCATTCCAGAGTTCTGCCATGCAGGGAACAGGATCAATTCCCAGCCCCAGTTACTCCCCGCCTGGGGCCTGAGTGGGGATGTAGGGAGGAGATTTGCTTTGTGTCTCTCAATAATGGATTTTACAGTTAATTAAGGAGTGCAGGGAACAGGCTGTAAAAGCTGGTTCATTCCTGCTTTTTGAGAGTGGTAGAGCTGCCAGGATATATGGAAGTGTGAGGGAGAGCTGGGAAAAGCAGGAGAACTGAGGGATTCCAGCAGGACTGCCCAGAGCAGGGGATATGGGATTAACCAAAATTCTTGGCTCTTAAACCTGTTGATTCTTGTTTTGTTTTCAGCTTCCCAAGATCCCAGACCTGACCTTGGCATCAGCCTCACCACAGAGAGCAAAGCTGCCTCCAGCTGTGGCACACCTCACAAGTGAAGAATCAGGGCCTACTGTGCCTTTTCCACACATTTTCCTTCTATCCAATTCCACCAAAATAGCTGGGAAAACGTGCAAGGCTGATTTGTGCTTCTGGAATTGCTAAAAGGAGCCTTTTAAGGTGGCCTTCAAGCCACACTTTCATTGATTGGGAATAAATTTTGATCCATTAGGTGCAATAAAAGCTATTTATTCAATAGCCCAGGAGAAAGATCCTTAAAAAGAGCCTATAAAGCTCAAATCCTCCCACAGCCCAAACTGTCGCTTAAGCCAACGGATGGCCAGGATCAGTTCTGAGCAGATTCCTCTCCACACAGAGAATATATTCATTAAACATATTAATTATTATATGGTAAACAACACGTTTAATGAAAACAAGGTACTTTGAGCATTTTGCATATTAACAGGTGCATGACACTAAAGAGCCAAGGGTTACCTCAACCTGGTTCACCCAAAATCTGATGTTACCCATTCTCCTGACAGATTTTGGCATTAATATACTCATAGTTGGGAGTTACTGTTGGAAAAATAATCCAGCATCTGGAGAAAAAACTTGCAATAATTGGTCAAAGTTCAGTTTAAAAAGAAAAAAATAGCAAAAACAGCAGCAGGGCTTCAAGCACAGCCCCCAGATGTGCCACAAAGTTTGATAAAAATCAAATCTCAGCCAAGACACTGTAGGTTTAATATTTACAATATGAAACTATTATTCACTGTGAAAAGTGCAGCATTTTCAGAAACACTGTACATACTGTACATTAATTAGAACACATTTTAGTGCATGGATTTAAACCTGACTTGACAGGTTTGGAACTAATATTTCTGTATTAGTAATTATTATTCTGGAACTATTATTTCAGTGTTATTGGAGCTAATATTTATGTATTATTCTGTTCTGTTTGAAACTCATATTTCTGTATTATTACCTAACTCTGTTAAGGAGCTCTGCATTGGATTTAGTTGCAAGAAACTGCAAACACAGGAATGATTGAATGCTGGGCTAGCCAGAGATAAAGTTTGAGTAATAAGAATGGTTTATTGCTATGATTTGCTTAGAGATATAAATCTATCATGTTCCCAGTCCCAAGCACAGAGTCAGAAGGGACAACAGTCTACAAATAGCCAATATAGGACTATCTCAAGCAAGTCTATAAAGCTAAACCAGGATATTTATTTCCAATGCTCTAACTAGTAGTCTAATCAGTAAAGCCCTTAAACTTGCAATAATATTTCACTGATGTGTACCAGAGCGTTGCAAGTTATAAAATTTCCAATTTAATTTTACTGCATCCCTCAAGCTGTAGTAATTAGAAGACAAACTCACAGGGAAGCTGTTTATAGCTTCAGGGGTGAGAATTTTGAACCTGTCCTGCAGGTCAGCCATGTCCTCGGGGTTCCCAGATCTAACAGCTGCCTGCAGACCCAGGAGTTTATTGTAATACTGCAGTAACTCCTCGCTCAGTGCAAGGGGGCAGATGTAGATGACGTCCACGTTGGCATCTGAAACAAAGGGGCACAGTGTTCATTGCTGGGAGAAAGGTACATCCCATTCCCAGCAGTAATCCCAGCATTCCCGACCCTTTGCTCACAAATAGCTTCTCTAAAAAAGCACTGGAAATAAAAATGAGGTCTAATTCCCAAATCTTAGTGCTTTTGCTCGCTGCTTTTGCTGTGCTTCAGCATTTCTCTGAAGACAGGTCAGCAACCCAAAGAAAGAGCTGCTTCCCAGGATTCAATCTGCAGAACACACTGGGGGCAGGATTTGGGAAGTGGTGCAGAGGGATTTGTAAGCCTGACTCCCATTAACATCAGTGGGAATTGAACTGCTTTAAAAATATATCCCATTAATGCCAGTAAATTATAAAACTGAGCTATTCAGTTTAGAAAGCTGAGAAAATTGCAATTTTCTATGCTGCCTGGATTTTCCATGGGCTGTTCCTATTCCTGTGCTGCCCACACAAAAGCTCACGGTGGGGTATCATTAATAACCATTGCTGGGCATGCGAGTGTGCAGGGCAGCCACTTCAGCACAGGGTGGAAATCTGCTTGTCCACATGGAAAACAGCTTGGGCTGAAGGACTGTGTCTGAACAGAAGAAAAATCTGTGTTATAGGCAGTTTTGCAAAATTTTAACCACTCTGCTCTGCTAAAATATTAATGTTAATAGATGAGCTAATGAATTAACAGGCCTTGAAGCATCAATAGAATACACTGGCAAAAAGCACTCCAAGATTTTGATCCAGATCAGTGGGAAGTCTTTCACTGTTTTATTGTGCACAAGTGCCAGGGATAACTGCTATTCCATGGGAACGACTCTGCAGCAAAGCAAGGACTGGATAAGGAAACCCTGAGCCAAATGTTGTAAAGGAATAAAAGATCCCACTGATTGACTGTGTTTGGCCAAAGCTGCAGGGAAATAATCCACATTAAAAATGTGAGGCCAGAACTCACCTGAGGCATTAAAGTACCACAGGGGCCACAATCATAGTCTTTATATAATTATTTACCATATAACTTCTAAAAATAATTAATAGAAGAGTTCAGAACCATTCACCAGTCAATACTCCAGTGAAAAACTGACAACTCAAGTGAATTTGGGGAATAAAAAGCTGCAGCACATTTTACTGCTGTAGCACTGTCCTATAAAGAGAGATAAAGTCTCCTTTGGACATAGTGGGGCTCCAGGGACAGCTTAACTCACAGGAGGTCACAATCAGCAAGGACATCCTCTGCTTTTCTAAAGAAAAACCAAACCAAACCAAACCAAACTGGTAAATCTCAGTACTCTTCTGCCAGGCACACGTAAAGCAGCTGATCTAGCTCATAATTCAGTTAATATTTCACTAGTTTGTATCTTCTTCATGGTCTGTTTTACAGTAGAACCAATTTTCATGTTCAGACATGAGAAAAAGAAATGTCTGTTTAATGTGTGACTTTGTCTCTTTAAGTTTCTATCATTTTAGAGCCAAAAAAATCCACATGAAAAAAAAAAGAGTACTGTGGAAAAAACCAATATTAGTGCCTAGATAATATATAAAGGCAATTACATTATTATTTTAGGCAACTGTAAATTTCTGGATCTAATATATTTTGGTTACAAACTTATTAAATGGCATTTATAAAATAATCATGATCCTGAAATATATATGAATCATGTAAAGTATGTCATTCCAGGGAGCCAATGAAGTTGGTCACTGATAAATAATATCCTTCCCTGCTTTGCTTAAAAGAAGCCTGTCAGGAAAAAAACTTTTAAATGGATGCCTTTTCCCTCATTTGCTGATTTAAAAGAAAAAAAAATTGGTTTAAATAAGGGCTTGCTCTTTTGCAGCACATCTTTCTCTCCGTGTGAGCCTGAATGAGCACTAACAGAATTAGCTACCTAATTTTGTAGAACACTAAACACTTCGTGGTGCTCAGCAGGTCACAGGATGAGGCTGCTTTACCTTACCACAGAGGCACAAGGAACCAGCAGGATTTTTTATGGATAACATGGCCAGGAAATGCCACAGCAGATCAATTCCTTCTCAGCTTCTCCGTGCTCTATATTTAATATTAATACAAAAAGTCCTTGGGTTGTTTTCTTTCACTCACAACTGGGGGGGGAATAATCAGAAAGCAGGAGGCAGGAGCTTCTCACATACCCAGGATGTCACACAGCCTTCCCATCTGCAGGTTCTGCTGGAGAGCAAGATCAGGGATGTGCTCACGGATGCGTTGGGAATATCCTGGAAAACAAGGAAAGCCCCCCTCAAACTGTAGTCAGAAACCCCCTGGTACAGATTTGGGAAAAAATCAAACTTCTAGCTTAAAAAGAGCTGAAAAAAACCCCCTTATTTCAAATCCTACAGCACTCATTGCAGCATTTTTCTGAATTTACTTTTATTACTGATGTAACTTCATGTTTTTCTGTCATTTTAAATACAGACCTGAATGTTACAGACCTACAGAGTTTTCTAATTTAACCATGCAGACCATTTTGTTGGGAGTCTTTCATGTTGCTAGATATTTTTTTTTTTAAACACTGGGGAAAAAAAATGACACCATCATTAAGCAAGAATCTTGGTAAATTTGTCCTTCACACAGATAAAAGGCACCAAACCCACTTCATTAAGGAGATGTCTCAGTGCTACCTGCTCACTTTGTTGCAGAGGAAAGGTGAGTGACAGCCTGTCTGAGCCTGGATTATCTCTCTGGAGGTCAGAATTCCAGCTGATTCCATGCTCACGTTCAAAAAAGACTGCAGGAAATGACAGCAGCACTGTAACTATAATTTTTAAGCCTGTAATTTTCAAATTGCTGCAATTCTAAATGAATTGTGGTGTCTGTACAAACAGCCACAGCCCCACTGTCAGTTGCCATTGAATCCATAAGGATTAAGCCCAATATTCGGTGTTTGGCATAAAACCTTTGATCCAGGAACAAGATGCTTACATTTCCCTACATTTACACATGGCAAATCATCAGAAACTCAGGGAAAACTTAGTTTGGCTAAAATCTGCTCAGTACTTCAGTGCTTTCATTTAGAAACCAGCAAAGTGGATATTTCAGACGAATTAAAAAGACAATTATTACAAATAATCAGCATTCTAAGGTGCTGTGGCAATGGCACTTCACACAAAAAACATAAGAAAATACAAAGAAATTAAAATTACCAGTTTAATTTTTAGTCGCTTCTTATCAAGCTTACATATTGCAGTCAGCACAGTGGTACCAGGCACTTGGAGAACTACATCAGACTAAAATATATTGATTTTTTTAAAACTCCTTTAGCATTAAGCTACAGTAATTAGAAAAAAGCTTGCTCTGAGTATTTAAACTTTAGTCTTAAGGCTTCATTTTGTTCTCTCACCCAATTTCAAGCCACTAAAAATGCTGCCTAATATTTTCAAACCATTTAAATGTCAGCCTCAGAAAGCAGCTGATTTCCTTACCCTGAACTGTCCTCTTGAAAATGTTGGGTTTTAAGAACTGGGCCAAAAAAACAACACGCAAATATCACTTGGAAAACCAGGAATTATTTGAAAGGAATAACAAAGTAGCAATTAAATAAATTAAAATTTGCATTTTGCTCTGGCTCTGCAGATCCATTACAGCATTGTACCACTGTACTTTTCACAGGGAGGTTAATAAAACATATTAATTCATAAGATATTAACTTCCACTGACATGACCCTATTAGATTTAATGAGGAATATTCACTCTCGGTGAATCCTTGCCATCCCAGTGGACAGGATGAACCACATTCCTCCTCACCCCTGATCCACCTTGAACATTCCTTACTCCAAGACTGGACACCTGATAAAGCTGATTAAAGGTTTAATATTCCTTTTCTTCCAGTTTAAACAGAACCCAACACAAATAAATTCAATATACTGTGATCATAACCTACATGTTCCAGCGCACCTGTGCCATCAGTTCTGGTTTCTGATCCAGCCTCCAATCCGGGTAAGAAACTCCAAATGGTGGCTGAAATTTGGGATGTGGACAAAGGAACACTTGGGAATGGGACTGGTTTTTGCATTAATGACTCCAAAGCGCAGGGAGAGTCAAAGAAGTGCTAAAGTAAGAGGTGTAGGAATGAATTCACCTCCCCTCTCAACCTCAGCCATGACCTAACACCCTTTAATTGACATTTCCTTAATAAATTTTGCTCATCTCCAAGTGACTTCTCCCAACAAAGAATCCACAAATGTGCCTTGGAGAAAAGGAACAGCAGAGAGGGGCACAGGACACAAAGGTTCAAATCCCCATGGGGCAATATCTGAAGGGGAAGGAGGAAAACGAGCTGGGATCACCCACCTTGTGCTTGCCAGGACTTGGGACAGCTCTAGGAAATAATACCCAAGGTTTAATAAATAAAACTGAATTTTTCTCCCCATATTTGGCACACTTTTGTGGCAGTAAATCTGATTTGAAGGTTCAAATTTATTTCTCCTTAAGTTTGCCTGACAACAATCCTTAAACACTGGAATCTACTTGCATTTTTCAGCTATCCTAGAAATTCCAAGTTTTTGTTCGGGTGAAATAAATGGAACCATTTGCTCCTCCCAGCAGTGCAATTCAAGCCCTTTCACTATCCCTTTTCCTGGATTATTTCCAGAAACTTGACATGAATCTGAAACTGTTGTAAAATGAGAAATTCACCCTCCTGACTCTATCCCCATTTATTGGAATTCCACCTGCAAAGGAATTAAAATCAGACTCTGATTTGCCCCAAATGCTGAAGTCAAGGACATTGAGCAGAGAATTTCAGGTTTTATTTTTGATTTACAAAACTGAACAGAGAAACCACTGAGTATCATCAACCTTTAGTGTCTTCTTGTTCATCTGCTGTGTCCCAGGTTTTGTAGCTTAAAAAAATTTTATGATTGCACAAAGGCAGTAAAAAATAAAAATACTGCTGAAATCAGTTGGCATTTTGCATATTTAGTCCTTTTTGACTGAACCAAATGTTACTTGTTTAAATTTTCCAGCTTCCTCCAAGTTGACTCAAATTATTCCTAATTTTAAAATATCAACTGTGCAGGGGCAGAATAATGAACCATATAAAAGTTTTGTTATATTTTAAAGGTTTTTGGTGTAGGGATTTTATGTTTTCACCTTTTAAAATTTTAAATATCTCCTGTTCTTAAAATTAGATCAAACCAAAATTGCTCAGTGTTAATAATTTTTTGTTGCCGTTTCTCGAAATCAGTTTAAATCTTAACTCTTCAAAAGAAAAAAAAACCCAAATATTTACATTACATTTTAACCAGCTTACCATGATTTAAT